>CM033799.1:14762704-15121384 GCA_019656835.1 Rhododendron ovatum | reverse complement strand
ACAAAAATTTGAAACACGCACTTAAATATCACTCTTTTCTCGTATTTTTTTAGTGACAAAAGTGCCAATTATGCTTGTATAATCAATTTTCATTAATTTGACATGCTCATTTTGAATGAATATAATTTTATCGAGTAATATTCATTGAATACAAAAACAATTTTTGGGCTCCTAATTTTAGCGAAATTTTGGAGGCCCAAGGCTATTGCTTAGCTCGCCTTTACTTAGGCTGTGTTCTTGTAAACTTATAAGTCTGAAACTTATTTCAGTATTTTTCTACTTTTCGTAACTTTTTTTATTTAGCTTTTCGTCTTAATTTTGTGGGTTAATCGTTCGTCTCGGTGAGACAAATCCAAAAAGTAAATAAAATGGCATTTTACACAGATAAGACATCTATTTGATACTTTTTCGTCTTTAGTGAATTTTTTTTTTGTTTTTTATCATAATTTTGTAACTGTTCTCGTTGAGATGGATGATTAATCCAAAAAATATCACGCAAATTTAAATGAATAAAACACAAAATGAAGAAATTAATACATAAAGTCTACATTTCCCGATCGGGAAATCCCGATCGGAATCCCGACGCCCCGCCGGGCACGCTCCGGCCATCGGACGGCCGATCCGAACAGTCCAAAAATTCTAAAAAAAACCGAGTGGGCCGACGCGAGAATAAACAGCATCCGACATGTGTAAGTGGCCGATCCAAGCACTCCATTTTTGGCTGATCCAAACACTTCATTTTTGGCCGATCCAAACACAAAAATGGAGTGCTTGGATCGGCTACTTACACATGTCGGATGCCATTTATTCTCGCAAAAGCCCACTCGGATTTTTTTTTTAGAATTTTTGGACGGCTCAGATAGGCCGTTCGGTGGCCGAAACGTTCCCGGCGGGGTGTCGGGATTCCGGTCGGGATTTCCCGATCGGGAAGTGTAGACTTGCTGAAATTAATAAGTTAAGTTCACAAGAAACCCACCCTCAGCACTGTAAAACGGCCAATCACCATCCACACCTATCAAACTCATTATGTCCCTCAATTATTACTCCTAATTAATTAAGATGCAACACGTGAGCTCGATTGATATTCTCTAATAAATGCATTCATATTATATTTCATCTACTAAAATGGGCCCACAAGAAGGAAATAAGCAATAATATTTTCTCTATACCAAGGTAAATAATTCCAAGTAATTATACATACTCCATAGATTTCACATGGCATACATATATATAGAGCACCAGGAACTTAATTTGAGCCTACCTTCGGGGACAGAGAACAAATAATACGCCCTCGGTATTGAATTGGATAGTAGTTAGATTTGGACAACCTCTTTGTTTTTTGATCCTAAATTAATTTGGACAAACACATTAATATGTTCTGTTGGGTGCAAGACAACATTATATATGTGTGTTTGTGACTACTGCAAAAGTTGGCTAGGGGGACCCACTTGAAAAAATGATATTCGATGTTGTAAGGGCGCTTGGCTGCCAATAGACTCGATCTAGCCCAGTTGGCATTTCCTGATTCTTCCCATGTGAGAGGTCAGGGACGTTCGAGCCCCGTCGTGGGAGTTTGGAATTTAGAGTTATGGATGGTATTTGAAGCTTAGTGTGGACTTACTAACTCCCGGCTAATCCCCGCTGATGTGGCAAAAAAAAAACCGCATGGCCAATGGACAAAGTAATTAATCAGGGTTTCTTTTCTGTCCAAATAATTTGACAATAATGAACAAACAAGACTTTGACAATATAAGACCACTAATTTAATGGGTAACTAACTAGCTGAAATTTTTCGCCCATGTTTGGATTCAAAATTCAAATTAAGTGGTAATTATATACTAGTATTTGAAGTTCTTGTTCAAGTCTTTATGCTAAATTACACACCGTTTTCGTGCTTGAGGTGGTATATTTTAGCCTCGATCTTCATATAAGTGCGGTGCGACTTTCTACTAATGACTATGTGGTACGTGGCGAATAAAATCCTCGGGGACAGATGGAAGCGCGTATGGGTGGGGAGGCTCGGGCCACCCCAACCTTGTAGCTTGCTATATATATTCATAAGGTATTATATTTGACCCTCCAAACTTTAAAAAAAAACAAAATCAAAAGTGACTATGTAGTAATAAATATTTACTCCCTTGTAGGTCTACATGAATGTTTTTTTATCAAATATGAATAAAAGGTGGCTATTTTTCTTGTAAAAATTCAACAATTATGTGAATATATGTGTCAAATCCCCGATTCTAAGTTTCAGCCTTCCCTTTGTGTGAATATTAATTCCATCCCTGGAAGTCCTCTATGATGGCATATTCATTCTGCATGTTTATGTTGTAGAAAAATACAAGAATTTAGAGAGAGAGAGAGAGAGAGAGAGATCAGATCAACATCAACTGGGTGAAAGGCATGAGACAGAGAGTGTTCAACAATGAATGATTGAGAGTACGGTTGTTGGACCAAAAGCGAACATGCTTCTCCTAGGAGTAAAGGCATGAAATAGAGAGTGTTCAACATTCTGTTATTTTCTACCTCCTAAATAACACTCCTTGGAGTAAGGGTTTTTTTTTGGAATTCAGAGAAAGGAAGGAAGGAAAGAGAAAGGAAAATTAAATATTTGCTTTTCTCTCGTTTGATTTGAGAATAAAATGGGACAAAATAGTAGGGCAAAAAAAGTATACCCTAGATATTGAAAACTACTTTATAGTAAGAAAAAATAAAAGACTTCTTGTAGATTGTTTTATTTTGAAGTAAAAGACGCATATCTATATTTCCGTTTGACCCAAAAAAAAAACGCATACCCATCAAGTCATCAACATAATTTTTCCAAAAGATTATGTATAAAATTTTGTTTGTACATCAATAAAAAAAAATTATTAGCTCATGGCAACGCATAAAATATATCATCGCAATTGTTTTGAATATGTGTCCTATTCCTATAGTTGACGAGCGATTCATTGCAACCTCTCCATAACTTTCCATTGTCCACTAGGAGTAGTACTCTTCTCTCTCTTTCTATATAAAGGTCTATGGATATCGCCGTGAATTACCATACTTCATTTCCCTCCTTTTTTCTTTATCCATTCTTCCATCTGATCATTTCCAGAGAGAGAGAGAGAGAGAGAGAGAGAGAGAGAGAACATGAGTAGTATATATCATGCTGGCTATGTCAAACCCATGCATTGATCATGTGAAAGTAGCTAGTACTCTTTATATGTAAACCCAACAGTTTGCTTCTTCAAGTTATTAGGGTTTTTTTTTGGTTAACTATCAACGAGTGAGACTGCACCATGTGGATGGTCAGGGTGGGTTGTGGTGATTACGGGAGCGAGTTTAACATGTCATCAGATGGTTCCCTCCATGGCAGGAAACTTAGGCCTCTCATACCAAGGCCTACTACCTCTGCCAACTTCTCTCCAATCCCAAACCCTTATTCTTCTATTCGCACTCCCATTCACAAGGCCAATCTTTCCACACTCAATGGGAATCTGGGTACGTATATATCATACATTTATGCTTACATGTTTCGAAAGATAGTACTGTAATTTGAACGATAGAATGATGTGACAGTCATATTCTTGTAACAGTCTACGATGCACTTTCTTCACGAATTTTTTCACAATATACGTGTGTGTACATAATTATACATATATACGTTATATGGACACATAAACAAGACATAGCCACGCGTTTTTTTAATGTTTTTTTGTGCCGGGGATCTCCTTTCTGGCATTCCTTCGGTAATTAAGCGCTTGATCAGCATTACGACCCGTAATCGGTATCCCTTCACCTTCATCTCTTGAAGAGCACGAGGTTGCCTCTTCATCAATAGAACGGAACGCTAGAATATGTACTTTTCTTGTTTGTATAGCTTACCTTATTTCGAATTAGGGTTTACAATACAATTATACTATAGGACATGTCTTTGAGTCTTTCTATATGGTCATTTCATTTCACCCTAGAATAACCAACTTATGTGGCTTACATAGGGACTGATTTTTTTTTGTTCCTTTTAAAGTTTACATTTCAACCAAATTTATACCACTGCTCTCTCTAAATGTAAATTCTGTTCGTCAATAATCAATTTTCTTTTAAACAAAAATACAAGGTTTTGATGGTGACTATCGATATATCGCTGCAGCTACCATCAAAGACCAAGCCAAGTTGGATACAACCCCGGCGGCACCCATAGTGACATCGCGTTGGAGCCCGACGCCAGAGCAGCTGCATGCCCTAAAAGAGATGTATTGGCGAGGAATCCGAACGCCCACGACGGAGCAAATTCATCAGATTGCGGCAAAGCTACGCCGGTTTGGCAGGATTGAAGGGAAGAATGTTTTCTACTGGTTTCAGAACCACAAGGCCAGAGAACGCCAAAGACGCCGTCGGATGGCAGTTTGCACACCTTGTGAGGAACAACCACAACGTGATATCCAAACTCTTGAGAGAAGAAACCCAGGTTTGTGGCTTAATTAGTCGTTGACATGGCAATTCCCAATTAAGGGTTTCAGAGGTTTGATGTTGTTAATCAATATTTGTTATAAGAACTACTCCCTCCATCCCCATGTTTGAGAAATTCAACTTTTTAGAGGAATACAATTACTACTTTTTCAAATAAATCAATTTTAAAAACCACCCTCCTTTCAAAAATGCAATGATTATACGTTTTAAACTCTAATTCGTTTTCCTTTCATTTTGTGTTTTGATTTGAATGTGGGAATGAAGGGCAAAAAAGGAAACAATTTATTTTTTTTCTTATGCCTAGTCAAAATTGGCAAGAATTTTTGGGACATCACCAAAAATAAAAAATAGATCAACATTTTGGGACAGAAGAAGTATATTGCGAGTACGTTAAATATACATAATCAAAATTTATAGCCGAACTAATTGTAAAAACAGAAACTGTAAACTATACTTGCAGAAGATCGAAATCCAAATGCAGAAGACCAGAAAATAAAAAAATGGAAAAATCAGAAATCGAATCAAGAAGTGCTGGAGTAATTATTTGGTGGTTTAGGGGCACAGCCACCACACATTTCTACGGGACTTAGTCCCAAGTGTGTAGACCCTAGAGTGGTGGCGGATAAGCCAGCCCCAAGACCACCAAATAATTACCCGAAGAGAAGTACTAGGTACCCCGAAAGAATATTCAAAAATTATTCCGAATTTGAAAATTAATGATCCAGATTCACTTAAAGTCAATCTAGACCATCAATTTTCAAATTCGGAGTAATTTCTGGGCACTCTTTCAGAGTACATAGAATTTTCCTTACTCGAAAGTGTAGTGGCCACACAAATTGTGAGGCCCACTATACGTGTTACGGATCCACTTTAACGAACCACGCGGAAAATTAAGTTAAATTAAGTTGATTGAATGCTGATTCATATATATGGTTTCGAAAACCCATTTCACTCATTTATCTCTTACTAGTATTCTTTTCTTCACCTGTTAAAAGGGTTGAGCAGGACAGCTGGTTTTGAAATTGGGACGACAAAGAACAAGGCAGCTTCTTCAAACTGCAGTACTCTTTCAGAGGTCTGTCAGTCTGCATGCGTGCATTCATAACATTAATGTTTGATACCCCAAGAAAGTTACCCAATAAAGTATTCCGAAAAAAGAAATCAAAAGTCTACATCATCTTTGAGTGAATTTGAACCCTTGATTTCTCTTTTCAAAACACTTTTTGGGTTAGTTGTTTGTGTACCTAGCTTATGCATGTATCATTAATAATGTGTCCTAATTCTGACCCTTATGGCCTTCTCTATCTGTTTTGTTCCGTACTATGAATGCATAGTGTACGAGATGGCTCCAACAGCATCAGACACAATCCCTACACGCCGAAATTAATTTTCAACTTGTTGAAAAAGAAAAAAAAACTGCCAATATATTTCCGCATACTAATTAATTTTTCAGGTTAATTTAGAAAAATTCTACACATGACATTGACCCCTGCAAGTCCTGATATTTTTTTCCTTAAAATTCCAATATGAGTGGGAAAATTCCTAATATTCTCACACATGCATACACGAAGGTCTGGGCCCTTACTAGGCACAAATCTGTCCGGCGTCGGCTACTAATTACTACAGTCTTAGCAAAGAGATATATAATCCGCACGACATTTAAAGATGGATATGATCAATCTGTGTAATGGGAACACAGTACCCTAACCAACTCAGTATTATGGTATCGTGCTGCCGACTAATGGGCCGGAGTATGAAAAAATCGACCCATGGATGGACTATATTAATGAAGATATAGTCCTCTAATTTTTTTAAGTATAATCCTCTTCACCGAAATTTTAATGTACTCTCATTCTGGTACATTTTTGGCCGTTGGATCACGTGAAAATTCTAATTGTTCAAGAATTCACAATAAAATTGCACTGGAACAGGGATTTAAAATTTCTAGTACAAAAAATATGAGGGGATTTTTAAGTGGCCTAGTGGATGCACAAGCTAGGCTGCCACTTTCGACCCCACAATAGCTCTGCGATCAAAATTTGTTAATTTTTATAGCCACCGTAATACTTCGAAAAATAGAAGTTTAAAGCTTAGCCAAAGTTTTTGATTCTTGAATGTAAAAGTTGGTATTCAAAACTTTAAGTTGTCAATCAATAAAATGTTGGTGTTCAATAACACAAAAAAAAGTTTGAATTGTACTCTACAAAGCACAAAAATTATTTTTTTTAAAAAAAAAAAAGTGGGGATGACCCAGGCCCCACCAGACCCCTTGATAGTTCCGCCACTAGGTAAAACTACATAGCAATTGAATTCATGAGCATCTGAACCTTATCAATTAAGCAAATGGGCTTCACTGTATGGCCTCAAGTGTAGCCTCTATTAAAATTTTATTTTTCAAGCTTGTCCAATCAAACCATTTACTTTTTGAGGGGTAAAGAGTACTTCTACACACTAATTCACCTAGACAATCGCTGATTAGGTAAGTGATCGAGGACCCTTATAAACCATTTACTTTTTAAACCACTAAATTTCACGAATTCCTTCTTCCAGCAAATTTCCAAACGGCGCACTCATATAGTGGAACTTTTCCTTTGCCTTAGAAAACCCTAAAATGTAGAACAACAACTATATATAAATTTTTGTTTTCTAAGTCTCAATCCAAAACAAATACACATACTGTTATAATACGAGTACCAGACAAGGCTAAGCCTTGTCTTGGTGGTCATGTTGTGGGACGTTTTTTTTTAATAATCAGGTGTCCGGGTCAGGTAGCGCACACCTGAACTAATTCTGGAGGCATGTGGGGGACTATGGAATATAATATGTTTTCGAGAATTTACATTCTAGTAGCGAGATGTTGTGGTATAATTTCCAGGACGATATGGATTTACTTGGTTTTAATGTTGTTTAGGACTCTGTACCAATACTTAGAACAGCAGTATCGGAAAAAGGAACAGATAGGTGGAATCAGTTTGATAAGGAGAGAGAATTGCAGCAGATTATTATGAAGGGCAGCACAGAAACCATGCTACCAAATTGGATGCTAATGGAGCCCTATTCCACGCCACCAATTCACTTCGTTCACACCGCAAACTCAACCGATCAAACCACACAAGAAGCTTCACGTATCAACGAATTCGAAGGTGAAAGGAGAGATAATCAAACGCTTCAGCTCTTCCCGATCCGGAGCGATGGCGTCCATTACATGAACATTGATGTAGTGCATCAGCCCATGAGAGCCGTGGACACCGGCTCCGCTCCAAACCAGTTTTTCGAGTTTCTTCCTACGTGAAGAAGAACCAAGAAATTAAAGAAGTTGCCTATGTCGTTGGAATAAATTAATCTGAAGATTAACTGTTTTTCCTCTCATGAATGTCTAGTGTTTATAAATTTAGGTTTGCTAAAATAAAGTTATCGATTGTTCAATAACTGCTTTTTGGTCACATTGTCGATCTGTTACAAATCTTATTATGTGGATCCTTTACCCGTTAATTGCAAGTATCAATCCAATTCAAAGATGCATCAATACTCTTTTTATTCCAATGCATAAACCTTTACACTTTCTTTGCCCTCTTTCAAATGTCTCCACAAACCCAAGAAATTTTTTTTTTGATCCGCAAACCCAAGATTCAAGCACACTCGTACGGATAGACAAAGGTACAATGAGAATCGGGGCCTAAGTGCACTACAAAGCTCAAGCCATCCAGAAGTGTTAAATTTTGCTAAAAGCATACTACGGCGGCGCCTAAGATATATATTTTTCAATGTTGATATGGACCATTAATTGGGCCATGAGCAGCTTGAATTGTAGGTATAGTACACCCTACACTACAGAGTCCCCGTGTCCAGGTACAATGGCGATAGGCATGGATGTGAATTTGATGTCAGGTCAAAACTTCATCAGGACATAAGACAACTGAAAGAATTCAATATGGGAAAATAAAGCATCAGAGAGGAGATCTAAAACTCACCGATACCATTCAATAAAAAAAAAAAAAAATCAAAAGCAAGTTATACAGTACAAAAAAACAGAAGACATGGACAAAGATTCATGGACAATTAATGATGTGGCCATCCATATGATATCCTTCCATTCAGACCAAACCCCCACCCCCCATTTAATCTTGTATTCATACTTCTGAAAACTACAACTCACATATACAGTACAATTACTGTATCCGACACTTAAATAATCACACCCCCCATTTAATCTCGTACTAGTACGTACTATTTATACATTTGAAAACTACAACTCACATGGTAACTGTACCTGACATTCAAATGTATGCACTTGAAAGGAACTGTAAGTAAATCAAATCATAAATGTACAAATCAAGGCCTATGCAATTTGCTCACCTTAAACACTTAGGGCACGATTGGATGCATCTAATTAAAGGAGACCAGATGACCTTTAGGTTGGGATGACTAATCCCAGGCTCACGCTTATCCATGGTTTGGCTCCCAAAGCTGCACCCGGATGACTTAATTCATGCCATATTTAATCCGGTCTAGGGGGATTAATTATAAAGATGGCCGCAACCCAGTCCATATTCTATCTGGCCTAATCCGGACGTTAAAAGTCCTCTTTACCCTTCCTCACCCCTCCCCTATCCCCAACTGGTCACCACAAAACCGCCACTGCCGCCCCACCCTAATCGCCACCCACAATCACGGCAATCACCCCACAGGCCACAACCACCAGAACCATCACAAACCGTCACCACCACTAAATAATACAAAAAAATATCTATAAATTTTGAAATAATTATTTATAGGGCCCTCTACAAAATCAACTCCAACGGATATCGGTAGGTATGTTTTTTGAATTTGTAGTGGCGAAATTGCTCAGTTGGAGCGTCCCTACAAATTCAAAAAACATACCTACCAATATCCGTTGGATCTAATTTTGTACAAGGCCCCATAAATAATTATTTCAAAATTTATAGATATTTTTTTTGTATTTTTGTGGGTCCGAGGTGGGCCCACTAGCATGTGCGGTGAACTGCCACCGCATCCCATGCATGCAGTGGTCCTAGACTTAATGCTTTGTCCCCTTGGCCTCACTGCCCCCAGACAATTTTACTTCAGTGAATCAAATAAGTTGGACACCCATGTGTACGTTTTCACAAGAAAAAGATTTTGATGTACTACTGACATTAATTAGCCATATATGATACTATCTGTGTTTAATCATCTGTCCATTCTGTTCAACATTTACCCTTCCCAATTATCGTTTACCTATTGTGCTAGAAAACATATTTACATGAATCTCATGGCAAGCAAGAAAGGAAAAACGAAAAAAAGAACATAGCTTTGCGATGAAGAGAGTTATTTATGGAAATGATTTTCACTTGTCCATTTGCAATTCCCTTTCTTTTCTTTTTTTATTATTCAAGGGAAACTATCAAATTGCCCTTCATATGTAAAAAGTGACTGCAGAGCATGAGTGCATGAGGATAAAAGTAATGCAAAAATCATTTTTCTTGTTGATACCTAAATGATGATATCTTCTCCTCATTTTCATATGTGGCACGGTGGGTCCTATCAAATTTAAATATGTTTGGTTTTTTTTTTTTACTCAATGAAAGTCAATACTTGTTAGTTGAAGTAGTGTTATGAACTTCGGTTAAATAACTAAGAGTACATGATGCCTATCATTAGGTTGCTACACTTTCTCGATATGTTTACTCTTACATCTATACATGAATTTTGTTATTTTTGGGGCATAAAATTAAGTACTACTACTTTCCTGGTATAATTACTCCTGCAAATCCCAAACAATGACAAAGCGCGAGCAGAACATGTACAATCTATCAAGCACCGAGACTCCTCGCTACTTGTTGTATCCTTGTTAGACACTTCAAGAACATGTGACATGCTTGGTAAACTCAAGAAGTCAGAGACACGTATGGGACACTCCAAGTGGCACGTCTAATAAAGTTATTTCTTTTTTAAGTAGGAAACATTGGAGACACCCGTGTCTCAATTTGAAAAATGAAAACACGATAGGAATCAACTTCTAATATTCAAAGATTATTTCAGAAGTAAAATATTCCAAAAATATGATGAAAAAAGAACGAATGGATAAATACTTGATCAAATGAAATCAATTATTTAGAAGGAAACGATTGAAAATGTAAAAATACTCGTAGCTTTTGTTATATCCGGATGGAGATTTTCATATGATTAACAATTTAATATCTATCCCAATATGTATACATATCTATTGCCATGTCCCCAGCCATGTACGCGCCCCAGCCATGTACAATTGTTTTGTTCCATGACTGTGCATGTGTCTCGTCTCTGTCCGCATATGTATCATTGCTTCTTAGTGTGCAATTGAACAGAACAATTCTCATTTCTGAAAGAAATCCCTCAGATCTTCATGTATTCAATATTATCATCTAAACCATAAGGAACTCAAAAGTATACACAGAATTAAAAGGAAAAGAAGGATACGCGAAAAGAGAGAGAAACTAGAACTAAAACTTCGAAGGTTTGAAAGCAGAAACCTGTCTTCACTTAGCTAGCCAGCATTGCCAGAGTACCACTCCCAATCATTTATGTAGCGACGAATTATACAACGGAGACATTAACATTTATTTTAGTTGGGAGACAAGGTGTGGCCCACATTGTGTTGTGGCTTTTATTTGCGAGGAATACCACGTGGTCTCCAAGAGTACCGAATAATTGGCCAGCAGCTATTGTAATATCACGAATAGGTTCACTCTAATTTGTCTCTAATCAAGATTGCTAGGTTTAGGTCGGAGTAGGAGAAAGTTGGTCCCACAGAACAACTCCAGTTGAAATTTAAGAGACAAAACACCCCACAGCTGAATGATCGACAGGGGTTTAACATTTCAAGCAATAATTCATCACATATGGTAGAAATTACATTTCTGTTTGAGGTTTTCTTTTCTTTTCACCTCTACATTTTTTCACCAAAAATTTCTTAGAACCCAACAAAGCCTAGGGTTTTCATATTTTCTTTCAGACATAGAACAGTGACAACCAAAGGCTAAGAGAGAAATGAAGGATTTGAACCAGCACCATAGAAATCCAAGTTAGAAGCTTAGTATGGATTGATCCATCAAGCAAACCGAGGAAGATCACATGAGAAGAAAATAACATGAAGGCAAAGAATTTGGATCGAAGATAACCCAGGAAAGGGAATGAGTTGGCTTTGGGCGGAATCTACCTGCGCCAATGCATTTTAGGTATTAAAAAACCCACAAATAACGAAGTAGAGAACAATGGAACAGTGCCCCACGATGCCATTAGGTGCCCAAATAGTGCTACTCCTATTAGAAAAAGATTCAAAAAAGCCTCAAGTTAATGATAGCGCTAAAAGTTCCGCGTGGTACCTAAAAATCTCAGAATAGCAGCTGATGCCAATTCTAGTCTAGTTTGATGTTCCTAGAGCAATCAACTTTGACACCAAAGTAATCACAATAATGATGAGGTTGTGAAACGCACAGGTTGTGCTGCTTTCATAGTCTCGCGTTATTCCCGGTTTCACTGAATTTAATTTTTTGGAGAAGAAATGGCTATGTTCTGCAAGTTGCTGCCAAACTCTAGCATGTATATACCTAGCAGGTACAAGCATTGTGGACACACTGTGCAGATAATCGAAAAGTCAGAAGACAAGTTACACGGCAACTGATTCACACCAGGAATTATACACCACATAAAGCAAGAACAGAAGCAATTGGACAATGCCATGCTCAAACATTACGGCATTGAACCAACCATCTGATATGCTCATTATTTCTTAGAGAACAAATTCTGCATTATTACACATACCCTAATTAAGGCATGCAACTTTGTGTTGATAATTTTACTTCACATGCACACGGCAGCAGTTAACAGAATGCTTGACAGACCATCCCAAGTATAGATCAAGAAACGTAGAGTGGCTCAGGATCCACTTTCCTTCGGATCCTGAAAAAAGAATGATGCCAGCGATAAGGGGAAAAATGTTAGTAATAACCTTGGCAAGTTTGATCATAATCATTTAATACAATGTTTCCAAACTTTTGGAAAAGCAACTAATAAACAACAAAGATATAGAACATGTGAAATGAACAATATCTCAGTTTACTAACCAATTGTCTGGTGCCCATTTGCAACCAACAGTATCAACTGTGTGCAAGCTGT
Organism: Rhododendron ovatum; assembly: GCA_019656835.1. Lineage (NCBI taxonomy): Eukaryota > Viridiplantae > Streptophyta > Magnoliopsida > Ericales > Ericaceae > Rhododendron > Rhododendron ovatum. The sequence continues at coordinate 15,108,772 of CM033799.1, read as the reverse complement.
AGGCATGCCTTGATTTTGAAGACTGATTCTCAAAACTGTTGGCAAATCAAGTAGATAGATATTACGCAAAGAAGTGAGACTGCGACTCTTTCTTGTAGAGGATTTTTAGAAACCAACCTCTGATGAATAAGATCACCATGAATGACAACCAAGGAGCCAGCTTTAACTTCAATGGGCACAAAATCCTTTTGGTCATACGATGGGAAGGGACGATCAAAGTGAACACCCTCCTCGTCCCTCGTGAATCTTCTCACAAGGCCATCTGTAAATAAGTCAAGTAAATGAGAGTAACTCATGGCGCTTTGTTTTTCTTTCTTTTCTTGCTTCAGAAGAATGCACAAGACTCAGAATGCCAGATATAAGAGAGCCACCTTTGTGCGATCCAGGAATAGCCCAAATGCAGCCATTCAGTATGTTTGCATCTTCTAAAGCCAGCCAAAGCCCCGTGCAAGTTGTTGGTTCAGTATACAAAAATGAGTTATCCTGATGTGGCCCTACTTCACCACCAATACCTGGTTGCTGAAATAAGAATTCTTCCACATTAGATACAGATTCAGCAGAATCTACAAGACATGCACATTTTCAGTTAAGTCATGGCGCAAGGCACGTTTTCAACCTTTCAATGCATATGTGAATCCTTTCTCAGAAAGGATATACTAAACTACATGCCCAAATGATAAGGGCTGGATTATCATAAATTGACATGTACATTCCAGCCACAACTGGGCCAAGTATACTGATGGTTTACCAAAACAATAACATTAACAATGTCCATATAATCCCCATACTTATGGTTTACCAGAACAGAAAAAGAGACAGTCAATATGATTTCAAAACTCTCATAAGGAGCAGGACCCTTAACTTAAATGGTGAAGCTACAGAACAATTATCTGCCATCCAATTTCCAAAAACCCAAAAAAGGCGATTTAAACAAAGTGTGTGCACATTGTATAAAGCCAATTCTACAACGCCCTGTCTCCAAATTACTTGTGCTTCAGGGCAAAATAACTAATTCAGCAATGAAACTGACACAAAGTAATGACCTCATTTCATTTCACATTTGATAAAGCATCCAACTCCAAACCAATTGGCTAAGAGTGAAGAGGCCGCCTAGGCTCATATACTAGTTTTTGGAGGAGATAATTAACCGATGTGGGACAAATCCCAACACTCCCCCGCACGTGCAACCCCCGACTCGCACGTGGAGAGGTAAACAACACTATGTCAAGGTGTTCTATAACTAGACGTGTACATGACACGTTAGGATTTGACAATCCTCAAGGGGGTATGTAAGAGTGAATCTAGAACACCAAGTTCTACAAGTGACGTGTTTCTATGAAAATTTACAGCATCAACTAATATAGACCTCATAGCAGAGGAATAAAATAAACAGAACATTAAATTCTCATGGACACATAGCAGAGGGCTCTGAGGACGGATATGCAGTCCTTACAACCCAATATCACCATAACTTCACACGCTATACACACCCTCTGTGCGCATTCTTTTTCTCTAGGACCCAAGATAGCGTCTTACAAAGATTATTTTTTTTCTTGCAACACAAGAAAGAGGTGGTAATTAGCATGTTTTATGCAAGTTCAAAATGTGGGGAAAAAAAATTGGGGAAGCTATAATCATTAGAAGTTAGCAAGGCACAGTAGAATTTAACAATTGTCATTGAGTTGTAAAGAAGTTGGCTACACGCGAAGTTAGATTCAGGTTAGATTATTATTGTTAACTTGTCACATATTGTTGAGAAGTTATATGTAGCTCCTAAAATCAAACATCGTCATTGCCTTACACACTCCACACAAACACTGTGCACTTTCTTTTGCCTATGATCCAAGATCAAAGAGTTCTAGGGTATGTTTTCCTCCCAACAGATGAAAGAGCCAGCAGTAAGCAAATATTATGTAAGTTCAAATGCCAAAAAAAAAAACCTAAGACCTCAAGGCAGCCACAGAAATTCGAAAGAGAGCAGCAAGCCTTGTGAAGAAATAAGGTGTGGATTTGTTTTTTGCAAGATCACATGAATGGCAAGCTGCTCATCAAGATCTCTTCCCCAAACTGTTTAAATGCAATTTTTTCACATTGTTGAATGCCAAAGACCACACCCATGCTTAAGTTATTGAATGCATACAACTGCTACCTTAACCAAAAAAAAAAAAAATTCAATTTCTTAACACATAATACATAACCAAATTAAGCCCTGTGTTCCAATCAACCAAATCGGACACATGAATTCTTTTTCGTCATTTTGCGCTGTCAAGCGGTAAAATTTATAGATTAGTAACTGTTCTACTTCTACCACAATGTCTCATGTCAATTTAGGCCTTCCCTCACCCTGATTCCTGAATACATAATTTTGACGATTTTCTTAACTATTGCAGCTACAAGTCTTCATTGTAGGTGACCAAACCACCTCCGCATATTGTCTTTCCACTTATATTCAATTACTGTTACCCCGGACCCACCAATTCACAAATCTTTTAATTTTTAATCATCTGCCTCCTAGTCTTGCATACATTCACCTCAACTTCTAATTTCAGCTACACATCTATTCATATATTGTCTCTAAGCAGCATAACAATGCTGACCTTAAATTATCAAATACCAAAAAGGACAAGAAGTACCTTAAATATATACATTGACTGAATGATCACCGGCCTCTTGTAATCCAATGATTTGAGTAAGTTCGATAATTCCTCCGAGAATGAGAACTTTTTGAAGACTGGATCAATCTCATGAAGCGCTACGAAAGACATAATATATGAGAGGAAATATAAAATGAGCCAAAAGGATAACAAATATGGTGTGGCATCAACCCATATCTATTCCGAATCATGTAGATTGTAATTGCAAGAATAAAATCCAGATAAGATTATTGAAAACTTGAACTCAACAGATACAAGAAATTTCAAATCATACTAGTTTTCAAACTTAAGGGGATGATATAAATGACATGAATTCTGCGCTTACAAATCAACAAGATCAGATTGCCTCTACATACCATGTCCAACCTTGTTAATTGATAGTTGCTTCGGTTGCTTTAAGTTGCCATCATCGTCAAATGCTTTCTCTGTTGAAAAACAACAAATGTCAATAATCTAGAAACAACAAACATTACGCTAAATAAGCGCTACAACAAACATCACGCTAAATAAGTGCTACAAGTAACAAACATCACATATAAACAAAAGGATAGGAAAATACAAAAAAGTAGGCATGGGATGAGGTAAGAGCAAACCAGTCTCCAACGAAAATTCTAGAAATCGCAACCTTTTTCTTTGAAAGCAGCAATTGAAGGCTCGTATTCTTCAAAAACTAACTAGTATCCACGCAATCACCAAGATTTGACCACAAAAAATTAGTTTCTCCGACAAGTAAACAAAGAATCAAGATGATACGTAGACCCCATTACATGAGAAGGTCAGCAGAAGGTGGAAACGTATCCATCCTAGTCCTGCCTACACAAAGATGTCTGTACCAGCAACTCAGCTATGTAAGGGCCAGTAATTGGTTTCCAAAGAAGAACAAGGAGATGTAGATGCTATAGCAGTGCACTGCCAGCAAAAAGCAGACCAACTTTACAAATACCTACTGAAACTCCAAAAAAATTTAAAAAGTTACCATCATGCTGGCCTGAGCCTGGCGAAAATTTAACATTGCTACAGGCACTGACCCCGTTTGCTAGCACTTAGAATCTAACTTATTTAGCTTATTTTCTTAAACAAAATAATGAAGGGTGTTTGTTAACAGTTATACTTATGAATAATCACTTATTTGGCTTTTCCAGTTTATTTGACCCAAAAGAGCTAGATTACTTTAAGCTTTGATTTGAAGCTTTTTTTGCTAATTTCAAGATGATAAAACACGAATGGACAAAGGAATCCTAAAATGAATAAGTTATTCTTACTCCAGTTTTAAGGACAATCTATACATTCAGTTCATAAAAAGCTATTTGACATTCAAGAAAACAAGTTATACTTTTCTTAGAAATTATAAAAAGCTATAACAAACAGTTTTATGACTTATTTTGATTTTTTAATCCAATAATCCAAAAAGCTATAATCAAAAAAGCTAACTTATAAATGCTAGCAAACAGGGCCATTGTTCACTCTCTAGTCACTTAATACTCCTGTATAATAAGAAAGGAAAACAAAGAATAAAAGGCAGGTATTTTAATAGAGAGAAACTTATTCATGGAGAAGCCGTGAATAAGCTATTCACGGAAAACGCGCAATCTAATCCGTCTGTTTCAGCAATCAACGGTTGAGATATGTTTTTAATCTTTGACCGGTAATAAGTATCTCTTACCGTTAATAGTTTGTCTTCTATCTGAATCGTCCAAAACATTTTCGGCCGAGATTGGCCTCCGTAAACTTTATTGTTTACGGAACCTCTATAAATAAAGATTTCCCCATTTTAATAACCAAGAGTTCGAAAAGAGTCTTAAAAATGATTGGCTGGCTAAAAAGGAAAAGATGATCATTTGAGGTATACCTAAAAAAGTAATTCCTCTTTTAGCATAATCGAAGAGAGCCCACAGACCTTCACAGATGAGTCTATGTAGACAAAAAAACCAATAGTAGAAATGTAGAATCTGTTCCCCATAACCAAAACTTAAAAACAAGCAGAAATCAAAAGAGAACTGTTGAATTTCCCCAAAACAATCAGTCAAACGTATAATTAACAACACAGCCATATACAAATACCTTCGAAGAAAAACGAAACCTTCTCGGCGCTGTCGAAGAAGTAATCATCAGTTGTATTTTTCTGGGAAAAAAAATAAGGAGAAACAAAAATTAGGCCTGAAATTAACTAAAGATTTTGCTGACCTAGATATTTCAACTACTAAAACTGAGTCAAACTTTTGATTTTTTTGTTCCAGGAAAAAAAAAACCTGGTTTTTGGTGGAGAAAATGGAGGCGGAAGATGAGCAATCAAACTCGTCGAGCAATTGGTCCATTCTCTTCCTCATCTCGTTCACTTCTTCAGGGCTCGAGAACGATTCAAGAACTATGTATCCTGCGAATCTCAACGGACTCAAAATTGATACGAAAGAAAAACGCACATTCATGATTCATAAGTATGTCGGGAGAGAGAGAGAGAGAGAGAGAGAGATTACCCTGGGATTGGAAGGACATGAGCTGGTCTGGAGAGAGATTTCCCAGTATCCCCATGACTATGGATTGTATTCTTACTTCTGATGCGGTGGTGGAGACGAGACTTGTAGATATATATCTCTATTTACGCAACTCGGAAGTCGTATCTGTATTTCTCCAAGTACCTAGTTTGGTGTGAACAAGCCAAATTGCCGATAGGCGATAACGTGGACTCGTGAAAGTTTTGTCGAGCACTTGGACCGGCTAATTTCACCGTCTACTTGTGTCCATCTAACTAAATTATGAATGGGCATCTAAAAATTTCGAACCTAAAATCTTAGAAAGAAACAAATCCTTTCAAGCTTTGACCACAAGGATAACCTATTGGGTTGCGAGAGTTTTTACTGCCCACGGTCACATTTATGATAGGAAATTCTAATGCATCGGTGAAGAAATTATTTTGGGCACAATTGTAAGTTACCTCCACAGTTACATATTGTACGTGCACGAGCATGAGCGAAAATTGGAGTGCAAAACATTTCAAAGCACTAAACTACAGGATCTGAACGAGAAGTCAAACTAAAAAATAACGTGAATTTGGTTGCACAACTCTGTGAATCTTTTCACCATTTTCTTCTATTGCATCTTTTCTTCTTTCCTGGAAACACAATCTGAACTCTAAAGTCCTTTGCGGCGTTTCAAAAGGAAAAAAAAAAAAAAAAAAAGGTGACGGCCCACGTGTCTGTGTGATTGTGTTCACATTGTGTTTGTGGTTGTAGACATTTTGCCCAATTATTGATCCGGAATTGAGATATACTACAATAGGAATAAAATGTCTGACAAGCAGATCGATGAAAAAAGATTGACGATATGAACCACATATCATCAGTCTTTTAGAAAGACCAAACTTTTTTTTTATCGACCAAGACCAACTATATGTTCGATAATTTACTGTTCAATCTTCGATAAATTTGATTTTTCTATGAATAATCTAGCTGATTAGCCCAAAAACTCTACAATACTTATCATTCTTCGATAAATTTGTTTTTTCAATGAATAGATATACTCCTGTTCAAAAAAAAACAAAAAATGAATAGATATACTCCAGCTTATTAGCCCGAAAACCAACTTTGATCATGAGGTTGGCCCATGCCGGCCCACGCCCTCCAACTAAAAAGCCGTCCGAAGGGTGGGGCTGAATTTGAGCTCTAATTTGGTGTTTTTTCTTCACCACATCACAGTACCTCAAGACTTTAGATAATGTTTTACTCTTTTGAGCTTGTTTGGATGTCACAATAGAAAGAGGTATTGTAATATATACTCTTCTAATACGTGGGCCCTCCTCCATGGCACGGTTTGACAAGCCAATAACCGAGGATATCTTAATACCCCCTCCTCCATAATCCCCTAAGGGGGGCTTACACATAGCTAGGGTGAGAGCCGACAATGTAAAATCCCCCCTTATAATATTCCATCTTTCTTTCATTCAACTACAAAACAACATTATCCTCCATTTTATACCTCATCCAAATCAAGTATTATTTAATCATCACGTCACATCAATGTGGACCCACCATTCTTACATAATACCCTCTACTTTCCAATCCCTCCTTACATAATACCTCCAAATTTAATACCTCATCCAAACAAGCCCTTTAGGCATTCTGAAGATTGTATTTTCACGAAGCTTTAAAAAGAAACCGTTCAAATGTCCATTTCTTCATTTGCTCAAAAGCTACACAAGGGAACAGGGTGAAAAAAATTGCTACCCTGATTTTTGTAAAAGGTATACAATCCCATGCTGTTTCTACAATCTAACAAGAACTGATCAAAATTTAAACTGATGTACACAACTACAAACATGGCAAAACCATATTACAAATCTATGCCAGGGATCACCATGCAGCTTGTTAGAATCATACAGCAGCTGCAACGAGATCAATGTAAGATTAAGGCCAGGGGCCAGGTAGCTCCCGCGAGCAGTGGATAGATCACTTTCCTCTCCTGGCATCATTTACACAAAAGATGCAACTCCACCTTTGAGCCAACCCCAGGCAAAAATGAAATCATCCGTGTCCTCCAAGAAATACTCGAAGCTCCAAAAATGGATGTGTATGTGCCCTCTCACCAATGGGAAGAGGAAAAAATGAAAGAATCACGAGACAAAGAAAAGGCGGTGTTAGAAGCCAGAGGTGGTTATAAGATTATATGAACCGAAAACACAAATCACTGTCAATTTTCCCATCAATCACGTTGCTGATGATGATCTTGAATCTTCTGCTTTGTTCACATGGCACATGCAATCTGGACAAGGAAATGAATATATTGAGTCATTCGGTCTTTTGAGCTCAATTCCTTTTGAATCACTGTGAGCTCGCATGTTAAGCATCTGCCGCCTGAAGCTTTTCCACCTGAGGATGAATGTGGAAAGAAGTAATTAATCTGTAAGTACAGGCATCTCAAATACCATCAACTAATTTATTCACCTAACCCACAAAATAAAAAAAGATGTTTTTCACACTCCCTTTTTTTGATAATGGCACTCCATTTTTTGTCTTTTTGTGAAGCTTTTGTGTGTATTTTCTTAACTAAAAGACAAAAAGGAGGGCAATTATCAAAGAGGGGAGTGTGAAAATCATTACCCAAAAACTCAATATTCTGAACAAGCTCCTTTTTAACATACTACTACCAGCTGGGGAAAAAAAATCATCAAATGGGTTGTATCAATTAGACGAGAACACAAGACATGTATCCTACAACTTCGGTCTTGAACTAAATTAACACGGCTCTAAAAATAGAACTGAATGAGTAGAAGTAACAATATAAAATGGCCAAATGGGCCACTAAGTCTGCAATTGGCCACCAAATCAGGGGGAGAGGGAAGCGGATCAGTTTGCTGTTCAACATACATGTGCAACTATATGGCAAAAGAAGAGTGCTTGTCCAATTTTTGGAAATGATGCAGAATGGTTGTAGTTGTTGAACTCGGCAATGATTTTCCAAAGGTTTAGTCGCTGGATCCAATGTTCCATTCAATATCAGCCAGCAAATGATCGTGCATTAAAGGCTTTTAGATCCCCACCTACAAGTGCACAACTGATACTCAACTACGGTAAAAAACCAAAGCAATGGGATAATTTATATACCCAATATTAGGATTGTCAAATAATAGCGCTAACTTCCGCTTGTCAGGCTTGATAGTCTGAGAGTGTCCACCATATAAGTATCTCCGATGGCCCAACAGAAAATGAGGGAAGTTTCCACCTTGAGTTGTCACAAACACTTCACTATGAAGACAGACAGTGTAGTCTATAGCAGCCATCCTCGAAGAATAATTCTAGAAGAAGCAATTCAAGTCAAAATCAATCACACCTCAAAAGACGTTTTTGAATTTTGGAGAAGCCCACAAAGCATTCAAACCTGGAATGGAGCAAGTTCCTCCTGGGAGGCCAACATTTCCTTAGTTTGTAAAAGGGGAAACATTTCCAAAAGTGGAGCCATATTCCTCTCAGCATCGTATATCTTTCCAGATGCCAAAAAGATGAATGTACTTTTGTCAAACCCCATTCCCCTAAGCATCAAACCGACCTGATGGCATACGAGAAACGTCGAATAAGCTATATGTGCAATTGATGACTTACGAGAAACAAAGAATGTGTCGTATATGAATTGCAAATATACAGGGAATACAACCAGTAATGATAACCTCAACCAATTCTTCATGGCCTGCTATGGAGAAGTGAGTTAACCCACACCTACGCCACCGACCGACAATTTCAGACAGTTTCTAAACCAACTGAGCTTCATTTTTATGGCAGCCGCCAGCCAGATGCAGAAACCAAAATATATTTGAGTGGCAAGGAAATTTGTCTTATAGTTCAACGTCATGGTGGCCTTGCATTGCTTCTACAGGTCCATGGAATTATGGCCTCAAAGAATAGAGAAATCCCAAAGCCGTACAATGTTTTTGTTATTATAGATCTCTTAGTAAGGTAGGAGAGCTCCACTTGTGTCTGTTAGTGAAGTACATTGGCATCCTTGTTGTTCTTGGCTTAGAGAAGTTTCTTCAACTAAAATATAAATAAAATTCTTTTCGAGGACTACTCACAGATAATATTTTAGTGAGGTATACATGCATTGTTATAGAGATATCGTATAAGGTTTTTGTTTAGATCATGTTTTTTATAAACTTTATTATTTTAATTTTTTTGCTAATACAAGGCAATATTGATATATTATTATCTTGCGATAAAAGGGTTGCAAGTCGAGCCCGAGCTTCAAAAAAATTTAAATGAGCAGAACTCGAGCCTGAACTCAACTTGATTCGGTTCGTTAAACTAAAACAAGTTGAATCGAGCCAAGACCGAGCTTCAAAATTTTAGAAGAGCCAAACTCGAGCTCAATTGTCCAGGCTCGAATCGAACCTGAGCCGAGCCTAACTGGTTCGGATCAATTCAGCTCGTTTGGACCCCTAGGGGCGTGTTTGGGAGCCGAGCTGAATTCAAGCTCAATTGTTTAGGCTCGAAACGAACCTGAGCCGATAACTAATACTTGGGGGTGTTTGGGAGCTTCTTTTTCTTTTTGGATTATAGATTCTGGATTCTTAATTATAGATTTAGAATTTAATCATAATAGATTGCTAATCTTTGCAAGTGTTTGGATTATACATCCAGAACAGATTACAAACCCATGAAAGCGTTGGGAATATAATCTCATATTCTCATGCATAAAAAATGATTTGCTTTTTGACCATGTTGTCCTTTCCTAGAATGTATGTATGATATATCATGGCTACATTAGGTTTTTGGTTCCAATGTAATTGGAGAATGCAAAATAGAATCCAAAAGCTCTTCCATGGTTGATTCTCAGATTGTAGCTCCATCACTCAATTTTGATAATTGATTGTGGCATAATGCATTCTCCTCTGTGGCTCCCAAACAGCTAGAATGAGATAAGACAAAAAGTGCACAAAATTGAAGAATTAAGCTCCCAAACAACCCCTTGCTTTGATGACCCCATCTAATGCAAGTAAATAACTGCACCCATTTTGCCTTCTTAATATACAGTTCATTTAGTTGTTGAAAACGACAACATATAACAATATTCATGATTTAATAATAAATTAAAGCACGTGAAGTCACAAGAGACACTTCATATAGGGATTATGGAGTACTTAGTTATACATTACAAATCAGTAAGTCTACACACACAGATATTTTGTGCATAAATCGTCCACAGATCAAGGCGTGGGGCCCACTATGGGTCCCACACAAACGATCTGAGCCGTTCATTAAATATAAAACATTTTTTCAAGGGCTCCCATGAAAAATCAGCTCAATCTGATACCTATAAGTGCTCGATCCAATCATCTAACTTTTCATTATCCAAAAATCTTAAACAAAAAATTGGATGATTGGATCGAGCACCTATGGGTATTGGATTGAGCTTATTTTTTGCGGGGGCCCTTGAAAAAATGTTTTACATTTAACGAACGGCTCAGATCATTTGCGTGGGACCCATAGTGGGCCCCACAAGGTGATCTGTAGACGATTTGTGCACGAAATATCTCTGTGTGTAGACTTACTGTTAACCAATATAGCAGATTTCATTTTCTGGAAAAAGAAATAGTCCCAGTGGCCTTGACAAACTATGAGATAAAGATATTACTATTGAACAACAAAATAAACCATAAATTTGGATCTGTAAATAATTCGATGAACTTCGGAGAAGTTACAGACTTTTAAAACGTGTAGATATTACCTCCAAAGGCGTAAGAGGGCATTTCCCATTAAGCCTAATTGCTCCAGGACGAATTACTCGACCACGCTTGGTGAACTTCCCCTTCCAACCTCTCTCCCTCGCGGCATCCATGTCTTCCTTCTCTTTGCCACCACCATCAAAGATGCAACAAGAGAAAGCAACCATATCCTGCACATGATATATCATCAACGTTGCTTCAGTAATTTCTTTAATTTCCTCATGGGGAAGGGGTGTTGAATCCCTAACCAGTTAGTCCAGTAATGCTTCAAAATTCCAGCTGCGGGGTGCAGTCACATACTATGATCAACACATGCTCCAAATATTGTGACGGCAATCATATTTTCTAGTGTCTGGTCATAATAAGTCAATCACAACAAAGCATTTTAAACATTGCGAACAACTGACCTCCTCAAAGCGAAGATGGACAGAGACATATTTGCCACTACTATTTGCACTCCGTTCTTTCATCCTTGCAACGAGAGTTTCACCCATAGTCAATACAGGATTTGAAAACCTCAAAGCTTGATAGTTCGCCAAGCATCTAAGCCGTTGAACTGTTGGAGGAGCATCAAATGATAGTCGGTTTGCAAAAGGAGAAATCCGTATGACCCTGTACGAAAAAAGTTCTAAGGACAGACATTCCAAGTTCACTTAAAAGAGGTTGAACACTGGACAGTATTCACTTGTAATTGAAAAGTACCACAACGAAACATGCCATTGTGGATGGCCAACACAGACAATTTGACAGGACAATAATTGTTGAGATATGGAAATCAGAAAAAATAAACCGATGACATGCTATCTTTTTAATCAGTATATTAAAGGCACCAGAGGAAAACTCTTTACGCAGAAAGACCACAAAGAAAACTAAATCCTTCAAGAAAAACTGAACTGCTGTAAAATAGATAAAAGAAAATGAAGCTCAAAAAAGCTTCCCAACAAATGAATGATAAATTTGAAGGACTAAAGTACCCAAAAAAATTTAACGTGTATGACAATACCCTCTCAATAACATGGCATGATGAATAATTAGACCAAAAGATTACATGCCTAGCAAGCTTCAATATTCCATGAATAGGGCATTATCATCAGTTTGCCAAGGTTTTAGTTTGGTCCATTTCAGAATTACAGAAGCATAGAAAAAGATCCAAGCCATGCTGATATTGTACAGTGAAACTTGCTGGAGAACATATTTCAGAAATGGACTTATCATGGAACTATTCATTATCACCACCGAATACAAGTCCACAAGATATCATTTTTTCCATGCTTATGTACAAAAGAGCTAGAAACTCGAATAGGAGTCGGAAAGATGGTAAGGGTGAAATGTAAATTTCCAACTTACTTTTCTTCAAGTAGCTTTGGAAGGACTGCATCCTTGTAGTAACCAATAGGTGACCATGCCTTTATCCTGAAGTTGTATACATTGCTCATATTGTGGTCAAATCGCTCCATGATGTACTCAGGAATCGTGTTAACTATCCGTACATCATTTTTCAAGGTACTAACAAAATAATCCTCATCATAGATGTCCGTGAATTTGCTGCACAATAAAAAAGATTCAAACAATTCAGGCTGGAAGAAATGGAACTCTTTCATATGAAGTCTACTATTAGAGATCAACTGGTAATGAAAAAACTGCGACAAGTTCACAGCAAACTATCTGCCAAGTTGACCGCTTTATAGTCATGCAAGACTGAGCCCGGAAACAAGTCCTGAAACAAAGCTTCCCTAAATAGATTCAACATCTGCCCTTGTTTTAAAATATTCTGTTGTTTTTGCCAAAAGCCGTAATACAAAACTTGAAGCCATTTTAGTGCATCTCCATGTTAACTGCTTTTCACTAATGCAAATGAGTTCAGTGTTGGTGATAAAGAGTGTGATCTAGATTCTAGACCAAGACAGAGCCCTAACACAAAGAAATGATAAGAAACAAAGAGAAATAGAAGCATCACGAAAATGGTGCGTGCGGGCGTCCAATCTGTAAAGAACGAACTGAATGCAGAGGACACTCACAAGCTGAGAAGCAAGGACACATATACTGGCGTCACGTATCCGTATCCTACACGTGTAGGACACAGATAGAACACGACACTCTCCGTACACGTGTTGGACATGCCTAAGTACATGTCAAATCGTAAATTTTATTTGTTCCACTCGGGCACATCACATGGAGAACACTTGGGATACGTTGTGGTCCTGAGGACACTCTAGGACACGCTTTTGGGACACATTAAGGATGCATTAGTATGTTAAGTTGATTTATAGACTTTTCATTATATCTTCAAAATGTTAATAATATTTGCCATTTTAAACTTGACTTTGTAGAAAATCATGTTTCTGAATGTTTGTGATCCTTTATATTTAGTTGTAAGATACATCTGTAATGCAATACATTTTTCTATTTGACGCATCCACGTGTCCATCTCTTAATTTTATAAGAAATAACTTGTTCTTGTGTCCGTGTCTTGTCCTGTGTCCATATCCGCGCTTCTTAGCACACAAGGTCGCTATTCATTGTGTAGATACACCATACTCCATATAATTGCTTATAAAGGAACCATACATTTGAAGAAGGAACTAGTCAACAGCCAAATTTGGCCAGGACAGAAACAGTAACTTTTTTTCCTATCATCAAGACTATGGCTATCCACAAGTCGACCCGACCCGACCGCCAAATGAACCACTCGAACGGCTTCAAAATCCATTTTCGGAGGGGTTCGGATCAGATTAAGAGTTAATTTTCGGGGGTCAGTCGGGTGTCGTGTTGATAGCATTTGGCTCGACCACACCCGGCCAAAAAAATAAAAAACCCCTCTTTCTTCTCGGTAAACCCAATACCCAAAACCTAATCTCTCTCTCACACACACAAATCGCAACTGGATCGATTTTCCTCTCTCTCTCAAATCAACTAGCAAGTAGCAACTGGATCGATTTTCCTCCACGGCTAGATCGAGTGGCGACTGAATCCGACAATCCGTAAGTTTGTATGCGACGAACAGGCGTGCTCTCTCTCTCTCTCTCTCTCTCTCTCTCTCTCTCTCTCTCTCTCAAATCAACTGGCGAGTGGCAACTGGATCAATTTTTCTCCAACTCCACGTCTGGATCGAGTGGCAACTGAATCCGACGAACCATAAGTTTGTATGCGACAACCAGGCGTGGGATCTCTCTCTCTCTCTCTCTCTCTCTCTCTCTCTCTCTCTCTCTCTCTCTCTCTCAAATCAACTGGCGAGTGGCAACTGGATCAATTTTTCTCCAACTCCACGTCTGGATCGAGTGGCAACTGAATCCGACGAACCATAAGTTTGTATGCGACAACCAGGCGTGGGATCTCTCTCTCTCTCTCTCTCTCTCTCTCTCAAATCAACTGGCGAGTCGCAACTGGATCAATTTTCCTCCACGGCTGGATCGAGTGGCGACTGAATCCGACGAACCGTAAGTTTGTATGCGACAACCAGGCATGGGATCTCACTCTCTAAGTCTCTCTCTGTGGACCGAAACTAACATTGACTGCATTTTGGCATGCATTTGATCAGTGCCACAATTGCTAGTTCTATCTAAGTGAAGGGTAGAATCCAGTTTATTCTTTAGATGTCGCTGTCAGTTCCCATTCTAGATCCGTTTGCGTTAAAGGAATGAATACCCGTAGCACTCTTTGTGTTCATCTGTTCATGGTTCGATCACAATCACCCAACCAACCCGGTCAATCCGACCTGACAAACCCGACAGACTATTCGGTCAGAACCGACTACCAGTTTGGTCAGCTTCGGGTCTCCATATGTCAAACCCAGCCAAATGCCGGTCGGGTGAAACTCGACCCGAACCCAATAAAACCCAAACCGTGTACAGGCCTATATCAGACAGTAAGGCACCCTACTTTTACAAATCAGAAAGTAGAGAAAAAACATAAACACGTAAGAACCTGGGATCTCTCCAAATGCTGTGGAAATGAAAATTGGGAATCACAAGAGTTGCATTAAGATAGCCGGCCACAGCAACAGCATTGCATATCTACAAATGCACAGACAGCAATGTGCAGAGAATACAAGTGAATAAAGCTACTGCACTGAAATCCTCCCATCAAACCAGCAATTTGAATAAAGCTTATATAAGCTTAAAACTTGAAAAATATAAAAATGAGCGACTGAAAAAGCTACCGATGTCCTCTGCTGATTCAAGCCTCCATTCGCCTCAACATACACATAACCATTCGACTCAGGCAAGCCTATGATAATACAAACATGAACTTCACGTTAAAATGTGACAAGAACTACAGGTCCCAAAAGCCTGCATATAAAAGTCAAATGCAGATGTTCTAAGATATTCAGAAACCAGAAAGGCAGAAACATGAGACTAAGAAGAACAGACACGTCTACTGCTGACACAAATCGGCCACTTCCAAATGTGAGTAATTTTTTAACT
Organism: Rhododendron ovatum; assembly: GCA_019656835.1. NCBI lineage: Eukaryota > Viridiplantae > Streptophyta > Magnoliopsida > Ericales > Ericaceae > Rhododendron > Rhododendron ovatum. The sequence goes on along the minus strand of CM033799.1, from coordinate 15,093,485 downwards.
TTGTTTCCTTAGTCGGACACACTTGGGAAATACTAGGACATGTTGGGGTTGCATTAGGGATAGCCCAAGCCCCTTTAATATGATGAGAAGAAGAGGGCCCCCCCCCCCCCCCCGCTTTTCCGCACCAATCCTTATTTACTACTACATCTTTTTTGGGGGTACAGCTCAGTTGGTAGAGCATTGGGCTTTTAACCTAATGGTCGATGGATGAGTACAGCAGATGATGCGTGAGGTGTCTTTCCAAAGGAAGAGAATACAAGAAAAAGAGATCAGCAACTTTACAAGGAGGTTCTACCAAAAATGGCGTGGGGTAAAAAATACTTAGATCTTCAATAATTATCTAGTGATGGGTGGTTTTCACTTTTCGACAATTTCCAAGTTATGATTTCTTTATCCGTACTTTGATAGAAATAACAATATTATATACACCTGTCGTTCATATTTTGTCCAATTTTTCAGAATAAATTTGCGTTTGAGTCCTTCTCCCATGTGTCATTTGTGTTCTTGCTTTTTAGCAGCAAAGATATTCCACACAGTGATAAAACCAAGCTGGTATCAGAACTTCTTAAACGAAATAGAATGAAATAGAAGATGGAGAAGAATAACAAGAAACGAGAAGAATATACAAGCCACAAGGATACGACAAGAAAACAAAATGAAAGAGAGGGTGTGGGGGGAAATGCAAATTAGAGGCCTAAGGAAGTCACAAAAACTCCCCTCTCAAAACCAATCCCAGTCAACATACTAACCTAATATAACAAATTTATTAATTAAGCCTCCAGAACACTTAATAAAATCAATAATCAGCAACGGAATTTCATTGAATCTTGAACTAAACCTAGTCACTGAAATAGGAGCAGCCTAAACAAAATGGGAAAACATTTAAATAATGTGAGCTTCCAAAACATATGCAGAAAGTACATTCTTGGAAATTTTGAAATATATAAAACAGGGATAGAAGCAATGATAGACCAATTTTTCAGAGCCAAACCTAACCCCAAGTATTAATAACAAATCAAAAACTAGAAAAAGAATCTTCCCTTCTCATTTTGAGTAACATCCCAAGTAAAAACTGCTTGTTCAATTTCTTTCAATGTTCGCTCCTAAAGAGTTGGTTGAGACAATAGAGAACATACAAGACTCTAGAGTAACTAGACCAAGAAAAGAACGCCGTGTATGTCAGAATACTGCAATCTTATTCACAATCTATGTTAATAGATGCTCTAAAATAGATTTAACCAGATTACAATTGTCTGTATAAAGTAAATAGTTTGTGTGATTAACTATAACAAAGGAATGCAAATACAAAGAAATGATAACTAAAAAAAGCAATTGCTCATACCTTCTGAAGAATTGCTTAAACAAGGTCTCCACTCAGCACCTTTAGGGTGTTTCCATATAGTCAATATCTAAAGAAAATGCGATACCTTGTGTCAAAGCCACTAAGCCCAACAAGAGATGACAATACAAGAAAATCACATCCTCATCAAAAAAAAGATAATAATAATAAAACCAAAAACGAATAGATGCTACTGAAATTACAATTGAACCCTATCACATTCATTCAGAACAACTTCTATCATGAGATGATATGCAAGTATATTAGATAACATAGACAAGCTAAAACAAAAACTTTCAAACAGCACCACATTAAGGTGATAAACCAATAAATTATTGCTACCAGATGGCTGGATCTGAACCGTACAAGAAACTTATGGTTACTTGTTACTTCTATTCATAGGTGACAAGAGAAACTAGGGTTACTCGAGATAAATCTAATCACAACGGAAAATATATTTCTTGACAAATAGAAGCTTCCATCGAATAATATATTTAAACAAGCTGTATTATATAATCTGATCCTCATCTTACTTTCATTGACACAACCGCACAAGCTTATCTGAGTCCTTTGTTCCGGATAAAATTAGTATCTTGATCGCAAGACTGACCACTTCAAAGCGGAACATTCCTAAACAGTCTTGCATGGTTCCTCAAGTATACATTTTGCTAAACTAAATACAATCAGAGATCATCAAAACAAAGATATGACTACAGACTAATGCTGCAGAAATGTCAAGATTTAGGATAACTATCTATCTAGCTATCTCCAAGCAGCAAGCTAGTCTCTTGGAACTCAGAAACAACAGCCCATTCCGAGGTTATTGTACACAATTCACAAGAAGCGTGCTAAATTCACTAATAGCCCTAATGCAGCAGAGGGCTGGAGTCACTGGGCTAAGGAATATCTTTAGCTCAACTACGGCCCTTGGAGGGCCAGCCAGTATTAGACCATCTCCTTTGGTTAGACAGGGATAGGTTAGTTAAGTTTACTTTAGCTTCCTCTGCATTCAATTCAGTTATGAGAGTTTTTTACAGAGAGAATCGAAACGCACCAAACGGTTATAGAGTGAAAGCACAGCGTTTTATAAAAAGTACAATGTCCACATTGTAATCTGATTGAGAATCACTAATGAACAGTTTCAGTTTTCCATTCTCTCAACCTAACCATAAACCCACCCGTAATAACCGAGAGGACAGGGGTATGGTATGAGTTCAACCAGGTGGGGCCACCAAGCCAGTCCAAGATTGCACAAGTAGGAAAGCCAACAACTAAGGGCAGATAAACATCACGTGACAAGATCAGAAGATGTGAACAGCTTGTTAAAGCATGCCAATACAAACGCTACATCATATCAAACTACCATGAACCCCAACTCGCATTTTCCCTCAAAGAATTTGCTAATTTAAGCATCGGAGGGAACTTAACGGACCAAACCTCGTCTGGCAGGCATACAAGATTACTCGCTTTACAGGCTTTCAGCACTGCCAAGCATCCAAATGGCATACTAATGCACGGTTCCCGTCCTCTAATGGCACACTAATGCACCGTTCTAATCCTAGCGGATTCTACCCCACTACAATACACTTATCAGCAAATCTACACAAATTAAGTGAACAAGACAATTCTATTTCCGCAAAAATCCCAACTCAAATGTAAATATTTCAGCTTGACGAACGATACCCAACAAACCACAAAGTGCTTGCATAATGTGATCTCTATCTCTACTGATCTATGAACTAGACCAAACTCCAGGCTACAACACAAAACAAATTTCTCATTCTGCTTCTCCAGATTTTCGCCCAAATGTGCATTGGTTCCTAAGACTTCCACTTCAGTTCTAACCTACCTAAGCAAAATATCAAACTAATTCCTGAATCCTTTAAACCTAAAGATACGACAATTGAATCACTAACCGCAACACTGGAAGAACAATGACTAACAGACGCCACAAAGTGAGTGCACAACGTGATCTCTACTCATCTATGAACTGGACCAAACTCCAAGTACAAAATAAAGCCAAAGCAAAACAAATTGCCCATCTGTCTCTCTAGCATTTTAAGCAAAATGTGAATTAGGGGGCGTTTCTTAAATGGACTAAAAGAACTAAAAGCCCATGTTTTTCACAGATTTCTAAGTATGTCATTCCCCTCACATACATCAACTAATATTCCACTCTGCATAAACAACTTGACTATTGTCATTAGCCTGCAGTCTAATAATATAGCAGAAACGCACCCTTAGTTACTAAAACTCCTCTTTAGTACTAACATAAGTCAAAACACCAAACTTACAAACGAACTCCGAAACCTAATAAAGATTGAAACGAGTAATCCAACGACTGACCGCATCGGTGGAGGAATTGTCGGCGTCCATTTCAGGCCGGAGCTTGGCGTAGAGCTGGGGGCTGCGGTACACGGACCCGACGGCGGGGCGGTGCTTTATGACCGGGACGACGTCGAAGGAGACGGTGCCCATGTAGAAGAGCATGCCGGAGATGTAGAGCAACGGGGCGAAGAGGAAGATGCCCTGCCTGCGTAGGAGGACGGAGAGGAGGATCCCGGTGAGCCGCTGGGGTAGGGTTCGGGGCGGCTGTGTGAACCGGCCGGATTTGGAGGACCGGCCGCCGGGCCGGAGCCGGGTGGGGGAGCGGAGCGGGGACTGGGGTGGGGAAGGGCTGTTGTGCCCGCTGCTCGGCAGCCTGTTATATGCCATCTCCCTCTCTCTCTCTGTCTCTCTCTGTCTCTGGGAGTAATGCGGCGATTGAGAGAGACAGAGAGAGAGAACGTGATGGATGTGGAGTGAGAGGGGAGAGGGGAGTTGTGTCCGTTTGTACGTAATAATGTATATATGTTGATTCCAATCGACGTGAGGGCGGTGAAGAGCAAGATTGCGAGCGATAGAGAGGGGGAGAGAGAATTTTTTTTGGAGAGAGAGAGAGAGAGAAGCTGCACGTGGCTTTGACAGGGACAAAGTTAAGGTCAAGGAGGCGCATGCCCTCATGTTTTTCAAAATTCTTTGCGTTAAGAATTGGGAATGATTTTTGCTACTCTGTCTTTCGCGGTGTATATCATTATCGGGAGATTTTTCAGTATCAGGTGGGTAGCGTTCGGTGTATTTGAGCCGCCCATTGCTTTTGTGGACGGTTAGAATTTAGAGAAAAAAAATGAGAGGGAGAGTGTTGGAGTGAGAGGAGAGAGGGTTCCAATCTGAATCGTTCAAAAGCGTATTGGACGGTTCGAATGTGCCAAACGGATTCCACTTGGAATATACTCATCTGGCACCAAAAAACTTCTCATCATTATCAGCTTTTTATTTTTATTTTGCCATCTATTTTTCAACAAATAAAACACCGGTGAATATACATATATCGACAACCACTGTTTAGTGTAGTTGGTAAGTTAGTGCCTCCTCTTTATGGAAAGTCTTGGGTTTGAGCATCAGGCACATGCCTTTTGGGGGTCAGGACTATGGATAACTTCTAGATCATCCGTCCTAACTCTAACACCCCCACTAATCTTTGCCTGACAATCGCGCATATATGCATATATCTGTATTATTACACTAACGAAAAGTCGTATTATGGAAACTATGCGAGAAATTAAATAAATTGTACTGAAATAGTAAAACATACAAATAAAATATTGGAAGATAGAAGTCGCTTTCAACCAAATAAAGAAAAAAAGCAGGTGCATGATTGTTGCAAATAATTGATTTTTGTAAAGAAGCGAGTAATACATTCGTCGTAACTAATTGATTTTTAAAAAATGTTCCGTTTATAATTAATAGCATAACCCATACCAAGGATTAAATATTTTTAAAAGATGAGAGTCATGTAATTGAACGGAACATTCAGTGCGAAGCTATTGTGTAATTTTTTTTTTTTTCGAATCTCTTATTTTATTGACTACAAAACCTTAAAGGAAATATGTCGAATTCATAGTTCTTCCATATACGTGATGCAACTATGCTATACCCCTACGTGGGGAACCCGTAGCTTGAAATCTGAGGCAGTAAAATATTTCAAAGTTTAGTTACCAAGATTTATGCTTAAAATCTTAAACCTCCTCATATGTCGATATCCATTCTAAGCATTTTGAGAACATTTATCAGTATTTTTATCCATCATACAGGTAAAATATATCATGAAATAAAAATTACTATAGTAACCCTTTTTATTTTTCTTTTGTTTTACCATTTCAGATGTACTAACTAATTAAATTTCCAAATTAATATATAAAGTTCAATGAGAGGTTGTTGGAGCGATACATCGGTAGTTTAGATTCCTAACTATTTTTATTTTGCTTTATAATGCTATTTTATTTTATTTTTTTGCAAAATGAAGGAGAAAATTTCATTCATCTTGTAGGCAAAACCTATACATCATGCAATTGGTTGGAAGCATGGAAATACTAAAGTAAATGTAGGAGTGAACGATTTATTGGTTGGAGAATAGAGTAAGGAATGTTTAAAGTCTATTACATGGTTGAGAATTTGAGTTGACTATACATAGATGAAAGTCCTTATTAAATAGAGTTATACTTATTTTTGTTAACCACTTTTATTTTGTTTTGTTAACCACTTCTCTTTTTGTTTTGTTAATCAATTTTTATTTTCTCCAATTATTCTAGAAAAACTTAACCAATAGAGGATTGACTCAACCTCCTAAAACACAGATAAAACCTCCCCCATGCAATAGGATAGGCACATAACTCTTGCACCCTAATTAGCTTGAGCTCTATATGTTTTTCTCCACAAATATTCCGACTTAGGTATCTAAGGGGTGTTGGTTGACAGCACAATTGTGTCGAGTTTTTCCTTGTAGGTTGTCAAGGCTGACCAATCCAAACATTGACTCATCACCTGCCTTCACATGAACAGAACCACAGTCAATTCAAAAAAAAAAAAGTATATCAAACTCACCCAATAAACCCAAAAGATTGGCTTTGTGATCTAGGCATAAGACTTAGTGATTTGCTTCCTTATACGGTTTCAAGTTTTACTATATTAGTATCTTTTGAAAATTCGTCAGCCAAATTTGTTCAGATAAAATGAAGTTAGTTTGTCTCAATTGAATCGACTCCATTCGATTCCTTCACCAAATTGGTGGACAAACATTTAAAGCTCCGTGCAGGCAAAATTTTTGAAGATACAGATATCATTTGTTATTGATAAGTAGGGTTGCAAACAAACCGAGTTGATCGTGAGCAACTCAGGGCTGGGTTAGTTAAGCCTCAACTCGTTTGCTCTATTGATAAGGGAGAAGATGCTGATAGAAATATATATATATATATATATATATATATATATATATATATATATATATATATATATATATATATATATATATATATATATTGATAAGAGCGAGGCGCATGAAAAATAAATAAATTTCAAGAATGGATAATTACATTATTCAAAGCCATTAACAGCAACTAAAAAAGAATGAATGATAAGGTGAGAATTCCAACTCTAAGGGATAAAAACGTTTCAACTTCTATATATTATAATAGTGATGTTAATAGGCTCCGACATTTACATTTTTTTTTTTTTACATTCGTTAGTTTTGCATCAAATTTTTAAGCTGCATATGAGAGACAGGTCATCAAACTCGGATTACAGCTGCTACTTACGAGTACCATTTTAAGGAGAGTGAGAGAGAAAGAGATGAAACTCGGATTACAGCTGCTACTTACGAGTACCATTTCAAGGGGAGAGAGAGAGAGAGAGAGAGAGAGAGAGAGAGAGAGAGAGAGAGATATTTGGTAATTGTTCCCTTTGCTTTGTCATACGTTGGTTGGTTTCATTGCTTTCTTCTCAGAGAATGGGGAGAAAGAAAAAAGAAGTCATCAGATTGGAGTCGGAATCTGTTATCCAATTCTTAAACAGAAGCTTATCATGGCTTTGGCCACTTCCATTGGTAATTAACTCAACCCAAATCTATCCCCTTCCCTCACACAAACATATATGTATATATATGTTTAAAACATATACTAATTTTTATGCTTCTCTGCTCTAGTATGAACCAATTTGTTGAAATTGAGGCAGGTTAATCTTTTGGCCATATGTAATAGCCCTTATTTTTAATTCGGTCTCTTTTTCCCCCCTCCTCAATTTGGAGAAGTGAATCCTATTGGTAGAAAAACATTTGGCTGCATTTGGCTATTTTTTTGTGTTTGGGGTCGACACAGACCAATGTGCACAGGTCCAGACAAATCTCTCCGGTCTCAAATGTGACCAGAGAACTACCCAATGTGCATGAGCCTCACATTTATTGTGTGAGACCCACATGCTTCAGATGGTCCTAGACACATCATATCTGGATGTGTGCACTTTCGTTTGTGTGTGTAGCATTTCTCCTTTCATGTCTTGGTTTTGGGTAAGTGAAGTGACGTCCTAGAAACGTAGATAAAATGAAGAAATTTACCACACGAGCGCCCATAACCTAGGTCATCCAAACAATATGAAAACAACTACCTAGATTATATAAATCGAGTGCAATTTTGCTCACCCTCTTTAAAATCGGGTGAACATTACCCTCCCTCCTATTGGTTGAAATTGTGTAGGTCTCACCCCTGCAATACACTTTTTGATAAGCATGACATCACTTTGTTGTAAGATCCACACCATTTCAACAAATAGAAAGAGGGATAATGTTCACTCTCTTAAGTGGAGGGTGAACAAAACTCAACTCATTTAGACCTGCATACAAACAAGATTTGCAGTAATACTATTTTATGGGTAGCACTCTGTGTCCTAGCTGATTTCACCATCACAATTTCTGATTTCACAAATATAGAACAAAAGGGCGCACATGACAAGGCATATCTGTGAATAGCAAGCTATATACAGAACACAAACTAAAAGAACCACAAATCTTGTTTAGTTTTCAGAATCCCAACCTATGAATCGCAAGTTACTTACAAATCAAAACCAAAACATTCACAGATCTCATTCTGTTTTCAGTTTCCCAACAACCATCAGTCCAAGACTCCAAAATACCTTCCTGAGCCTACTAAGATGCCCTTGTTTAACCAGTAGTGACTCTAGTCAGTACTGTGACACTTTGTCTTCAATCGTCCAATAGTCTTTCGCTGTCGTTACAAATGCTTTATGGTTGTCTTTTGTATTTTATTCACATTGGAAAGTGGGGATGTGACAAATGGTGGTAAAGATTGTGTTCGTACGTAAATGTCCGGAAATTGACGTGTCATATTGCTGTAATAACATACTCCCTCCATCCCTAAATAAGTGTCTGATGCGCAAATCTAGGCCTTCAAAAAGATGCATTTGTTACGTTAAAAAAATCAATTTTTTTTTCACAAATCAATAGATAGCAATGAGTTCTATTAAATTATGAAAAAAAATAAATTTTTTAATGAAAAACATGCATATTTTGTAAGGCCTAGTTTTACGTACCGAACACTTATTTAGAGACAGATGGAATATCTTCTAAGTGATACTTGTGATTCAGGTGTGAATGAGAGTGCCTTATCTTACAATAAGTAATGAGGTGGTTGATTATGGTTATCCTTTTACCCCCTGAAGGAGGGAAAGTTAGTTCAAAGATGAGTACCAACATCCATTGCTTGACATTTTGCATGCTTTGCAGAAGATAAATCAGACGGGGATCAATTTTTGAAGCTTTGCAAGAGAATCGAGTACACAATTCGAGCTTGGTATCTGATGCAATTTGAAGATTTGAGGGTAAGTACAAGTTTTCTTGTTATCTCGAATACTTATTACCAGATAGCCGATAGGTAATCTTAATGCTTAGCTCAATTTATTGATCTAATTTCCCTATACTATGTATATGCAGCATCTGCACTCTCTTTGACCCTATCCATGGGGCAGAGAAATTGGAGCAGCAGAACTATACTCCCGAGGAAATTGATGTTCTTGAACAGAACTTCCTTACTTACATATTCCAGGTCATTTACCCTGCATTTTATTAGAAACATGTCCGTTATTCCTGGTTGATTAAATTGTTAATTGGTTGCTAATTCTCTTGAAAATCATTTAGAGCAAATCATAAACCCCCCTCGGCATATAAGGACTTGGGTTTGAACTGTAACTTGGCTCTTTTTTGCAATTTAATTGTTATCTATGTTTTTACCTGGTGATCTGTAACGCTCCGAATTTTGGGAACGTTAAATAGGAAATTTCATTGAAAAAATAAATGAAGCCTGACTCAATATAACATCATAAACCTTACAAAAGTACTTTTATTCAAATAAGGGAGGGAACTAGGGTTCCTATCTACTGCTCCGCTTCTTCCTCCATCCTGGCTAGCTCTTCGGCTCCAAAGGCTTTCAAGGTGTAGAGTTCACCCAGTTCATCTATAAGATCTGACACATTATATCGGCGTCGCCACCAATATAATATGTCAGGGTCACCAAAGGTAACACCGTGAGCTACAAAAACTCAATAGAGCAACTCATACCCTCTAACGCTTACACTTACGAACAAACGATCATAATTTAATAATTTCCACAAAGTTCATATATATTCGACAAAATGGTTAATAATGACACATCTACATTCATTATCCAAACTAACGTTGGTATCCATTATTTTCCGAGTTTCTCCTACGTAACTCATCGTAGACCGTATCACCATTTTTCATATTTCATAACCATATCAACATTTCAAAAATCGTTTTTAACACACCCAACCTCGGTTCCGCCATTTCGGTCTCCCGAGTATCATCACAAGGGTTCCGCCGCACCGGATTCCCATTGGCACACTTTGCATTGGCTCCTTTCCACGGATAACCAAGCCACACACCCAACCTCGGTTCTGCTGTTCCAGTCTCCCGAGTATCCTTATAATGGTTCCGCCATCTCGGATTCCCATTGGCACACAAAACACACACCACACAATGGGCCCACATTGCGATTTTCAAAACATTTCACCCTTTCAAAACACGCATTTTCATTAACCACCCCCCTAGGTGTCATGTTTCTACTTTCTCGATTTTCGTGTCTTGTTTTCATGCATCGACTCCGCGGTAGGACTTCATATATAATCATAAATTATTCATTGAAATCTCTAAACTAACAAGATCATCCAACTCAATATTATACCACAAGTAGTACAAGTAATTCATGTATGTATGCTCATAATCATCCTAAAGATCAAAATACGAATACTTCTAAACAAGCGATAAGTTTTTATCTTTCCAAAATCCATTCTTTCCTCTTTTGTGAAAAGTTCAAAACAATACATGTTTATTGAAGTACAAGTTCATGATTCAACACGTTCATACCACCATTAGCAAAACGAGTTTGTTAATCATCATGCATTCTAAACATTATAAGCGATAGATAACCTCATCTACTTTAAAAAAAAAATTTCATGTTGTACTTTGAACTAAAGAGTAAAGACATTCTACTTCCTAACATAAGGTTCTATACGTAGAGTTAGGGGGCAAAGGATTCTACGTATACTTAGAGATAGCGTATATGAGACTCTACCTTTCTTCTTGGCAGTAGTTGACGACTACAGAAAGTAAGTTGGTGTTTGGGCAGAGTAACTTCTTACAGTAAGTTTCCGGGAGCTTCGAAAGTGAAGGGTTTCTCTCGAAACTAGTTTGTGGCTAAAACTACTCTACTTTATGGATCGAAAAAGTGGTTTGGGAATGAGTTTCTTGAAGAACACAATAAGAGCTTTAAGAACAAGGAAAACTAAGCAAGAACAAGAAAGAACACAAGCTTTCTTAGAGAGAGAAGTTACTAGGTGAAGGTGTGAGTTGGATGGCATGAGGGTGGTCCTATTTACAGCCAAAATTTTGGCTCTCTCTCCTCCTCTCATGGCCGGCCCTCTCTCCCTCCAATCCTCCCATGGATTTGCTCCATGGACTTGTCATTTCAAGTCCTTCAATCAATCCATAGCTTTCCATCACTTGTCACTTCCATTTATAGGCCAAATCTTAGGCCATCATAAAGGGTTTTTGACTAGTCTTGTCCTAAAAAGAGGTTGCTTGCAAGAAAGAACAAAATCAAAGGCTAGGATATACTTAGGAAGACTACTAATGGGTTGGCATGTAGTAAATAGGCTTATGGCTATTAAGTAGCTTGTGAAAGAGAACAAAACACAAGCACACACTCCACCTCTCTTTCTCCCATTCGGCATCTCTCTCTTTCTCTCGGCCTCCCTCTCTCTCTCTCTTGCATATATATATCTAGGAAAGTAACTCTAATATAAATAGGCTTAAGACTATAACCCTAGGCATGACTTGTCTTATCAAGTTGTATATATATGTATATACACTTGGCAAGTCTAATCTCTATTAACCAAGGGATAATAATTCCCCAAACATTTGTTACCCAATGGGTAATGAAAAAGTAAGGTTGACATGAAATGTTGAAATGACAAGGTTGACTTCTTGGAAGCAAGGTATAAGATTTCCATGGTACAAGATTCTCATGTGACTAGTTTTGTCACACGCACAAACATATATATATATATATATATGTATATATATATATATACGGGACAGTTCCGGAAACACCCAAAAAAATACCTAAAAAAATACCTCATAGTTTTCGATCAAATTTTGATGATCTGAGCCGCTCAATGTGATCAGAACGTGATTTTAAGGGTACCCGTGAGAAATTAGCAAAAAAAATGACCGGAAAGGGCTTGATCCGAACAGTTTCGAACAGTTTTTTATTGAACAGTTCAAATAAAAACTACTCAAATCAAACCTTTTCCGGTCATTTTTTTGCTAATTTCTCGCGAGCACCCTTATAATCACATTCTGCACACATTGAACGGTTCAGATTATAAAAATTTGATCGGAAACTATGAGATTGAAATTATGGGTATTTTTTTAGGTGTTTTTTTAGAATGTCCCTTGAACTGTTCCGATATATATATACAGAGCGGTTCCCCTGAGGGATCCCAGAAATTTCTGTGGTGCGGGAGTCTAATCTGAGCCGTTGGATTTAATCCAACGGCCAGGATAAGAGATGGGAAAAAACCCCCAAAGTAATTGCACTTTCCCCCCTACAGCCTCACACTTCCCCCCTTCTTCGTTCATTCCACGCTGAGAGAGAGAGAGAGAGAGAGAGAGAGAGAGAGGCGACGCAAGACGAAGAACGAAGCAGCGATCGATGATTGAAGCCCGACGAACGGATAGGAGAAGAAGACGAAAGAAGATCGACCAAGACCGAGGTATCTCTGTCTCTCTCTCGGAAAAAAAAACAAAAATCCTGGAATCGGAAGAAATTTCTCAAATATATATATATATGTATATTTTTAGGACGACGAAGAACGAAGAGGAGAAGAAGATCAAAGACGAACGAAGACACGGCCAGCATCCACCGAGACCGAGGTATCTCTGTCTCTCTTTCTTAGGACAAAAAAAAATCGAGTTGATTGCGAGATTTTGGCCGATTCTGGTTCAAAATGATGGCTTTTTTTTTAATGGTCTGGAGGTTCAGCTAGGTTGGGGCTTCAACTGGGTTGGGTAATTTGTAGTGGGTGGGAGTTTCAGGTGGGTTGAATGGGGGAAAAAATTTGGCCGATTCTAGTTGAAAGGGCAAAAAAATCTGGATCCTCCGAAAAAAAATCTGTCCTTTTTTTTTTTTTTGAAATAGAGAAGAAATAATGGGGCTGTAATATCCACCATAGCCTTTGCCACCATTGTTGTGTGCAAAGAAGGAATGAAGAAATAATGGGCTTGTAAAATCCATTCTACATGGTGGTTGAATGTCCTTTGTTGAATGAACAGTACATTCATTCAATCCATTCTTTTATTTTGAGGTTGATGGTTAGCAGCCGAGACCACCTATATGTAGACACGACTAAGGTTACGTTTGGTAGCTTTGAGTTTCTTTCGTATAAAGCACTATGAAGAAAATCTGGAGAACTCATCTATATCCTAGCAATGAACTGATTTAATTAGACAATAGGGAATTAACATCCGTGGGATGGTGAATCTCCTATCAGTACTTCTATTGATCAATTATTTAACAATTAACATTAATTTGAGGGTTTTGGGCGATTTTATGTACCGATTGCTAATTGACATTGTAGTCAGTTTACAGAATCGTGGTCCGTATGAGCAGGTTAAAATTGGAAATAGCACTCTGCTCTCCAATCTCTAACAAAAAAAAGTGGAATTCTCTTACGTTGTCCGTATAAACCTTGCTGCTGTTTTAAGTTGCTAGATTAATGTGCTTGTCTGGTGCTGTTGATTCTATTTCCTTTGGAATCACTAAATCCTGGGATTATCTTGTTGCTCCTTCTTGTTTGGAATTTAGGACTTTCGAGAGTTTCAAAGAATTAGTTGCAGACTATAAGAGTTTCGAAGAATTTGTTATCAATATTAGGAAAAAAATTTAGAAGTTTTGTCAATTTGTTGATGTGAATTTTTGGGCTAAGTTCCCATTTGGACTATTGGTTATCCATTTTCTTAATGTAGGTGTTGAGGACTGGCTTCTCATTCATATCTTTGTGGTCCAAATCTAATTCATTATGTCGTAGACGTGCAAGTGCCCTTTCGAATCGTGTCACAAATTCATAAATTAAATTATTGTCAGACAAATACCTTTTGAAGAATGCATGAGAAATTTCAGCCCTTTGACTACTTGTCATGTGAGCAGAGAAAATGTGTCGCGTATATGCAGAAACCCATCTGCCACGAATTTTGTACATGGACTGCAACCATTGATGGGTGGACAAGTTCGCTTTTCCTACAATATATGCCCATGTTGCGTCAAACTCTTCAGGGCTCTCAGAATTCCAAATACATTTCTTGAACTTTTCATAATGTTCTTTGTATGCCAATGCACCTATTTTCTCAGAAAATTTACTAATAGTATGCCAAATGCAATATCTATGAAACGTATTGGGAAGAGTACAAGCAATTGCTCTTGTCATTGCCGGATCTTGATCAGTTATGATCATTTTGGGCGGTGGTCTAGGCATCGCTTTCAAAAATTCCTTGAAAAGCCACTCAAAAGATTCACTTTTTTCGTCACTTAAGAAGACACACCCAAAAAGCGTTGTCTGCCTGTGGTGGTTAACCCCTAGTAAAGGTGCAAACATTAAGCAATATTTATTTGTTTTGTATGTAGTATCGAATACCACCACATCCCCGAAATACTGGTATGACTTCCTAGAGGTCGCATCGGTCCAAAAACAATGGGTTAGCCTGTGCTCATCATCTTCCTCTATTGTATACGTAAAACCTGAATTCTTTTCTTTTTCAGTCTCAAAAAGCTCTTTCAACATATTGGCGTCATGTCCATCAACATATTTCCTCATATCCCTTTTAGAATTATAAATATCTCGTCGTAAACATCCAACATTTTCGAGACCTCCAGCTTGCAATTCTAAAACACTCATTTGTTGGCTTGATGACACATTTACAGCTGCTAGTTGTTGCGTTAATGCTTTTTGTGCAACTGACACTCGACGATGAGATTTCAAGAAATGCTTCTTTCTTGGTGTCGTATGAGGGTGGCTATGCCCCTCCACAAATTGGGTCACAACAAATCCTTCACCTAACCGATTTTTTACAACTGTTAGTTTTGCACCACATTTCTCCCTAGTTAAACCTCGCTGCCGTTGACTGGCCTCAGAACATTTACTCTCTCCTTCTTTCCAACAAACGTACTCTTTCCTAATGGTTTCATGATTCTTATCCATCTTGCTAGAATGGATTCGCACACTAAAACCAGCTTCGAATACGTAATTGTTATAAGCTTTGTAAACATCCTCTAAGCTTTGAAATTGTTGTGTAATTTTCGGTATCAGCTCATTTTTAACTTCAGGAGTGTAAAGTGCTTCAGAAGAATTAGCAGACTCCTCAAAAGGTTGAGAAGGTGACGGTGAGAGTAGTTGTATGTCATCTACAGACTGCATTCTAACCACCAAAAGACAAAACAATAAATAAACCATAGTGATCGTAACTACCCTATTTTTCTACAGGGAGAAATATACCTTTGCAGTGGTGGTGGTGAAAACAAGGGGGTTGGATTGACATTGAAAATTTGTTCTTCTTCCATTTGTTCTTATTCGTTCCTTCTTAAGAGAAATCTCAACCCCTACATTAAGAAAATGGATAACCAATAATCCAAATGGGAACTTAGCCCAAAAATTCACATCAACAAATCGACAAAACTTCTAAATTTTTTTCCTAATATTGATAACAAATTCTTCGAAACTCTCATAGTCTGCAACTAATTCTTTGAAACTCTCGAAAGTCCTAAATTCCAAACAAGAAGGAGCAACAAGATAATCCCAGGATTTAGTGATTCCAAAGGAAATAGAATCAACAGCACTAGACAAGCACATTAATCTAACAACTTAAAACAGCAGCAAGGTTTATACGGACAACGTAAGAGAATTCCATTAATCTAGCAACGTACAAGAGTGAAATGGGCTTTTGTCTCTCCCTCCTTCATGTAAGAAAATTCCACGTTTTTTTTTTTGTTAGAGATTGGAGAGCAGAGTGCTATTTCCAATTTTAACCTGCTCATACGAACCACGATTCTATAAACTGACTACAATGTCAATTAGCAATCGGTACATAAAATCGCTCCAAAACCCTCAAATTAATGTTAATTGTTAAATAATTGATCGATAGAAGTACTGATAGGAGATTCACCATCTCACGGATGTTAATTCCCTATTGTCTAATTAAATCAGTTCATTGCTAGGATATAGATGAGTTCTCCAGATTTTCTTCATAGTGCTTTATACGAAAGAAACTCAAAGCTACCAAACGTAACCTTAGTCGTGTCTACATATAGGTGGTCTCGGCTGCAAACCATCAACCTCAAAATAAAAGAATGGATTGAATGAATGGACTGTTCATTCAACAAAGGACATTCAACCACCATGTAGAATGGATTTTACAGGCCCATTATTTCTTCATTCCTTCTTTGCACACAACAATGGTAGAAAAGGCTGTGGTGGATATTACAGCCCCATTATTTCTTCTCTATTTCAAAAAAAAAAAAAAGACAGATTTTTTTTCGGAGGATCCAGATTTTTTTGCCCTTTCAACTAGAATCGGCCAAATTTTTTTCCCCATTCAACCCACCTGAAACTCCCACCCACTACAAATTACCCAACCCAGTTGAATCCCCAACCTAGCCGAACCTCCAGACCATTAAAAAAAAGCCCTCATTTTGAACCAGAATCGGCCAAAATCTCGCAATCAACTCGATTTTTTTTTCCTGAGAAAGAGAGACAGAGATACCTCGGTCTCGGTGGATGCTGGCCGTGTCTTCGTTCGTCTTTGATCTTCTTCTCCTCTTCGTTCTTCGTCGTCCTAAAATATATATATATATATATATATATATGAGAAATTTCTTCCGATTCCAGAATTTTTATTTTTTTTTCGAGAGAGAGACAGAGATACCTCGGTCTCGGTTGATCTTCCTTCATCTTCTTCTCCTCTCTGTTCGTCGGGCTTCAATCGTCGATCGCTGCTTCGTTCTTCGTCTTGCATCGCCTCCCTCTCTCTCTCTCTCTCTCAGCGTGGAATGAACGAAGAAGGGGGGAAGTGTGAGGCTGTAAGGAGGAAAGTGCAATTACTTGGGGGTTTTGTCCCATCTCTTATCCGAGCCGTTGGATTAAATCCAACGGCTCAGATTAGACTCCCACACCACAGGAATTTCCGGGATCCCTCAGGGGAACCGCTCTGTGTGTGTATATATATATAAAAGAAGACTAGTTGCTATTATCCAATAATATCTCCCCTAACAATTATGGACCAAAGGGTAAAGAAAAAGTAAGGTTGACATGACATGACCTAAAAGTCTTTTCTTGACTTGTCACATCAAAACTTTATTGGCCATTAAAACTCTATTACCCAACGGTTACAAGTTTCCTTAGCGGTTATTAACCAAATGATGAAAGAGAAAGGAACTAGGTAGTTTGATTTCTCCAACTAACCGGTTAAAAACAAATTATACTAACCATGTAGGGTTTTGAATTAACAAATGAAATTTCAAATGACTAAAATTTAATTATAACGAATTATATAAAAAAAAGTAAAAATATAATTCAAATATTAAACGAGATTTTATTTACTAAAAATCAAAGTCGTTACAAACTATCCCCTTAAACAATTTCGTCCTCGAAATTAGGTGCACGCTCAGATTCGAACAGGTGAGGGTAATTTGCTTTCATGGTTTCTTCCCTTTCCCATGTGGTCTCTCCAGAACCGCGGTGCTTCCAGAAACTCGTACCAATTTGATCATCTTGTTCCAAATTGTCTTCTCACTTCGGTCCTGAATCACTATGGGTTCTTCTTCGTATGTCGCGTCTTCGTCAATGGTGAGGTCTTCCCAGTTGAGAACATCCATGGGCAACGCGAGATACTTACGGAGCATTGAAACGTGGAATACGTTATGTACTCTGTCTAGCTGTGGCGGCAACGTTAGACGATACGCAACCTTCCCGATTTTCTCTATGATGTCGAAAGGTCCGATATAACGTGGAGACAACTTTCCCTTTTTTCCAAATCTGATGACTCCTTTCTTTGGTCTGATCTTCTACTGCAAAGGTCAATGGTCGGCTCCTTCGATTTGCATAACTCTTCTATCGACTTCGAGCGGCTTAGATCCTTTGTGTGATGATCTTAACTTTCTCTGTGGCATCCCATACTAGGTCAAGTCCTATCAATGCTGTTTCCCCAGCATCTGTCCAATAGACTGAAGATCGACAGGGTCAACCATATAGAGCTTCATACGGTGCCATCTCGATACTTGCTTGATAGCTGTTATTGTAGGCGAACTCTACCAACGGTAAATGCTGTTCCTAGTTTCCAGAAAAATCCAAAGCACAGGCTCTCAGCATGTCTTCTAATGTTTGGATTGTCCTCTCCGTTTGTCCGTCTGTTTGAGGGTGGAAGGCCATACTAAGCCTTACATCTGTCCCCAGTGCCTTCTGCAATCCTTTCCAAAAGTGTGATACAAAACGTGAGTCTCTGTCAGACACTATCGAGATAGGTACTCCATGTAGGCGTACAATCTCTCTAATGTACAATAGACTCAACTGTTCTACGTTCTCTGTCATCTTAACAGGCAGAAAATGCGCAGATTTGGTGAGTCGATCCACGATTACCCAAATGGCAGTGTTTGACTTGGTGGATTTTGGCAGTCCAGTCACAAAAGCCATTGAAATGTGCTCCCACTTCCAGGTTGGTATCGGTAAGGGTTGGAGGTCTCCTTTTGGTTCCTGATGTTCAGCCTTGACTTGCTGACACACTAGGCAGGTTGATACAAATTAAGCTACGTCCTTCTTCATTCCTTCCCACCAATACGTTCTCCGCAGGTCATGATACATCTTTGTACCACCAGGGTGAACTGCAAAAATCGAATGGTGAGCATCTCGGAGTCCAGCTTCTCGAAGGGTCCTAATATTAGGTACGAACACCTTTCCCTTGAATCCCAGGCTGTTATCCTTCTCGATTGTCCATCCTAGTAGCGCCTTTCCTTCTCGGATTCGGTACCGAATGAACTCACAATCTTGCTCAAAGGTTTGGGATAATAAGATTTCTCGGTGAAGCGTCGGTTCTGCAACCAGAGCGTACAATCGAGCGTTCTTAGTGAAGTGTCGGTTTTGCAACCAAAGCGTACAATCGAGCATTTTCGTTTTCTGATGATGGTCGCAGGTTGAACTCGTTGAAGATATCCACCATCTCCCATTCCTTAATAGATGTCTTGACCTTCTGTGCCCTATCCTTTCGGCTTAGAGCATCAGCTACCATATTGGCCC
The DNA here is from genome assembly GCA_019656835.1 of Rhododendron ovatum. Taxonomy (NCBI): domain Eukaryota; kingdom Viridiplantae; phylum Streptophyta; class Magnoliopsida; order Ericales; family Ericaceae; genus Rhododendron; species Rhododendron ovatum. Next base: position 15,074,404 of record CM033799.1, on the reverse strand, counting down.
TGCCAGGGTGATAATAAAGTGTAAACTTATAGTCCTCCAAGTATTCCATCCGTCGTCGCTGCATCAGGTTCAACTCCTTCTGAGTGAAAAGGTATTTGAGGCTCTTATGGTCAGTGAAGACCTCGAATTGTTCTCCTTACAAATAGTAATGCCAAGATTTGAGGGCAAATACCACTGCAGCCAATTCTAGGTCGTGTGTGGGGTAATTCCTCTCGTGCAGTCAAAGTTGTTGTGATCCGTAGGCTACAACTTTTCCATTCTGCATGAGCACGCATCCCAAGCCATCTCTTGACGAGTATCGGTGCACTGGTCAGTCTCTTTTTCAGTTCTTGGAAAGACTTCTCGCAGGCTTCATTCCAATCCAACTTCACTCCTTCCTGAGTTAGCCTGGTCATTGGTTTGGCTAGGGTTGAGAAGTCTTGTATGAATCTTTGGTAATATCCAGCCAATCCTAGGAAACTCCTGATTTCGAATACCGAGGTCAGCTGTTTCCAATTAAGTACTGCTTCAACCTTACTTTTGTCCACTACAATTCCGTCTTTGGATACTACGTGCCTAAGAACTTAATCACTTCCAGCCAAAAATTCGCATTTACTCACCTTGGCATAGAGTTGGCTATCTCGGAGTACTTGTTGCACTATCCAGAGGTGTTCCTCGTGCTCCTCTTTGTTGGCAGAGTATATCAAGATATTGTCAATGAATACCACTACAAATTTGTCTAAGTAGGGCTGAAAGACCTTGTTCATGAGACACATGAATACTGTCAGAACATTTGTCAGTCCGAACGACATTACTACAAACTCGTAGTGTCCGTATCGGGTGCAGAAGGCTGTCTTGGCAATGTCCTCGTCCTGGATTCTTAACTGATGGTAACCTGATCGGAGATCAATTTTGGAGAAACAGGTTGCTCCTCTCAATTGGTCAAATAGGTTGTCAATCCTAGGCAGGGGATATCGGTTCTTGACTGTGACTTGGTTTAACTTCCTATAGTCAATACACAGTCGAAGTGTTCCATCTTTCTACTTTACGAACAATGCGGGCGTTCCCCACAGTGATGTACTTGGTCTGATGAATCCTTTATCCAACAGCTCCTGCAATTAAGTCTTGAGCTCTTTTAGTTCTGCAAAGGCCATTCGGTATGGTGCCATCGAGATTGGTGTTGTTCCCAGTTGGAGTTCTATAGAGAAGTCTATCTCTCTTAGAGGTGGTAAACCTGGAAGTTCTTCAGGGAAAACATCGGCATACTCGCAAACGATGTGCTGTAATCCCAATTCCATCCGGTCAATTTCTTCCATTTGGAGATTAGCTAGCCATCCAAACAGTTGATTCTACCACCTGGGTCTCTTCGTCATTGAACTTGTCGTTTGTCTATCCCCCTTAAATCGGAAACGAGTCCCTTCAGAAGTATGAGCCGTCACCGTCTTCTGGTTACAGTCTATGACTGCTCAGTGAGCTGATAGCCAATCCATTCCAAGGATTACGTCGAAATCCGCCAAGTCGATCACTCTGAGGTCGCAGGTCAGACGTAGGTTGGCTATTTCTATCTCGCAACCTCTACATACTAGATTAACAGCTATACTCCCCCCTAACGATGATGTGACTTTCGTACACGTATTGAGGGGTTCTGTTTCTAATGCTAGGGTAGTTACGCAAGCAGAAGATATAAACGAATGTGATACTCCAGAGTCAAACAAAGTTTAAACGCAGGTACTGTATAATAATAGCATACCTTGGATCACAGAGGGATCCTGTTCCTGCTCCTCAGTCTGTAGTACAAAGATGCGTCCTCCAGTATTCTGTTGTGTTCCCATGGGCTGCTTTCCCTTGTTCTGCCCATTCACTTGCTGTGATGAGCCTCCTGGGTTTTGCTTCTCAATTTCGGCCTATCCCGGCTGTTGAACTTTCTGACCACTAAAGTTCCCATTCCTTTCCCTCTGGGGTTGGGGGCATTCACGTTTGTAGTGGCCCATAGCCTGACAGTTGAAGCACTGAACTGTTGCTATGTTTTTGCCGCCCCTCTGCGGTTCGCCATGTCCTGGTACAGCAGTCTTCCAAGGTTGGTGGTTTTGCGACTGGGTGAAGGGTTTGGTAGGGTAGGGCCCACGATTGTTGTTGGAAGGTTGAGTTCAAATAGGTCCGCCAGTGTTGCCTATCACCTTCCTCCATCGGGTTTTGAAGTCATTCTCTTCACTCTCTAATCGAAGAGCACACTTCACAACACCGGTATAGGTGGGAAAAGCCTGAGCTACCACAGCCTTTCTAGCATTGGTCAGCCCCCACTCAAACCTTCTCGCCTTTTTATCCTCGATTGCAATGGCAGTTTGGACGTAGCGGAACAGTTCCTCAAACTTGGCCGCGTATTGAGTGACGGTCATCATTTCGTGTTTCAAGTTTAGGAACTCTTGTTCCTTGGCCAAACGAAGAGGCGTGGGAAAGTACTTATCGAGAAACAGGGTTTCGAACTTGGCAAATGTCATGGTGGCAATAGCGTGGGTTGCCTCCATCAGATCCCACCAATAACGGGCTTCTCCTTTCAATTGGTATGTGGCTAAGGCTACACGATCTCCATTTCGGGTAATCTCTAAGGTGTCCAGGATCACCTTGATTGCTTTCAGCCATGTTTCAGCCACGGTGGGGTTGGTATCCCCGTTGAAGGTCGGAGGTCGGCGTTTGCAAAATTCGTTCATCGCTCGGGTTCGGGTCATAGGTTCATCATCGCGATTTTGGTTTCGGCGGTTGGCGTATAAGGCTGTTATGAGCGCTTGCGTGATTTGAGCTAGGTCGGGGTTGGGGTTAGAGGATTCACCGTTCTCATATCCTAATCTACTGCGCCGGTTCACCATCTACGAGTAAAAATTGGAAGGGAGAGTCTTAGTTTATTTAACAATTTCCTTTTGTAAAAGGTATATCTTTCTAGAAGTTAAACACAATAGATTATATAGTATGCAACAATACTCTTAACAAAAACAAGGCAAACTTTTCATAGATAAGTAGGACATTACAATCACAAACATAGAGTTATAAGGCAAGTAGACTTAAAACAAGATTTTCTAATACACGTTAAGACGATCCTACATGCTCCTACTATACGATCTTACGGCTTATAAAGCCTTATTCTACTCCGTGGCCGCGACACTCTAGGGTGGGCTGATTCCAAAGACTTCTCTCAGCCACATCTTATAGCTCCTCTCGGCAGTGGTCTTTTCTCTAAGAAGACGCTCATGTTCTTGTGCGAGTATCTCATCCATCGTTAGGATGGGTGGTTCCTCCAGTGGTTTTAGGCAGTACTGGGAGAGGTTCATCATTGCAGCCTCCAATTCCAGGTCAGACGTGGTATAGCCAAATGGTTGCTCAAAGTTCTGCACAGGTGTACACGGACTTGGGTAGGTGGAAGAGACTTGGGATTTGCAACTGGTGGGAGCATCTCCCAAGTGATTGGGACTTCATAAAGCTCCATGTCATCCTCGAATGGAAAGGTTGGTTCGGTGTACTCTGGTGGTAGCAATGACCGATAGTTGGCCAAGACTCGTGGGGCGAATGGTGGGCATCCTCCTTGTGGTACGTTCGACATCTATATCAATAAAGAAAATTATATATTAGACTTAATGGTGGATTGCACACAAATAAATACAAGTACACACATAAACAGTGATCATATGTCACAAAAGGAAATTCAAGTCTTTCATTACCAAATGAAATGAGTACAACATAGATGGCTTACTAGCCTAAGCTTCCTACTGCATTCTGATTACAATAAAAGATCCAACCACAAGCTAGGCCTTCCTAACTAGTCTAGAAAATGTTTGAAAATTTGACCGTATACGCGCCTATGTCGGTCTCGTAGGGTGGCGGTGGTACTTCATTGTAATCTCCAGGCATGTTTATGAAGCTTGGCATGACCCATCCTGGCTCTATTTCTCCAAACTCCATTTCCTCATCGCTCTCATGATACAATGGTTCCTCCTCGAAAAACTCCTATTCTTCGGGTTCTTCCTCGGGATCCTCCTCGGGTTCTTGGTATCAAAGCTTTAAGCTAAGCATTAACATCAATTCCCAAAATTTGGGGCGTTTCATCTTGGTATCAAAGCTTTAGGTTCAAAACCTCAAGTATGGATAGAATGAGTAGACCATAAGATAGTTTGACTGTCGCATAGAACGTGAATTGAGTTTAAGTTTACTGTCCCAAATTGGGTAGAATTCTGACAAAACAATCTTCGGATTGAAGCAAGGTGTAGGAAATTGGCAGTACCAGCGAGCTGGGAATTCCAAAACAATTGGATGACGACTTAAATCAAGGATCGAATATGGAACTTAGAATCTCGAAAGCATTTTTAGTATTAGTAAACCTTGCCTAAAAACGTTACTAATTGAGGTTTAAAACTTTTCCTTGTAGATGAATCACATGAGTCCCTATCAAGTCAACCTCCTAGCCGAAGCTCACCATCTTGCAAGCACCCTAAGGTCAATGACAAACCAACTAGTGGGAGATCCTTACTTCCCCTATGCTTTCCCCTACACTCATGACCACTACCAAGAACATGGTACCATTCTACTTCCCGTAAATGAGGAGGCAAATGATGCCGAGGCAGCACCTGTCTTAGTCCAAGTAGCTCTTCCCGTAGAAGTGGAGTTCCTAGCTGAGGAAGTTGATGAGGATCCCTAGGAAGAACCCGAAGAAGAGGAGTTTCCCGATGAGGAACCATTGTATCATGAGAGCGATGAGGAAATGGAGTTTGGAGAAATAGAGCCAGGATGGGTCATGCCAAGCTTCATAGACATGCCCGGAGACTACAATGAAGTACCACCGCCACCCTACGAGACCGACATAGGCGCGTTTACGGTCAAATTTTCAAACATTTTCTAGACTAGTTAGGAAGCCTAGCCTGTGGTTGGATCTTTTGTTGTAATCAGAATGCAGTAGGAAGCTTAGGCTAGTAAGCCATCTATGTTGTACTCGTTTCATTTGGTAATGAAAGACTTGAATTTCCTTTAGACATATGATCACTGTTTATGTGTGTACTTGTATTTATTTGTGTGCAATCCACCATTAAGTCTAATATATAATTTTCTTTATTGATATAGATGTCGAACGTACCACAAGGAGGATGCCCACCATTCGCCCCACGAGTCTTGGCCAATTATCGATCATTGCTAGCACCAGAGTACACCGGACCAACCTTTCCATCCAAGGATGGCATGAAGCTCTATGAAGTCCCAATCACTTGGGAGATGCCCCCACCAGATGCAAATCCCGAGCCCCTTCCACCTACCCAAGTCCCTGCACCACCTGTGCATAACTTTGAGCAACCATTTGGCTATACCATGTCTGACCTGGAATTGGAGGCTACAATGATGAACCTCTCCCAGTACTACCTAGAACCACTGGAGGAACCACCCATCCTAACGATGGATGAGATGCTTGCACAAGAATATGAGCGTCTTCTTAGAGAAGAGACCGCTGTCGAGAATAGCTACAAGATGTGGCTGAGAGAAGTCTTTGGAATCAGCCCACCCTAGAGTGTCGCATCCACGGAGTAGAATAAGGCTTTGTAAGCTGTAAGATCGTGTAGTAGGAGCGTGTAGGATCGTCTCAACGTGTTTTAGAAAATCTTGTTTTAAGTCTACTTGCCTTATAACTCTATGTTTGTGATTGTAATGTCCTGCTTATCTATGAAAAATTTGCCTTGTTTTTGTTTAAGAGTGCTGTTGCATACTATATAATCTATTGTGTTTAACTTCTAGAAAGATATACCTTTTACAAAAGGAAATTGTTAAATAAACTAAGACTCTCCCTTCCAATTTTTACTCGTAGATGGTGAACCGGCGCAGTGGATTAGGATATGAGAACGGTGAATCCTCTAACCCCAACCCCGACCTAGCTCAAATCATGCAAGCGCTCGTAACAGCCTTAAACGCCAACCACCGAAACCAAAACCGCGATGATGAACCTATGACTCGAACCCGAGCGATGAACGAATTTTGCAAACGCCGACCTCCGATCTTCAACGGGGATACCAACCCCACCGTGGCTAAAACATGGCTGAAAGAAGTCAAGGTGATCCTGGACACCTTAGAGATTACCCAAAATGGAGATGGTGTAGCCTTAGCCACATACCAGTTGAAAAGAGAAGCCTATTATTCGTGGGATCTGATGGAGGCAACCCACGCCATAGCCACCATGACATTTGCCGAGTTTGAAACCCTGTTTCTCGACAAGTACTTTCCCACGCCTCTTTGTTTGGCCAAGGAACAAGAGTTCCTAAACCTGAAACAAGAAACGATGACCGTCACTTAATACGCGGCCAAGTTTGAGGAACTGTCCTGCTACACCCAAACTGCCATTGCAATTGAGGACAAGAAGGCGAGAAGGTTTGAGTGGGGGCTGACCACTGCTAGAAGGGTTGTTGTAGCTTAGGCTTTTCCCACCTATACCAGTGTTGTGAAATGTGCTCTTCAACTGGAGAGTGAAGAGAATGACTTCAAAACCCGATGGAGGAAGGCGACAGGCAACACTGGCGGACCTATCCGAACTCAACCTTCCAACAACTATCGTGGGCCCTACCCTACCAAACCATTCACCCCGTCGCAAAACAACCAACTTTGGAAGACTACTACACCAGGACGTGCCGAACCGCTGAGGGGCGGCAGAAACATAGCAATAGTTCAGTGCTTTAACTGTCAGGCTATGGGCCACTACAAACGTGAATGCCCCCAACCCCAGAGGGAAAGGAATGAGAACTTTAGTGGTCAGAAAGTTCAACAGCCGGGACATGCCGGAATTGGGAAACAAAATCCAAGAGGCTCATCACAGCAGCTAAATGGGCAGAACAAGGGGAAACAGCCCATGGGAATGCAGCAGAATACTGGAGGACGCATCTTTGCACTACAGACTGAGAAGCAGGAGCAGGAATAGAATCCTGCTGTGATCCAAGGTAGGCTATTATTATACAGTACCTGCGTGCAAGCTTTGTTTGACTTTGGAGCATCACATTCGTTTGTATCTTCTGCTTGCGTAACTGCCGTAGCACTAGAAACAGAACCCCTAAGTACGAGTATGAAAGTCACATCGCCGTTAGGGGGAAGTATAGCTGTTAATCTAGTGTGTAGAGGGTGCGAGCACTACAAGAAAATGTGGCATTAACGACATTTTTCTTACCGGCATGTGTTATAATGCCACTAATACTAGTTATTCCCGGCATTAATACTAATGCCGGAAAATATTATCTTTAAACGGCATTAATTGTAAAATGCCGGTAAAAATTAATCAAAAACAGCATTATTGTAGAAAATGCCGTTTTTAGTCTCCTTATGGGCGGTAAAATTACCATGAACGCGCGCAATTTATTCTCCACTCCTAAAATGACGGCGTCTAGTGTACTGTGAAGCACTCCATCGTACATTTTCCCTCCTTACTTTTTCCTTTTTCCCTCTTATTTTTTTCTTTTCCATATCTCGGTCCTCAATAGCCTGAAACAACTGCAAACAAAAATCCCCCAAATTCAAAACCCCCAAAACGGAAGCCCCTGAACGGAAGCTCCCGAAACCTGGTGAGCCATCTCTCTGCAAACAAGAACCTGGTGATCGATCGATATCTTTGCATGATATCTCATGGTTCTCACCATCGCAGGTACACTATATCTTCTTGATTGAAATTTTGGGTTTGATCTGCGTCTGGGTTTCAACTTTGCATCTCCTCTCTCTATTTTGAGTTTTGAGTTTACAAAATTTCTTCATTTGTTCACCTTTGAAACTTGAATCCTGTTTCTCTCTTTAGGGTTTCAGAATTGCATGCTCATACTTCCAAAATTGATGTATTGTGTAGAGGTATTTGCTGTGGGATTGATTTCTTTTTAGCCGGAATGAAATTGCATTGTTGAACTGATTCAATTCTATGGCCAGCTGCCAGTTATTCTATGGACCATTGTCCACCCCTTGAGTCATGTTTTGAGGCCGTGTTCTTCTTAAGAAGTTGTTTTGGAATTTTCCCTCGTCATTTCGTTAGCTTGAGCTGGTTATACGTCTCAAGCGAGGGTAGTCTGAAAAGGAAAATTTGCGACCGAAGATGTTTAAAGTTCAACAAAGACAGAATTTGTTTGAAACATTTGTCTTTTTTCCTTTTAGTGTTGTCCTATGTGAATTTTTTTTTTTTTTGAAATTCAATTTATTTTTTAGAGATTTTTCTTACTCCTTTTGTTGAACGGAAGGATTGCTCCTAACTTTTTTAACAAAAGCTGAGCAAAAAACTCAGTGAAAGTAAATAATACCGAAGAAAAATACAAGAACAATTCTTTGGGAAGATCAAGGTTACTTAATTTGAGTGGAAGATCCATTTCGTTTAAAAGGCAGGCTAACCCACATTTAAGCATATAGTTGACTAAAAGCGACGATAGACCATATTGTAAGCATTACACAAAATGTGTAGCGCACATCTTTGTAAATGCTTCATTAGCGGCAGAATGGTAAATTTGGAAGTTACAGAGAATCCTTGAATCTGGGTCTTGACCATGGAGCTGAGTCTTCACTCAAGCTTGAGATTGAGTAAGGGTTTGATCTTTGAGGTTCCATTAGGGTTTATAGCTGCTGCTTTTGGTTTTTTAACATATAAACTTACTTAATGTAGGTATCTCTGTTGCTCAGTGCTTATACTTTTCATTTATTCTTCTGTGCATGGCATCCAGTTGCACGGGGAACTGATCACGAGTTATATCTTGAACGTTTTTTCCTCCTCTTAGGCGAATGGATGGTTTCTGGTTGCTTTAGTTATGGAGTTACTTGCTTGAGCGACTCTGAGAGCAAACCTCGACCCCGTTGACCTTCACATTTGGAAAAACAAACTACTGGGGAAAAAAGATCATGAAACCACCAAACCCCTCTAGGTCTAGGAGATCATCTCTATCACTATCATTAACGGCTCACTTACCTCCCAAACCCCCCTATAACTTTCACTCATATAGCTAAGATTTCCAATTGTTAACTTCTATGAAAACAGCCTAAAGTTCGGCTTCTGGGTCCTTATTAGATAAGAATAAAGAATATGATTGTAGGGATTACTAGGTATCATTACTATATTACAAATTTGAAGTATTGGGTGGAGGCCATCTCGATTTTGTGTATAGATAGATGTGGGTCTTTCAAAGATGCATATACAGCTAACTCAATATGATAAATGCTTTTTATTGCCAGTGTTTCAGAACATGAAAAGCTCAGACTTTGTAACCTTATGGGTTTCAGCTTGGTTCTCTTCCTGTGAGGTACCTTGGGGTCCCTCTTCTCTCTACCAAACTCTCTGCCTCTGATTGTGCTCCTCTCATTACTACGATTTTTGCTAAGATTGATCATTGGGCCACTAGAACTTTGTCTTATGCTGGGAGGCTTCAGCTTATTGCCTTTGTCCTTTTCAGTTTGCAAGTTTTTTGGTCTATGCATTTCATTCTCCCCAAGGCTGGGAAGCATATTGAACTCCTTTTGAAGAACTTCCCTTGGTAAGGATCTACCAAGTATAATCACTAACATAAGGTTGGTTGGGAGCTCTTTGTTGTCCTAAAAATAAGGGAGGTCTTGGTATTAGGAGGATTAGGAATTGGAATTACGCTGCAATGGCTAAACATCTATGGGCCATCTGCTCTCATCAGAATTCCTTATGGTCAAATGGAGTTATCTATAAATCATCAAGAATCAATGCCTTTGGTCAATGACCATTCCCTCTTCTTGCTCATGGACATGGAGAAAGTTACTTCAGCTTAGACCTAAAGTGAGACCCTTTATCAGATACATCATTGGTGGTGGATCTTCTACTTATTTTTGGCATGAAAATTGGCACCCTGCTGGGCCTCTTCTTGATTACTATGGCCATCACTTTCAGTTGGATTCTGGTATTCCTATGGCATCTAAAGTTTCTTGCATGATATATAATGATATCTGGACTTTGCCTTCTCTCTCTTTTCCTTGTCCTGATTTCATGCCTCATCCCAATGTTCCTGACGCTATCATTTGGGATGGTTCCCCTGCATCCAAGTATCAGGCCTCTCATGCTTGGAATACTTTTAGGATTCACCATCCTATAGGTCCCTCGCACAAGGTTGTAAGTTTGGTTCTCAAAAAATATTCCAAGGCCTCATACTATGGATGGCTGTTAGAAGGAGCTTACGAACCAAAGATAAGCTCCACAGTTGGGGAGTTATTGCTAGTTCTACTTGTTCTCTATGTCATCAGCTCTCTAAGACTCTGAATCACATTCTCTTTGACTGTCCCTTCTCCAGTCAAGTGTGGTCTGCCATCGCTGATCTCTGCCGCTTCCCCCTTGGTCTTGCCCTTTGGTCTCAAAAGATTGCCTGGTTCTGTTCTAATCTGAAAAGGAAGGTCTTTCCTAATCTTCTAAGGAGACTTGCTTTTGTTGCTGCAATTTATTATTGTATGAAAAGAGAGGAATCATAGAATCTTTCGAGGCATTCAAAAGCCTCCTTCAGCTGTTATAGGAAAAGTCAGATTCGATGTCAGGTTGAAAGCTCCCCAAAGCAAGAATGTGAAGCCTACAGCTTTATCCTCCTAGCTCAGTCAGAATTGACACATTTCTCTCTAGTTGTTTTCTTTTGTATAGGCTCTAGTTTTCAGTTGTGGTATATCCTTGTATAGGCTCATGCCTTTGATTCTTTGTATCTCTTGAGGATCCTTCCTCCTGGTTTCTAATTAAATGGTTAATTACCAACAAAAAAAAAAAAATGCTTGTCTCAAGGGATGCATTAGAGCATCAAAATGTAGCAAAAATTGACTCTAATAAATTGTTGGCATAACATAAACATCAAATGCATTGAAAATTTAGATTGAGAATTGTGATTAACAAGATCTCACATAAAGAGTTGAGGTTACAAATTACAAGCACCACCACGGTAGCAAACCGCGCAAGTGCAATAATGCTTTTGATATAACCATACAACTTAATAAAAAAACAACCTATGTATTAAGATTTTGGTTCTGCGTAGCGCACTTTTTTTGGGTGAGGGAAAGCAGACCTTGCCCCAAACATGAGACCTTTTAAGTGGTCAGCATGTCTGTTTACAGTAAGTTTCTGGAACCATAGAGTTAGCCCTTGCATGCTTTAGTTTTGCACGTTTATCAGACTGAGGTGGACCATTTGCTTATGAATCTGAATAATGATCTGCATGCCTCCTAAGAATGTCGTTGTTATTGACTATGAGTAAGTTTTGATTGCATTGGCTTTCTCTTTATTGTCATGGGCATGCCAGCAGATTTTTCATTGGATTATGAAGTAGCTCATGTATTATACAATCGTGTGACATGCATGCCATTAAGGGTGGCCCGCCCCCCGGACTGTCTACTAACTTCTGTTATTATTTTACCAGCACATGTATTCTTTTTGGGCTTTGAAGTGTCATATTCTTTTTAGGTATTCTTCTCATAAGTTCCTCCCAGGAAACGGTGCCCATATAGGGATAGGGGGTTAGATGTGAGAATACTATGTGCCCAGCATGGAAATCAACCACCACCAAACTATCATGAGTTCCAGTCACCATCTGATGAAGGTATATAATTGTTTTATTAGCTTATTTCAATTTCAAATAAACTTACTAATTGTCCTATTACTTTGATAGTTGTTTATTATTGCTGAATTTTGTGCCCTTACAACCACATAAATTAACTCCTAAATGATCTAATGGAAGTGCCATATAGTTTCTCTTGATTTTAATGCATGCCGATACAAGTCTTACTCCTAGAGTTTTTTAAAGGGAGGAGAGGAGGGAAAATGGAGAGTTGCACGAACCATAGTGAAATGTAATAGAATTGCTGCTCAAAAATAGCATCAAAATGCATTAGGTGGCTATCTTGGGGCTGGGTTTTGGTTTGGGTTTTTCTGTGGTTGGGTGGGTGGGTTGGTGTTATTGGAGGGTTTCAATTGCTGTTGCTGCTATATTTGGAGTATGCTGGTTTTTTGTACTGTTGTTGCTGATATTTGGAGATGTTTTGCTGCTATCTTGCTGTCATCATGGAGGAATTCATTCAGGCAATTAGATGCTTTCATTGCTGGGTGTCAAATACCAGTCATTTTATTCTCCTTAGGTGTTTTTGCTTAAAATATGGAGCCTTATCTCTCTCATGGTGTCTCAACTAGCTCCATTATTATCTGTATGTCGTTGGAATTTTGTGGGTGTACACTCTATGTGGTTGGAACCTTGCCAACTATTCATGGGTGTTGATCTTTTGGGATTCTGGGATGGCAAATGATTGTTGAGCATTTGGGGTGCCAATATAGTTGGGATGTCATTTACTCATTGTGATGCCTTAATTTTACACCACCCACCCCTCTCCCCCCCCCGTTCCCTCAGATTGTATTGTTCTCTTTAATATCAATAAAATTGTTTTCACTTTTCAAAAAAAAAAAAAAATGCACTAGAAACAACCACAACACATATAACTCATGGTGCCATGGTGCATGGGCATTTCCAATACAACAGGCACATACATTCATACATTCATATAATTCCTTCTATTGGTAAATCATTGAAGTGGCAGGTCACGTAAATGAGAGAGCCGTGGAGCTCGAATCACATCAACAATCTACGAGCAATCACACTATTCCAAACTTGCAATCGCTGGAAAAAAGCAATGAAGGGTCAAGAACTTCAGTTGGAGCAGGTACGTTCAATTTAATGTACAAAAGAAAAAATATATATGGTTGTTCAACCTTTTATTTGCCAAGAAAATTAAATTATGCAGTTACTTGCATTTACTTGTTTATGTTCATTATTCCATATTATTCTTTACTAGATCTCAACTCACAACAACAGAGAGCCAAGGGGAGAGGCTTTGCTCGTCCATATGTTGGGTGGGGTACTGGAGCGAAGTTAGAAGTTAAATTGAATAAAGACAATCAACCAATAGGTAACACGGCAGGTCCCTTACAAAGTCAACTTGGCATCTTAGCAAGAAACGCAACTTTAGCACCCTTAACTTTTACTGATTGGAGGGCTCCGGAGCTATATCCATAGAAGGAACGCATATGGGCAGAGGTTAAGGTATTTATTATAGGAAAAAATTCATATTATGGGCTAATGTTGCTGCTGCTACTGTTTTATAATCTATCTTCTTAGACTGAATTTTGATCAATTAAGCTAATGTTGTTGATATACTTATACGCAGGAAAATACAACCGCACCAAATGCTTATAAGCATATTTGTTTGATGTCCGTTGGAAAGAAATGGAAGGATTGGAAAGATGAGCTTAAAAGAACTATTTATAACCTATATGATAATGATGAAGACCGTTTGGCAAATTGTCCGAATAGGGTCGATCCTGATCAATGGAGAGTTCTTGTTCAATTTTGGGGCACTAAAACAGCCAAGGTGATGCATGTCAATTCTTCTTCCTCTTTCGAATGAATATGAACACATAAACATGGATAAGTAATATTGGATTTTGTTTGTTATAGAGACGAAGTAAAACCAACCGTACAAGCAGACACGAACAAAAAATGGGGCACACAAGTGGGAGGAAGGGCCATTGTCGTGTAAGGGATGAGGTAATTAACTAACTAATGTGTAGAACTAAATTTAATTCAATGCATTTATATATCAAATGTGTTATTGAATACTTTAGCTTCTTGTATGCTAATAAAGTTGACATAGATTAACGATGGAGTTGTAGTAGAGCCCGATCGTATACAGGTATTCATTAAGACTCATACAAAGAAAGATGGACAACCTGTTGATGAAGCATCAGCGTTGGCCATAGTATGTATATTTACTTGGTTCATTTTTGCATCTATTTAGGTTCATTTTAATGGTATGCTTCTTTTATGTCTATTTACATAATAAAATCTTTGCTTTTGTTCTTTTACTTACCATAGATAGGTTTCATTTATTTCAGCGTCGTCTTAATGAGGGAGCCTCTCAGATTCCTGAGTCCTCAGAGTCACCTGCTTTACGGGAGGAGTTATTCACTAGCGTACTAAAACTAGATAGGAATGGACGTGTGCGTACCTATGGCCTGGGTCCTTGTCCGAGTCAAGTGTTTGGGACTAGATATACCCGATCTCAGGAGCAACGTGTCAAGGATCAGTTGCGTGCTGAGTTGGGTGCAGAGTTGCGTGCAGAGTTACGACAAGAGGTGCTAAGAGACGTAAGTGTTGAAATCACTCAATTGAAGAACCAATATGCAACCGTAGCAGCTTATATGAAAAGTGCAGGACACCCTTTGCCTCCATCACCAAATGGAGCTGGAAATGGAGATGGAGATCACACACCATCGCTAATGGAGCACAATGGACAGGTAAATTGTGTATTTTCATGGTACTTTTTGAAGCAATGAGAATAGAGTTGGCCATTTTATTGATTGAAAATACACCTGCCTCTTATATTGATGGATCAGTGTTGTTGCCAAGGATCAGTTATGTGATTGTTAGGCTTGGTAATGCAGATTTAGTGTTGTTTTTAGTCTAGATTTAAGTCCAGCTGTAGTGCAATGGGTAGTTGGAGTTGCATTCCTTTGTTTTTGGTTTATGAGATTACTAGGTTGTGAATTGATATGTGCTTAGTTCTTTTTGTTTGAGTTTTTTTTCCTTCTATCCAATTTCAGTGCAAGTTATTCAAATCTATTTTTAGTGCAGGTTTAGTACTTATTGAAATCTGCATTTTCAGGTTATTGATACAAAGATGCACTTTGGTTCAAATCTGTTGGAATGAAACCTGCATTTTTTTGTAGTGAAACCAGCTTTTTTATAAGTTCAGTTCAATTTCTTTTTTTTGTGAGTTCATTTCTGTTTCTGTTATGCATAAAGCAGAATCAAAGTAATGAAAGCTGTTTGAATGACTTTGGTAGTGAAGCCTGCATTTTTGCTGCAGTTTTTGGCATACTCTGTCCAATTTTCTTGCATACTCTATCCATGTTATGAAGCACAAAATCAAGGCATTAAACTTAATGGCAATGACTACCATAATTTCATTCATAGCATAAAGGGTGAATACGGGTGTAGTTTGGGAATGATGTATTTTTGTGGAATGTGTTGAAATGAGTAAATGAATCTTCAGTTGGGTTTGATGGAGGTGGTGTGTCATGAATTTCCATGTATGCTCAAGAGAGTGCAGAGGGGCTGTGTTGGGTCAAACCATTCACTGGAGTGCATTGGCTTGAAACTTTGAGAGAGAGAGGGAGGGAGGCTGGTATACTCTATTTTTTCCCATTGATTTTTGTATATAATAATAATGGGTGTATATTTCACATTTGGAGGGAAACAGATGTAAAGTTGGTGCCCATGGGAAAGAAGAATCCTTCTGCTCGACATAGGAAGGAGATAAGTTTAGAGAGAGAGAGAGAGAGAGTATGAACAATATTGCTTCCTCTGACCATTTTAACATGATCAGTCTTTAATCTGTATCCTTCCAAGGAATCTTTCCATGTACAAGTAAGAATTTCTGTGTCCGTGTCTGTATCCGTGTCCGTGCATCATACCTCAGGATATTGTCATTGCATTGTGAAGCTCATTTAGTTCCTTCTTTTCTTTTTTGCTTTCGTTTCATGGAAGAAAGTAGAAATCCGTTTGTTTCAGTTTTTGTGGAGAGAAGACTTGATGAAAATAGGTATTGGACATAAGCTTAACAAACTATTGATAACATTTGCTTCCACTCCAATTGGTCTATGGAATTAAAGGCTTCAGAACTGAAGCTTTTACTTATAGAGGAAGATTAGAATACACCCGGTTAGTACCCATTAGTGAATGTTGTAGAGCGATAGACTGTGTACAGATTGACCTTTTACAGTAACTGCAATAGTGTGTACATATTAACCTTTTACATTAACTGCACCATGTGGCTGTTCTCAGGCTCAAATCCACATCGTAGAGGTTAGTAGGTCGAGTTTTTGACAACTCACTTGAACCAATAGTCACCTTTGTGTTAGGAAAAGTATTCTTGCTGGAAATGGGAGGATGTTTCCTTGTATAGGGTAATGGCAGATAGCACAATGAAATTTATGTGTCTTTGAGCATATAGCTTATAGCTGTTTACACTTCTGCAACTTGTATACATAAATGTGTTGGGTGTACCAATTGCCTAATCTTCAATTAATCACATACATGTATGACATATTTTAGTATAGAAGACTTTTGTTGTCAGATTAGATGCGGTTGCTTGAATTGGATATTTGGTATTTAGTTGGAATGTTCAATAAGGCGGGTAGACTTGACATGGAACCAAATTGGATCTGACTACTGCTCCTGCCCATGTAAGACTGTATCACGTACCTGAAGATTTCTTGATAAGATTCTAGGTATAGTTCTAACTTTGTTCCGGCTGAACTAAAATGGGTAGTCATTCGTCTTTAGATTGATATTTGTGTGACTTGTAGATAGTAAGCCTTTTGGATTAGTTTTTATGAAAACTTGTTTTGTGTGTACAGCATAGTTGTCAAAATTCACCGATGTATAAACGTGTAATTGTTTCTTGTATTTGCAGGTTGATAGGACGTAGACGGACAAGGAAGACATGCAATAGGAATGACGAAAATTCTTCTTGATAATGAAAATTCTTTTTGCTCCTTTTGTTTTGGAGTTCGCAACCAAAAGCATGTTTTGGGTCTTTGTGTTGCTTAGGTTAGTATGATCTTTTGTTTTTGGAGATACACATGCAATTGGAACTTATATTTTGACGCTTTGGGTTTGATTTTTACATTGGCATTCTATGCCTCGCATTGTTATTTTTTGGTTATATATGGAACTTGCATTTTGGTTTTGCTAGTGGAGCTTCAAATTGTTTTGGTTAGTCATAGTTTTTTATGCAGGAAATGTGTTATCAAAAATGGTACTAGGTTAGGATAATTTGTTAATGAAAAAATCATATATTAAAAATGAAAGCAGCAAAAAAAAAAAAAAACTTTTAGCGGCGATTTACAAATGCCAGTAAAAGCAATGAAAAGAAAAAACCAAAATATAAAAATGGCATTTGGAAAATGCCGGTAAAAGCTACAAAAAAATACGGCACTTATGAAATGCCGGAAAAGGTATATAAAAAGGGCATTTTTTAAAATGCCGGAAAAGGTAGGTATATAAAAAGGGCATTTGAAAAATGCCGGTAATATTACCTTTTCCGGCATTTGCACCACCCGCCGGTAATAAATGTATATTCGGCAATTCTTTTTCCGGCACTTTACAAATGCCGGGAAAACTAGTAACAAACGCCGGTTTTATTTCCGGCATTTGTACAAATGCCGTTTTTGTATTACCGACACTTATTTGAGCGGCATTTTTTATTTTCGTCAACAAATGCCCGGAATACTATTACCGGCATTAATTTCATCTTTACCGGCATTTATGAAATGCCGGAAAAAGCTTAATTTGGCGTAGTGGAGATAGAAATAGCCAACTTATGTCTGACCTGCGACCTTAAAGTGATCGACTCAGCAAATTTTGACGTAATCCTTGGAATAGACTGGCTATCAGCTCACCGAGCGGTCATAGACTGCCACCAGAAAACGGTGACAGCTCATACTTCTGAAGGGACTCGTTTCCAATTTAAGAGGGATAGACAAACAGCAAGTTCAATATCGAAGAGATCCAGGTGGCAGAATCAACTGTTTGGATGGTTAGCTAGTCTCCAAATGGAAGAAACCGACGGATGGAATTGGCATTACCGCACATCGTTTGCGAGTACGCTGATGTTTTCCCTAAAGAACTTCCAGGTTTACCACTTCTAAGAGAGATAGACTTCTCTATAGAACTCCAACAGGGAACAGCACCAATCTCGATGGCACCATACCGAATGGCCCCTGCAGAATTAAATAAGCTCAAGACCCAATTGCAGGAGCTATTGGATAAAGGATTCATCAAACCAAGTACATCATTGTGGGGAGCACCCACATTGTTCGTGAAGAAGAAAGAAGGAACACTTCAACTGTGTATTGACTATAGGAAGTTAAACCAAGTCACAGTCAAGAACCGATATCCCCGGCCTAGGATTGACGACCTATTAGACCAATTGAGATGAGCAACCTGTTTCTCCAAAATTGATCTCCGATCAAGTTACCATCAGTTAAGAATCCGGGACAAGGACATCACCAAAACAGCCTTCCGCACCCGATACAGACACTACGAGTTTGTAGTAATGCCGTTCGGATTGACAAATGCTCCGGCAGTATTCATGTGTCTCATGAACAAGGTCTTTCAGTCTTACTTAGACAAATTTGTAGTGGTATTCATTGACGACATCTTGATATACTCCGCCAACAAGGAGGAGCACAAGGAACACCTCCGGATAGTGCTACAAGTACTCTGAGATAGCCAACTTTATGTCAAGGCGAGTAAATGCGAGTTTTGGCCGGAAGTGGTTAAGTTCTTGGGGCACATAGTATCCAAAGACGGAATTGCAGTGAACGAAAGTAAGGTTGAAGCAGTACTTAATTGGAAACAGCCGATCTCGGTATTCGACATCAGGAGTTTCCTAGAATTGGCTGGATATTACCGAAAATTCATACAAGACTTCCCAACCCTAGCCAAACCAATGACCAGGCTAATGCAGAAAGGAGTGAAGCTGGATTGAAATGAAGCCTGCGAGAAGTCTTTCCAAGAATTAAAAAAGAGACTGACCAGTGCACCAATACTCATCATTCCCGAGCGGGGTGTAGATTATACGATTTACTGCGACGCGTCAAGAGATGGCTTGGGATGCGTGCTCATGCAGAATGGAAAAGTTGTAGCCTACGGATCATGACAACTTCGACTGCACGAGAGGAATTACCCCACACACGACCTAGAGTTTGCTGCAGTGGTATTCGCCTTCAAATCTTGGCGTTACTATTTGTGGAGAGAACAATTCGAGGTCTTCACTGACCATAAGAGCCTCAAATACCTTTTCACTCAGAAGGAGTTGAACCTGAGGTAGCAACGATGGATGGAATACTTGGAGAACTACAAGTTTACACTTTAGTATCACCCTGGCAGGGCCAATATGGTAGCTGACGCTCTAAGCTGAAAGGATAGAGCACAGAAGGTCAAGACAACTATTAAGGAATGGGAGATGGTGGATACCCTCAACAAGTTCAACCTGCGACCATCATCAGAAAACGAAAACGCCCGATTGTACGCTCTGGTTGCAGAACCGGCGCTTCACCGAGAAATCTTATTGGCCCAAACCTGTGAGCAGGATTGTGAGTTCATTCGGTACCGAATCCAAGAAGGAAAGGAGCTACCAGGATGGACAATCGAGAAGGATAACAGCCTGAGATTCAAGGGAAAGGTGTTCGTACCTAATATTGGGACCCTTCGAGAAGCTGTACTCCGAGAAGCTCACCATTCGAACTTCGCAGTTCACCCTGGTGGTACAAAGATGTATCATGACCTGCGAAGAACGTACTGGTGGAAAGGAATGAAGAAGGACGTAGCTCAATTTGTATCAACCTGCCTAGTGTGTTAGCAAGTCAAGGCTGAACATCAGAAACCAAAAGGAGACCTCAAACCCTTTCCGATACCAACCTGGAAGTGGGAGCACATTTCAATGGATTTCGTGACTAGACTTCCAAAATCCGCCAAGTCAAACACTGCCATTTGGGTAATCGTGGATTGACTCACCAAATCTACGCATTTTTTGCCTATTAAGATGACAGAGAACATAGAACAGCTAAGTCTGTTGTACATTAGAGATTGTACGCCTACATGGAGTACCTATCTCGATAATGTCTGACAGAGACCCACGTTTCGTATCACACTTTTGGAAAGGATTGCAGAAGGCATTGGGGACAGATGTAAGGCTTAGTACAGCCTTCCACCCTCAAACAGACAAACAAACGGAGAGGACAATCCAAACACTGGAAGACATGCTGAGAGCCTGTGCTTTGGATTTTTCTGGAAACTGGGAGCAGCATTTATCTTTGGTAGAGTTCGCCTACAACAACAGCTATCAAGCAAGTATCGAGATGGCACCGTACGAAGCTCTATACGGTCGACCCTATCGATTTCCAGTCTGTTGGACAGATGCTGGGGAAACAGCATTGATAGGACCTGACCTAGTATGAGATACCACAGAGAAAGTCAAGATCATCAGACAAAGGATTTATACCCGCTCAAAGTCGACAGAAGAGTTATGCAGATCGAAGGAGCCGACCATTGACCTTTGCAGTAGGAGATCAAGTATTCCTGAAGATCAAACCAAAAAAAGGAGTCATCAGATTTGGGAAAAAGGGAAAGTTGTCTCCACGCTATATCGAACCTTTTGACATCATAGAGAAAATCAGGAAGGTTGCGTATCGTCTAGTGTTGCCGCCACAGCTAGACAGAGTACATAACGTATTCCATGCTTCAATGCTCCGCAAATATCTTGCGTTGCCCACGCATGTTCTCAACTGGAAAGACCTCACCATTGACGAAGACGTGACATACGAAGAAGAACCCATAGTGATTCAGGATCGAAGTGAGAAGACAATTAGGAACAAGACGATCAAATTGGTACGAGTTTTGTGGAAGCACCACGATTCTGGAGAGACCACATGGGAAAGAGAAAAAACCATGAAAGCAAATTACCCTCACCTATTCAAATCCGAGCGTGCACCTAATTTCGATGACAAAATTGTTTAAGGGGGATAGTTTGTAACAACTTTGATTTTTAGTAAATAAAATCTCGTTTAATATTTAAATTATATTTTTACTTTTGTTATATATAATTCGTTATAATTAGATTTTAGTCCTTTGAAATTTCATTTCTTGATTCAAAACCCTACATGGTTAGCATAATTAGTTTTTAACTGGTTAGTTGGAGAAACCAAACTACCTAGTTCCTTTTGCTTTCATCCTTTGGTTAATAACCGCTAGAAAACTTGTAACCATTGGGTAATAGAGTTTTAATGGCCAATAAAATTTTGATGTGACAAGTCAAGAAAAAAATCTTGGGTCATGCCATATCAATCTTACTTTTTCCTTACCCTTTGGTCCATAATTATTATGGGAGATATTACCCATTGGATAATAGCAACTAGCCTTCTAATATATATATATATATATATATGTGTGTGTGTGTGACAAGACTAATCACATGAAAATCTTGTACCACGCAAATCTTGTACCTTGCTTCCAAGAAGTCAACCTTGTCATTTCAACCTTTCATGTTAACCTTACTTTTTCATTACCCATTGGGTAAATGTTAGGAAAATTATTATCCATTGGTTAATAGAGATTAGACTTGCCAAGTGTATATACATATATATACAACTTGATAAGACAAGTCATGCCTAGGGTTATAGCCTTAAACCTATTTATACTACTCCCTCCGTCCCTTTTTTTGTGTCCAGTATTCCATTTTGGGCTGTCCCTTAATAAGTGTCCATTTTGTAAAGTTATGGGGGTAAAAGTTGGTGTATTGTCTATTTTGTTCCTAAAAGTAGATTTTATTTTGAAAAGTTAATGAGTAAAAGTGTAATGATGATGGGTAAGTAGAAAAAGTGGAGGAAAAAGTTGATGTGAAAAGTGTAATGATGATGTCTTTTTAATAAGTTGGAGTTACGAAGCAGAACACTTAAAAAGGGACGAAGGGAGTAGTTACTTTCCTATATATATCTATGAGAGAGAGAGGCCAAATGGGAAAGAGAGAGGTGGAGTGTGTGCTTGTATTTTGTTCTCTTTCACAAGCTACTTAATAGCCCTAAGCCTATTTACTACATGCCAACCCATTAGTAGTCTTCCTAAGTACATCATAACCTTTGATTTTGTTTTTTCTTACAAGCAACCTCTTTTTAAAACAAGACTAGTCAAAAACCCTTCATGATGGCTTGAGATTTGGCCTATAAATGGAAGTGACAAGTGAGGGAAGGCTATGGATTGATTGAAGGACTTGAAATGACAAGTCCATGGAGCAAATCCATGAGAGGATTGGAGGGAAAGAGGGCCGGCCATGAGAGGAGGAGAGAGAGCCAAAATTTTGGCTATAAATAGGACTACCCTCATGCCATTCAACTCATACCTTCACCTAGCAACTTCTTTCTCTAAGAAAGCTTGTGTTCTTACTTAGTTTTCCTTGTTCTTAAAGCTCTTCTTGTGTTCTTCAAGAAACTCATCCCCAAACCACCTTTTCGATCCATAAAGTAGAGTAGTTTTAGTCACAAACTAGTTTCGAGAGAAACCCTTCTCTTTCGAAACTCCTAGAAGCTCATCGTAAAAAGTTACTCCGCCCAAACACCAACTTACTTTCCATAATCGTCAACTACCGCCAAGAAGAAATGTAGAGTCCCATATACACTAACTCCACGTATAGAACCGTACGTTAGAAAGTAGAATGTCTTTACTATTTAGTTCAAAATACAACATGAAATATTTTTTTTAAAGTAGATGAGGTTATCTATCGCTTATAATGTTTAGAATGCATGATGATTAACAAACTCGTTTTGCTAATGGTGGTATGAACGTGTTGAATAATGAACTTGTACTTCAATAAACATGTGTTGTTTTGAACTTCCCACAAAAGAGGAAAGAATGGATTTTTGAAAGATAGAAACTTGTCGCTTGTTTAGAAGTATTCGTACTTTGATCTTTAGGATGGTTATGAGCATGCATACATGAATTGCTTATATTATTTGTGGTATAATATTGAGTTGGATGATCTTGTTAGTTTAGAGATTTCAATGAATGATTTATGATTACATTTGAAGTCTTACCGCGGAGTCGATGCATGAAAACAAGACACGAAAATCGAGAAAGTAGAAACATAACACCTACGGGAGTGGTTAATGAAAAGGCGTGTTTTGTAAGGGTGAAATATTTTGGAAACCGCAATGTGGCCGGACGTGGTAGCCCATTGTGTGGTGTGTGTTTTGTGTGCCAATGGAAACCAGGGACGGCGGAACCATTGTGAGGATACTCGGGAGACCGGAACGACGGAACCGAGGTTGGGTGTGTGGCTTGGTTATCCGCGGAGATGAGCCAATGTAAAGTGTGCCAATGGGAACCCGGTGCGGCGGAACCATTGTGAAGATACTCGGGAGATCGAAACGGTGGAACCGAGGTTGGGTGTGTTAAAAACGATTTTGAAAATATTGATATGGTTATGAAATATGGAAAATTGTGACATGGTCTACGAGGAAACGCGTAGGAGAAACTCAAAAAATAATGGACACCAACGTTAGTTTGGATAATAAATATGTATGTGTCATTGTTAACCATTTTGTCGAATATGTATGAACTATGTGGAAATTATTAAATTATGATCGTTTGTTCGTAAGTGTAAGGGTTAGAGGGTATGAGTTACTCTATTGAGCTTTTGTAGCTCATGATGTTACCTTTGGTGACCCTGACATATTATATTGGTGGCAACGCTGGTATAATGTGTCAGATCTTACAAATGAACAGGGTGAACTCTACACCTTGGAAGCTTTTGGAGCTGAAGAGCTAGTCAGGATGGAGGAAGAAGCGGAGCAGTAGATAGAAATCCTAGTTCCCTCCCTTATTTGAATAAAAGTACTTTTATAAGGTTTATGATGTAATATTGAGCCAGACTCCATTAATTTTTTCAATGAAATTTTCTATTTAACGTTCCCAAAATTCGGGACGTTACAGTTTCTCTCGAAACTAGTTTGTGACTAAAACTACTCTACTTTATAGATCGAAAAGGTCGTTTGGGGATGAGTTTCTTGAAGAACACAAGAAGAGCTTCAAGAACAAGGAAAACTAAGCAAGAACAAGTAAGAACACAAGCTTTCTTAAAGAGAGAAGTTGCTAGGTGAAGGTGTGAGTTGAATGGCATGAGGGTGGTCCTATTTATAACCAAAATTTTGGCTCTCCCTCCTCCTCTCATGGCCGGCCCTCTCTCCCTCCAATCCTCCCATGGATTTGCTTCATGGACTTGTCATTTCAAGTCCTTCAATCAATCCATAGCCTTCCCTCACTTGTCACTTCCATTTATAGGCCAAATCTTAGGCCATCATAAAGTATTTTTGACTAGTCCTGTCCTAAAAATAGGTTGCTTGCAAGAAAGAACAAAATCAAAGGTTAGGATGTACTTAGGAAGACTACTAATGGGTTGGCATGTAGTAAATAGGCTCAGTTGCCGCCCCCCCCCCCCCCCCCCCCCCGTGCATATGTATATATATATATAGGAAAGTAACTCTAGTATAAATAGGCTTAAGGCTATAACCCTAGGCATGACTTGTCTTATCAAGTTGTATATATATGTATATACACTTAACAAGTCTAATCTCTATTAACCAAGGGATAATCATTCCCCTAACATTTGTTACCCAATAGGTAAAGAAAAAGTAAGATTGACATAAAAGGTTGAAATGACAAGGTTAACTGATTTGTAGTGACAGAATTATTTGTATCTTCTAGTTTCATATTTGTTACCTTCAACGTATACTTGTAGAGAATACTCTCATTTTTTCAGTGCTTCTCTCATGTAGATAATGGACAAGAGCAATTTCAAGATGACAACTGACGAAGAAATTAATCTTGTAGCTTCTGCCCAATATCTGTTTGCTCTTCCTATCAAAGTTGATAAATCTAAGGTTTGTAGCAGAGTAGATATATCTAGATAAACACTTCTCAGTGTAGCATGTCTCTATGGCCACACATGGCACAGCCGCACATGTAGAGATTTTTTTTGATATTGCTTCGGATTTAGAGTGTTTTTCACATATGCTGATACAAGGGTTGGAAACAGGTTAATCTTTCCACAAATGTTGTTGAGTGTGCATAGACACACGCATACACACTTCGTGTCAACCAACTCTGAATTCCAAATCACGACTCACAAAAAGCCTCAAAAATCGACACAGAATGAAATTTTTTTTTTTAAAAAAAAAAGAGAGAAAAAGAAGAAATATTGTTCCATACTAGAGGACTGAAGAGCAATTCTCCATTTGATACGTAGGAAAACACATTCCCCAGAGTTAGGTTCCGGTGAGGGATCCCTCATTTTATTAAAATGCGGGACTCCCCTTCCTGATTGAATTTCGATGATCCGAGCCGCTCAAAGTGATCAGAACGTGATTTTAAAAGTCTCCGTGAGAAATAAGCAAAAAAAATGACCGGAAAGGGTTTCATCCGAGCAGTTTTCATTGAACGGTTCAAAAAAAAAACTGCTCGGATGACGCCCTTCCCGGTTATTTTTTTTTCTAATTTCTCGCGGGGACCCTTAAAATTACGTTCTGCACACATTGAACGGTTTGGATTTTCAAAATTTGATCGGGAAATGAAAGTCCCTCATTTTAACAAAATGAGAGATCCCTCACTTGAAAATTCCTCTATATATATATAATAAAAAAAACCTTCATTCATTCATTAAGATAAATCCGTATTTAAATTAAGTATAGCATAATTGGCATAACCTTGAACCTAAGTAACAGGAAAAACATCTAGTCTACCAAAATTATCAAACCATGACTGAATCCCATAACTGCTTTTCCATGAATAACACAAAATATTCCAAGAACCGCTAACCATTTGTCGCTTCAAGCTTTTTCCCCTTACATGATCTTTTCCTTTTTTTGTTGCTCCTGCTTCTTATGGTTTCACTACCATCATTGCTTTCCTGCATTTAGGACGACCACACATCAATGGCATGACGAGGAACCAAAACGTTAGAGAACGTTTCTTAACTACCACAGATATGCTGATTAGGCAGTTCAGAGGATACAGTACAGATCCGTGTTTCCACGTCCATTTTCCAGTTAAAATATTGGACATTATCATTGGACATAACAGCTCACATTCATCGTTCCATTTCAAAGTTGCCCCTTCCTACCTATTATCTGGTATTGAAGCAGCTAGTTCTCAGCATTCAACTTATGTGGATCAAGCCTTAGGGGAGAATATTTCATCATTAGCACAAAAGCTGACCTTTCGCAGGATTACCAAAGTTCCTCGGGCTAGTGTCAGGAGTCCAGACAGGCTCTTAGAAATGCTTCAGACTTCCATCAAGATCATCAAAAAGAGCCCTTAAGCCTTTCTTTTTCTTGTCTCGGTTTTGCAATATGTAGGCCCTCTGAATAGTACGGTAGCTTCATTTTAGTCTTTTATTTCGTTTGTCCAGGTTTGGGCATCGAAGTACCTTTTTTCCAGGTACTATTATGGAAGGTGTGTTTAAATTATGAAAGTTCTTCCGTAAAACCCCCAAGAAAATCTCAATGAAGCCCCTCTATGAAATGCTACAACCCATCATTGGGCCAAGGATCACCAAATGTCATATTATAGCCCTCAATGTTCAATAACAAGATAAAAATTCTGGAAAAGGGAAGAGTAAACTGAATCAAATGAGAAATAAAAAACAATGTAAAGCGAATAACTCACACTTTTAGAAACAAAAGTTGGAAGCCCAAGATTCTTTTTCTTCTTACATGAGAGTGGGTTTGGACCCTGCAAAATCCAAGAAAGTAAACCCATGAATGTGAGGACTGTCACCCTACAAAGGATTGACAAGTAGCAAGTTTGCTAATCCATTTATTTTTCTCTTTTCCTTTGGCTTGGGGTGAAATATAGGATCGCCTTTTTTTTTTTGGGTACTTCGGAATATAAATATAGTATCACCACTTTTACAATGATTCATGCCTACAATATGAGACTATGGAACCAGCATTGCTTCTCCAACGGCTTAGTCAGTCCACTATAAACACAACACAACATCTAACTTTTCTTTAACTCATGAAAATTTCTAGTAACTACTTAGTTAATAAGAACCAAAACATTAAAAAGTGCATACCTCCATATATTTCTAAACCCTTAAAGATTTGATCAACTTCATCAATAACTACACGCATCCTTTTGAACGGCAAAAGAAAGAATGCCATCATCCAGTTATCAACATTTTCAATCGAGAAAGTTGAATAGAAAAACAAAAATGATACTCTCACATACATGTGGGACCCACACATAGTAGTGTGTGTGGGTCCTACATGTATGTGAAAGGTTGTGCTAGGTGTTGTGTTTGGATTGTTGCGTGTGTAGCATTGTTCATAGAAAAATAACATTATCATCACGAATGTAGTGTGATACATTGACTCGCCTATTCCCCCAAGGGTAAGGGCAAGGATGTGTCATGCCCCTGCCTCCAAAACGCTTGGATACTCTATTCTCCTTATGATTTTATCCATTTTGTAGACTATGTTTGAAGAAAAAGTCCAAACAGGGTGTCACACAATTCTATTGAGAAGGACGTGCAACAGATACTCCTGTGAATCTATTTAAGATCCATTTATCACCGATATGGACAATACCTTTATCCTAGTTACCTTATCGAGCCAATTTCACTCAATAACTCTGAAATTCTGCGAAAACCCTACTTTAGCCACCCACTTACATTTGTGACCGACAATTCCTTACACCACAAGTCAAGTGGCAATGTTGCCCTTCCGTCAATCTAGCACATGCGGTGACGTGCTTTCCGGGCAAAGCCCAATGGGTGTTCAAGTGTAATCACCCCTGGTAGCAAAGAAGCAAAAGCAAACAAATGCAAATGAAGAGAGCAACTACGAAAAAGAAAGATTATATCATGGATCAGAACCTTAGCCTTCTTTCTCTTGAACTGAACTTTATCCTTAACTCGAATTCGCTTTCCTCCATCATTCGCCTTTATCATTGCCTGGGTCCCTCCATTTTGATCTCCTTCACTTTGATTCGCATCAGCGAACTTCATTGCTTCCTCTGTTTCTAATGTATTCTTCATTCTTAACATCTTATATTCTGCTTCAGACATGTGCAAGCGTCCTTCCTCTGTAGATTTAGCAAATTGGCGTTGAAATGCAGATGGAGACTCAAGGAGTAAGGCATTCCGCAGACCAACTATAAGAGGAACACCTGGTACCTTCAGGCCAAAAAATGACCTTTAAAAAGACAATCCGTACGTGTGCAAATTGGCAAGCATGCAAGTGTGAGCACAAAACAGAGGAAATGGTTCTCACAACCAAAAACACAAGAACGGACTTGTACCATCAACAAGTTCATGAAATGTCATATTTAGT
This sequence comes from Rhododendron ovatum, assembly GCA_019656835.1. Lineage (NCBI taxonomy): Eukaryota > Viridiplantae > Streptophyta > Magnoliopsida > Ericales > Ericaceae > Rhododendron > Rhododendron ovatum. The sequence goes on along the minus strand of CM033799.1, from coordinate 15,046,467 downwards.
ACTGATGAATTCATAATCTAATAAATTTCCTAGTCTGGTTGCTGGACACTTAGTTAGCGTTAGCATCATAAGAAGCTTCTAGCATGATGAAAACAGAGTAGCTTGAAAACAAATGCATACCTTTCATTTTCTTAAATCCCTTCCTCCCTCCCTCCCATTCTAATATTTCTCAATCTTTGGTACCCTATAGGCTATAGCCAGTCTAATATTTTTCAATTTGTGATGATGTGGTATAAAACTACCTGAGAAATTTCTCAGGAGATTTGCTAAGAAATTCCTTTTGACGGACTTTTACTCAGAGTCCCACGACTCCCACCCAACAATTTTTGACCTGTGAAGTCTCAGCCCCAAACAAGAGACCATAATATCCATCATGCTTTGCGCCAAACTATTCTTTTCTCCTCCATCTTCTACCAGCCCATGGAAGACTGACGCCTGTACTTCAAACTACTCCTCCGATCTTAACTAGAAAGTTCCTCATGGATCACCACCGCATTAAACTATTAAAGTACTCCATTGTCCGCTAAAATTATCCAATCACCACCATTATGGCATAATCCAGAGAATTATCACTGGCGATCATACTGAAAGCAGCAGGATTTTACGAAGTCTGAGCTGCAGTTCCATGATTTGCAATAACGTATCACCCTTGACGTACTTGATGACAAAAATCATATGAATACAGCAAGAGGAACCTATGGAAAAACAGTAGCTATTGTTCAACACTTCAACCCAATATAAGGATGGCAAAGAAGTCCATTAACCAAAATGATAATGATTTCGAACTATCCGTTCAAATACATTCATTCACAAGTTTTTGTTGGTTGAAAAAAAAGGAAGCTAAAAACCTGAAAAATAAATATCCAACTCAAAGGTTTGAAAACACAAACCTCCTGTAACTTCTCCCTCAAATCAGCATCCTGAGTAGCAAGAAAGAAATGCTCAAGATTTTTTTCTCCAACAACTTCCATCATGCAAGCCACAGCACTCTTCCTCTTCTCATGGTCACACCTGAAAATGGCTCAAAAGTCAAAACAACTGTATGAGCAGGCCTCCTTAAATCAAGCACAAGTTGGTATTATAACATACTTGCAAAGTTGGGTAAGTGGGCTGCCTTTTACAAATCCTCCTTAGTTTCAAGTCAATATTCCAGAGAGAGAGAGCACTGACCTCGCAGTAATGAGTTGACGAGCTGTCTTAAGAGATTCAGAATAGGATTCGCCGAGGCTCTTCAACTCTGCAAGAACGCATCTACAAGTAAAGCAGGTTTAAATGAAAGCACGTGTATCACATATTTTATCAAGTGAAAGTGAAGTAAAACCTCGTGTTGTCATATCATCAAAAGAGTAAACAAAGACCTGGTAGTAAATACTTTGACAGCACCACCAAGGATATTTGAGAGTGCAGAATCGGCCGGTGCAATACGATTGACAAGAAGGTGATGTATAAACGTTCCATCACAAAGGACCTTGAAGGGCTCTCGGAAGCCAAAGCAAGTCGTGTAGAACCTCACAGTCCTACGGTGGCGTTTCTGCTTTTTCAATCTCATCTGTTTCAAGCAAGGATATAACTAAGTTTAGGACCTCACTACCCCCTTCAACCCAAAATGATTGTCCGGTCCGCAAAACCATAACCTACAAAAATGCATTTTTCACGAAAAATTTGAACTTTCGTGATAAATTAAAAGAGCTCATTGATATTTAGTACCTAGCAGCAAGAAGTATAAATAATCTATTATTTTTGAAGTTCTCAATCTGCGGACCGGAAAATCTTTATGGGATGAGGGAAGTACTAAGCAAAAATGAAAGATTAAGATTTTGGGGTTAGAAGTAAAAATGAAGTACCTTGTGATTAGTCTGTGACTGATCAGGCGCTCCCGAAAATTGTCGAATCAGAATCCCGAATATCGGGGCCCTAGAGGTGTACCAGAGAGGGAAAATTACACGTAAATCAAAGCAGCTAGATGGGTGTTGTTGCCAATGTAGCAATCGTGAGTTTTCAGCTAATTGCTTCGATTCCTTGGAAAGTAAATTATAGCCATCTTAACTTAGGAACAATACGAAAAACACTGGAAAAATGCAAACAAAACACAGACACAGAGAGAGAGAGAGAGAGAGAGAGAGAGAGAGAGAGAGCTACCTGTTGTCGTGGCCGGAGCTTTCCTCGGATGGGATGAGATTTTTGGGGCAGTTTCGGATTCTGATCGATAGTTACTCCGTACTAGTTAGGGCTGATAATTGTAGAAAATTAAAATCTCATTTTAGACCCTATAATTTAATCCGTGTTACAAACGAAGACCTGTATTATAATTTTATCAGTTTAAACCCTAAACTTTTAATTTGACAACAATGTCAAATTGTCAATGCTTGTCCTCCCAGCTTTTACTCCGTATGATGGAAGTTAAAACCTGCACCACATGCGGCACCTTGTGTCTAATTCTTCGATTCTGCTAACAATAATCTAAATAAGAGATACTCACTCCACCATTTTAACATGTAATTAAATATCTACCATAAAAACAGATACTTTCCAATTCTATTTGGGTTCTTATTGGAATTTTAAGAGCATCTCTAACAGCAAATGTCAAAGATAAAGTGGACAATCAAATGGCTAGTTTTGGCATTAAGTCATCATCCAACCATGATGCCTTCTATCATGCCAAAAGTGACATGGCTTTGAAAGGAGATGACGTGGCTTTGAAGGAAAGTCTCAAGATATCAACTTTGACATCAACCTTCTAGACTGTCAATTTTCAAAGATTGACCATAAGCTTTCAAAATAATTTGACATAAGGATTGAAGAGGGGGAGCTTGATGTCAAATTGTCAAATAAGCCTTCAAAATAATTTGACATCTCCACTTTTGACTCTTTCGTTGGAGATGCTCTAATATATCTACTCCAATTTGTACAATATTTTCTTCTTGTTTTTTATCATGAATCTCATTCAAATCAAAATAATTGTTTTCTTTTTCTTTGGGTGAACTCACTGTGCAAAAAAATTTCATTCATTGTCCTATAATCTCAAAAGCCACTATCGATAAAAAAATAATAATAACTAAAATAAAAATGTAGCTGAAATGTGAGAAAAATTCGTACTTTGCAATTGGATAAGAAACATGAAGACAAAGTGGAAAAGGGAAGATGAAGCGGAGAAATTAACCCTGAATATAAGTCTAGATCGGACCAATATGGTATTGGCATTTATTGGATATACGAACATAAAAAATATTCCATAGAAATCAGTTGTGACATAAAATACTACTCACTGATCATTGTTTCCTTGTTCGTTTGTGCATATTTCATATTTGGTGCACCTTCCATATTTATTGCACCTTAACTTATGCGTATTCCATATTTGTTAGTATATCTTAACTTGTGCTCCGAGTGCATTGGTTAGCATTTGCCCTAATTCTTTTAACTTGTTACATTTTAACTTTTGACTTACCATAAACAGAACTTACAGTTATTGAGTAAACCAAGTTTTTTAAGGTCGCTCAACAATTTATTTTAAAATTAAGAAACGATTAAGATCATTTACGTGGAACCTTGTGATAACCCAATTTTTTTCTACGAAAACAAACATTCTGACACCCTGTTGGTTGAAATGTAATTTTTTGTAGTCACATAAACCATCTCTAGCTTCTCCATGCACCCACCTCCCTGCCGAACACCCACTCTGTTTTTCCACGACACCTGCAAGCTGCACCCATTCCAGCGGCCCCTCCGATAACGCTCTCTCGTGGGTGACCGTGCGCGCTCTCTTTCTCTCTCATCCTCTATATATCGCTCTAGGACTTACAAAATAAGAATCAAATAATTCTAGTTGTTCTTCTTGTTTCAACTTTCATCTGGAACATTGTATTTTGACTTCAGATTTGCTACATTGGGGTTTTTCATCGGGAGGTTGATCTTGAATGTTTATTTTGAAATGGCCGGAAAAGTTTTATTAACATCCGGACCGGCCAAAAACCTTCTGGACGGCCGCGATTCACCTCTGTAAAACTTCTTTAAGGTACCTTCAATAAAAAAAACTTCTCTCTTTGCCAACGTCTAGCCTTCCCAATCCAACAAGCTCCATCGGGCCAGATTGAAATACCATCGAACAAGTGTAGCTGCCTTCTTCATTGCAGGATTTTTATTTTTCTTAATTTTAGTTAAGAAATTCATCTTGGTCTCTCTTTGCCCTATCACACCATATTTTGGTGCGAAAATCCTACAGGTACCAACCGGTACCGTAGGAAATCGTAGGGACGGCCACGCCGGGCCGTCTCTGGCCACCGAACGGTTGATCCAAGCCGTCCAAAAATTCTAAAAAAAAAAACGAGGGGGCCCACGTGAGATTCAACGGCATCCGACGCATGTAGGGTGCTCGATCCAAACACTCCATTTTCGTATATATTCCAGTGGCTGGAGACGGCCCGGCGCGGCCGTCCCTACGATTTCCCTACGGTACCGGTCGGTACCTGTAGCAATACTCATTTTGGTGTGGTGGTGTGCAGAAAGCATTCATCCTAGACGCTACTTTAAAAGTTGTGCAGTGCTAGGCAACGACGTGATAATCTCCAATGAGGCGGAAGCTAAGGTGTACGAGAAAGCCCTTGCCGATTTAGGGGTTTCGATCAACAGACAAAAAAAAAAAAAAAACAAGTCTCTGCCTTCTAAGAGGTTGCAGCCCTTCGAAACTTTTTTACGGGATCGATTTCTGTTTTTCTTAATTTTAATGAAGAAAATTTTATTTTGTAGCTAGTGCCAGACAATTGACCCATGCCAACAATAGGGTCAGTTTGGACTTTTCCGTTTTGTTGAATTTGCATGGGATTTGTAAAGCTTAGTTTTAGCCTTGATGATCTTTTTTGGATAATTTACGATTAGTCGATTATATTGAAGCAAAACCACTTACAGGTGCAAAGAGGCAAACCCAAAACAACAAAATACAAACTAAGCCATAGGATAAACAAAGCCAAGAGCAAAGAGTAACAACTCAAGGCTCATGCTATCAAGAAATCACACAGACAACTAGTATCAACGAGGATCAAACACTTTTCTGCTAAAGGACCATTTAGAACACAGATGTAATACCCGCCCCGGATATTTCGTTATTTCAATTATTTTTAATTGAACTATGTATTTTAAGGGTTTACATCGTAAATAATAAAACTTGCGAGGGTCATGTGTGTGATTTGTGATTGGAGTATAAGTTAGGACGTGGTTCAACTTGCATGTAATAAATTCTCTTGTGCCCTTATATAACAAAATATCTTGGGGATATTTATCTTTCTCCATACGTATCTTGTTCCTACATAGAGAGAGAGAGAGAGAGAGAGAGAGAGGGGCCGGCAGAGGGAATGACAAGAAGAAAAAAAACTACGGTGCAGGGCCGTTCTTCACGAAATTATTCAAGGTACCTAGAAAGCTTGTTAATTTCTGGTATTTTTACTGAAGGTTCATTAGTGTGTCTATTGTATCGTGTTAAATTTTTAAAACTTTCTGAGAAGTGTAGAAAAAGATAAAAATCATAAACCTAACTATGGTCAGGATCCTATTTTTTAGTAGATAGCTTACAGAGCTGCGTCTTTTATCAATTTTTTTATAGTTAAGAGATCCTTCTGATTATGGGTCCTTATGAGTCTGAAAGATTGATAAGTTGGTGATGTTTTGGCATTGGAATTACTAAAAAGTACTAAGTATTTGATTTTTAATGAATTTTCGAATACAGACTGTTCTGCTGGAAATTGTGATTCGCTACATAGAATTTCTGAGTTTGGAGGGGATTTTGACTAAGTTTCTTTATTGTGAAAAATCTGGAAATAATCAGGGATGAACGTTGGTGTGTGGTAATGGTGTATACCAAATTTAGGATTTATTAGATGCATATTCTAAGTTTGGCGGATTTTACAAGTTGGTGTGTCCCTGCTGAGTTTTGTATTTGCTGCATTGACACATTTTGGGAAAATAATCATAGATTTTAGCTCAGGTATCGGGTTAGCGCACGGATTGTTGATTCTGAAACTAGGCTCATATGTCTTTTGAAATATGTGAAGGTTGTGGCTTAATTTGTATCAGGTTAAATCAGTTTTTGATTTGAAGTTGATAGTCGTGCAGAATCTGTGATTTTGGACAGATTTTTGTGTAATTTTAGATGAGCATAACTTTATCGTCCAGACTCCGTTTTTAACAAATTTTATGTCAAAATTCATGTACCAGAGGTGAACTTTCTAATGGTGGTAGTTTCATGATCTGGTTTTAACCCTATAAGAAGTTATAGGCAGAATACGATAGGCTGGTCGTAGATTTCAAACCAAATGTTGGGGTTATGTGGTGTTTGAGTGTTACGCTTGTTTAAGAACACTTCTAAACCTTTGAGATGGACATGCTAGTATGCGTTAAGCATCTTTAATCTATTGTTGGTGTTATAGATTATTGTTAGGAGTTAGTGTTGATGTTTAAATGTTCAATAAACTGATATGGTTAACTTGTGGTTAGGTGTCAAACCAGTCAGTTGGGAGGGGCCGAAACCATAAGTTTGGCGTACCTCGATCGATAGAAAGGTGAGTGTGTTTGATATGATTCTTCTCCATATAATATTGCTGTAGTGGTGAGTGTATATCTTGCTATTTGTGATTAACTTTCAATATGATTATTTTTAATAAGATGTTATAGTGAGGGGTGTATATCATACTATTGTTATTTAGCTTTTGATATATTGTGAATGTTTGTGTGTGAGGCACATCATGTCGTAAGCCATATCGTTCAATGAACGATGGTTGGAAGCATGGTGTGTGAGACACAAGATTTGGTTGTGATATGTGTGTTTGATGAAAATGCATGCTGATGGATGTTGATTGAACCGTAAAAGGTTAGTGTGTGAGGCATACCATGTCGTATGCCACGCCTGCTTATTATCGGTGGATGAGAGCATGGTATGTGGGACACCTTATCTTGGGTTCATGGGATATGGCAGACGTGCCACTGCATATAATGTGATTACATTCATATTGTTATGCATTGATTATTATTGCTTAGTTGGGTAGATATGTTGGTTATAACTGTTGTATACATTCTAGTATTTCAGTTACATTAGTGATGTGTATTTATGTTGATATTCCTTCGGGTATTGTGGTATTATGTTGAGTATTTCTATATCTCACACACTCTGGCTTTCCTTTTTGGTCTGCCAGGTAGCAGGTTGTTTAGAGTGGGTTCACTACTGGTCGTCGTGTTGAGGTATTTTGCTAGCGTCAAGTGGGGTTTTGGTTATATTATTATAGAGTGCTTTAACTGGTGTAGAACTTAATTTGTAAAAAGTTGTAACTAAGGATGGTTAAAGCTTTTAAATTGTATAGGTTTAATTAAGTTTGGTCGATGGCTGACGTTCTATCTGCGGTTAGTCTTGGGCGTTGTGGATAGTCGAGTTTGTTGTAGGTGGTTGATGAAGAAGTTAGTTTATTCAAGTTGTAAGTAAGTCATCGGTGGATGTATTGAAGTATAGAATTTTTAAAGTACTATAATGCAGATGTTGTTTCTTGGTTGTGCGATGTCATGATTGGTTGGTCAATACGTTGACTCATTTTTATGTTAAGGTGATAAGTCTTCCGCTGGGTGTTTATTTTTGACAGGTTGTGAGGTGTGGTTTGGTCTTCTTTGTGGAATGCCACGTGGTCGCGCCGACTTGGGCTCACTTTGAGTGCTGTTTTCAGGATGAGGCGTGACAGCTTGGTATCAGAGCTAGTACTTTCTAGTCTCTGTGTTGAGAGTCGATTAGGGGTTTTTGTAGTGGACCATAGGGTGTTAAGTCTGTCGCGTAGGGGTTAGTGGGTGACTAACGTGTGCATATTTAATACTTAGCATTTTGCTGTTGTTGGTGGTTTGAATTGTTGAAACAGGTTGTTGATGTGGCTCAGTAAATGGAGCAAAACTGGTAATTATTTCATGGTAAATTGCACAAGCACCTGCGATGTCTTATGTGAGTCTTGTTCAAGGTGTTGGAGGTAAAGGGATTTGAGGGTTTTTGGTGTTATGGAGAGTATGTGCTTATGCATGTCAGTGAACGCAGGTTTTGCTGGATATGGTGACAGGTATATTCAATATTGTATGATGTCAAGTGTAGGTAGCAGTGGATGAAGGGTTAAACTTATTAACTGTGTTATCTATATGCCTAGTGTACACTTAAAATAATTATGTCCTTTTATAAGAAGTGATTTGAATTGTGGTAAGAAAGATATATTGTTATATGGTATGACAACCTTGCTATAGTGTAGGTTAGTGGTGGAAAGACTTTTGAAAGTTGGAGTTTATTAACTAGTGACGGCTAATGTGGGCAGCGTGCCTGGAAAAAAAAGGTGGATCGATGAGCGCGTTTTTTTGGCAGACGAACGCTCAATTCAGAGTCGCCACTTAGGTTTGAATGTCCGACACCCAAGGAACCGAACTTGAAACGCTCACTACACTATTTGATTTTTGAAAAAAAGGTGAAGGCACTGGTCCGTCATAACCATATCTGGGTTCGGGAGCCAGGTTACGAGAGGGGAAGGGTTTTAAGGCACCCCTCTCACCCAATCCGGAGATCAGTCTCTACTTAGGCATTTGCGAAAAATATTTGCGATTCTGTTTGATTAATCAATTTTTAGCCAATTAGGGCGGGGAAACAGTTAATCGGGGATTCAAACTATAACACTTTGTAAGATGTGATAAAATAGCATGGATAGATGAAATGGTGAGAAATAAATGGGATAAAATCCAACACTGTGATATAATATCAAAACAGTGCTTTTGTATGTATTTGTCTCATGCAGTGGTTAATTTGCAAGTGTGGATCTTCGTGCATGCAAGCCCACCATCGCGCGACAAACCCATACAATCGCACGCGGGTTGATATCCATCCAATAGGTTGAGTTTTATCCCCTTCTAGGCTCTAAAAGGACCAGTGCACACCCAGAACAAACCAAGCAGTTATAAGCAATTAATATACACAGTTCTAAGCAGTTTAAAGGCTAAAAGCCCTATAAATTAACAAAACACCCCATAAACAGTGTGGGAACAAAATAATGGCTTAAAGCCAAGCTACCCATGCAAGGCCACTCACTGGTCAGAGGCGCTCTGGCACGCGATGGAGTCAGTCTGTCGCGCGATGGTCTGAGCCTTTTAACCAATGTTTGGTTTACACGTTTCTGAGTTCTGGTACATATCTAGAATGATCCCAGGGGTACTCCAAAATAGCAGAAATACATATTGAACTAAGACTAACAATTCTAACAAAGGAAAGTAGTAAACTGGTTGTTAACATGCATAACAGTGATCTATATGTAAATAAATACACAAAAACAGCAAGACACCAATCCCCACGCGGACCATCGCGCGCAGACTGGAATAGTCGCGCGTGTGAATGGCTCCATCGCGTGCTAGTTCTTCTCTCGACGGATTTTGAAACCTTGCCAGCTTTAAGACCAGGACTGGTTTTGATTACCAGTCTTGGCCCTGCCAGCCCCCCTCAGGAATCAGAACAGAAAATAGTAGGTATGTTTATACCTTTGCTTGAGTATTTGAAAATGGCTTGGACAGGTAGGTAGTGGTGGCAAAATGAGTGTATGGAAGTGGATTGAATGAGAGAATATCAAGGCTATTAGGGCTTGTGTGGCCTTTTTACTTGATTTTTAGTAACCCAAGGTGTAATCTTTTGGAAGAATGACCATGGGGGTATAAATAGGGAGAGGGAGGTGAATCTGGTTGGTGCCAGGAGAGGAGCTCAGCCAGTCCATGAGGCTGGCTGAGGCTGCATTAGTGGTCAAGTTTCCTCCTCAAGAAAAATTGGTGGCAAGTTGGACCGTCGCGCGATGGAGTCAATCTGTTGCGCGATGGTCAACAGTCAAACTTTGACTGTTGACCACCACCTGGCAGTTTGACCGTCGCGTGAGGATCTGGGAGCAGCGCATGTCAGTAGGGTTTTTTAGCCTTTTGAAGTGACTTAGGATTAGGTTAGGCTCAAGGGTATTTCAAACACTCAAAACTCATACTCTTCATTCCCAGGGTATTCTTGATCCATTTCATTATCGGGGAATCAAATACCGTGAGTAAACTAATCTGGAAGTCCAGATTGAGATGTCTACAGCTAATTTGGATTTAAAATATTAGCATCATAGTTGTAGATTTTGTGGTGAGTTTGATGGGACATTAAAAAAATAGGTGTGTGTCTTTAGAAGCTATGTTGTTTCATTGATGTGTGGTTAGGTATGTGTCTAGTGTGTGCACGCAAAGGAGGTGGCACTCACATAGAAAAATATGTATTGCTAAATACAAGATTTAAGATGGTTGTTATCCATCCGTTATGTGGGAAATGTTAACTATTATAGAAGTTGAAAACTTTTGAAATGCGTTGAGGGTGTGCGGAGAATGTTGAACTTTTTAAAATAAAAAAAAAAGGTCGTGGGTGTGTATACATCTAGTATGATAATATTTTTGGGCATAGTGTCTAAAAAAATGTTGTGAGGATGTGAATATTTTTGTTTAGTTGAAAGGATCAAATGCGGTAGAAGTTGATAATCTTACAGATGATGGTGTTACATTGAATGAGTATATTTGATAACATTATAATGTTATTTATGGGGACTTGAATAAGTAGTGAATGTGTACCTATGTACTTCTTGTATCTGGTTATGTGTTCTTAAGTGACAGGTATGGTATTATAGAGGTAGTGTGGAGTATGTTCAAAATTGAAAGCATGCACAAAAGGGTTTTATTTTCTTTGAAAAATGTTTGAAAAACTACACTCAGTAGCCATAGGGAATAATCCGTATTTGGTATTAAAAAAATTGAAATGAATAATAAGATAAATTTTGATTGATAGTGAGAATTTGAGAATGTAGAATTTATGTTTGTAAACACATCCTTTTAAAGGATGAGCAAAGCATACGTTACTACTTTTTGTAGTATGAATGATATGTTATAATGTTGCTAGTGGATTAACGTATGATAGGGGGGTTGAGTTTATGGATACACATGGTGTTTGTAGGTGCATGTGTTATGCGTTGATAAATGTAGATGTAAAACATAATAGTTTGGTGTTATATGAAGATGGTTTTTATTGATTCGCCATGATCGAGTAAGGTGAAGATAAATTTTTGATCGAGTGAAGTGTGACATATGCTTGTTACTCTATTTCATAACAAAGAGTATATTTGACATTTCGTTCATTCCGTTAACGGTATTGAAGTTTTTTTTCCTTTTCAATAGATGAGGGGGTGTGTATGGGCGTTTTTAAAAGTTAGGGGGTATCCGTGTCCAAACCAGATAGATGAGGGGGTGTTCGTGTAATTTCACCAAGGGTATATTTGACATTTCGTTCATTCCGTTAACGGCGGTGAGGTTTTTTTTCATTTTCAGTAGATGAAGGGGTGTGTATGGACGTTTTTAAATGTTAGGGTGTGTTTGTGTCTAAACCAGATAGATAAGGGGATATCCGTATAATTTCACCAAAAATTTAAGAACAATAATCCAACCCGAGAGCCGCAGCCCCGTTCTTTTCCTTTTCCTCTGGTGCGTCCCCCCATCCCTCTGTTATGCATGTGTGGGAATAAAGATCTGCCACTTATTCACTGCCTTTTGTATGTGAAGTGCCGACCTAATAACAAAAGCCCTCTTGGCCCAGTTTTTACTCTCAGTCCTAGCCTTATACTTCCAATTTTCCTCCATGGCTCACTTAGTCAAAACAATTACTAATTATTGGGCCCACTTGTGTACCAAAGTCCAAGGTCAATTCTTTTCCATTTTGCATATTATTTTATCAAATCCTTCAAATACCTATAACATAAAAATAAAGTATAAAACTCCAAATAATAATATAAATGGACTTAATAAAGATAAATTAGTGGGCACTAATGTAAATATTTATGCGCCTATCACATCCCCCAACTTACACTTTGCTAGTTCCGAGTAAAGAAAACAAAATGCAACTAAAAATAAATAAATTAAAATTGATAGTTCTTGTAAACCCCCAGGCGGCCCCGGTAGGACGAATGAAGTCTCGTGAAGGTTTTCAGCAGTAATCACCACAAAACACATTGAGTCTTTTCACATGGAATCCAAAACTTGTCATACAACTCATTAGTCCATCAAGTAAAGAATACGCAGCTACCACAAAGATATAAGAAGGCGCAAATAATTCCAAACGCTATCAAGTCAAAGAAATAAACCATGGCACCTTAGGCTTAGCATGTGTGTGTGACATGTGCCTCAACCAAAAGTGTGCAATGACTAACCGCTCTCTCGGGACCGAGTCTCGACTTCAATCCTCAGTGTCATGCACTCACAACTAAAATCACTCGAAATAAAGTGCATAGTATGAACTCACATTCAAGTGTCTGAGAATAGGCTAACCACAACTTACATAGGGTAAATATAATAATGTGTGCCTCCTTTTTTTTTAATATTTTTCTTCTTTTCAACTCCACCACATCTCTCATTCCTACCTTTGACACAATCCTACATTAAGAACAAGTATTTTTCCTTTCCACAATAATTTGGTGTTTTCCCTTTTTATTTTATTTTTTTTTCTATGGGAAAGATCATCAATCAATAAAGCTTAATTCTCACTACATTTGCTCTATCTCTTCTGAAAAATATACCTCCACACAATTATCTAAGCATTTTCAAGACACAATATAGATGGAGGAGCTCAACAAGAAAGGGTATCATGTGAGAGGCTCAAATGAGCTCACAAAAGATAAATGTATAAAAGAAAGAAACAAACCGACTCAAAATAGCAAAGATGACCTATAATCCTCTTCAATGGGCAACACAACCACACAACTTTCCAAACCCAAGAGATAAGTAGGCAATTCAAAACATTTCCAACACTCGATGACAAAAATAATGAGATCAACAACGAATTTACTCTTTTGTGACAATAAAAGTTTATTTGACATCACTCAAAAAAAAATAAAGGCTCTAAACTCACATGGGCATAAGTCTCCACTAAACAAGCCATCGAAAACACTCAAGTCATAACTCACAAACAACCAATGTCCAAATAAGCGTGAAGTGCAAATGTGCAAAATATAAATGCCATGACAAATTCTTCACGATAAACTAGCAAAAAGAACTATAAATGCCACCACAATATTAAAAGAATAACTATCATATCTCAAACTCAATCAATAACGAGCCAGTCTCAACAGCCTTCAAGTCTCATGCAAAGATTTTCACCATTCTTTATTTTCAATTTTTTTTGATTGAATCTAACAAAATAAAGAACAAAGAGATTCCTCCTCCCAATTCGAACTATTCAATGTCCGCATTGAAAGAGTAAAAAAAAAACGTAAAAAAGAAGAAAGATATTACCTTGAAAAGGAGGGGTTAAGCATAATAAACTATAAAGAGAACTAAAAGAAATAAACAATGCAAGAAATAAAATGAAATATAAAAAAAATCATCCACTTGCTTCACGTGAAAGACACGAGTACTACTTTTCTCCCTGGTCAAAGACTGCAGTTCCCTATTTGTTGGAAGGACAGTATGCATATGATTCAACGATATTTGAAAAGTGGTGTCATCATCTAATAGGTTGTCACTCCCTTTGAGGCTGCCAGATTCCTTACCCACCACTCTGTTTGTAAAGCAATCTCCATAGAGTTTGGACATTAAAGTCAGATGGCTCAAACAAAATTCTCGCTACTAACTACACGATTGCCGTCAGACCCAACCTCCTAAGTACTACATACATAGTTTCGACCAATAGGCTATACCAGACCATTATGCTTTTTTTTTTCCTTTTCCAATTTTTCTTTTTTTTTTTTGAATTTTCTTGCTTAACAAGAAATAAAAGAACAAGCATACAAATATTGTGCCCAAAATTCAAGTCAATGATGGGTACCCCTATCGCTAGGAGCCGGGTCTACTTCTCAGTGAAGAGAGTGGTACGCGAAAGTTACCCGTCAGAACGTAGCCCAATAGCTACACAACAGGGTCATCCAAATAAACAGGATCAACCAACACTCATTCGGTTCACCTACTTCCACAAATTCAAAAAACGGCTTTAAACGCTGCCCATTAACCTTGAAAATATTATTGTTTTTTGGGTCACAAACATCTATCGAACTATTCGGATATACTTTATTCACAACGTAGGGACCGTCCCTACGAAACCTTAACTTACCGGGAAATAAATGAAGGCGCAAGTTATATAGCAACACTTTCTGACCAACACTAAAGGTTTTGCGCTGAATATTCCTATCATGGTACGCCTTAACCTTAACCTTATAAATACTCGTGCTCTCATACACGTCATTCCTAATCTCCTCAAGCTCACACAACTGCAGCTTCTTATGGGCACCCGCCTCTGGTAAACGCTTGTTCAATGTCTTAATGGCCCAATAGGCCTTATGATCCATCCCAATGGGCAAATGGCAAGCTTTACCATAAACGAACCGGTATGTGAAGCACCCAACACGGTCTTGTAAGCAATGTGGTATGCCCACAAGGCATCAATCAACCGAAGTGACCAATCCTTCCTATTTGGATTCACAGTCTTCTCTAGAATCCCCTTAATCTCATGATTTGCTAGTTCAGCCTGATCGTTGGTTTGAGGGTGATAGGAAGTAGACACCTTATGAGAGATGCCATACTTACTTATTAATGCCCCAAAAGACCTATTGCAAAAGTGCGAGCCTTGATCAGAGATAATGACACGTGGCATGCCAAATCGGGATAGAATGTTAGTTCGCAAGAACTCTAGCATGACTTTAGAGTCACTAGTCCCAGTGGGGATCGCTTCAACCCACTTTGACACATAATCCACCGCCAAGAGGATGTACTCATACCCGTATGACATCGGAAACGGGCCCATGAAATCAATGCCCCAACAATCGAAAACTTCTATGACAAAAATGTTCTAGAGGGGTATCATATTCCGCGGGCAAACCTTGCCTAATTTCTGGCACCGATCACACGACTTACAAAAGAAGTATACATCCTTAAAAAGACTTGGCCAAAAGAAACGACACTCATTGACCTTAGTGGTGGTCTTCTTCGCGGAGAAATGAACTCCGCACGCCTCAGTGTGACAAAACTCTAAAATTTCCCTTTGATTAGTTTTGGGGACACACCGGCGCACAATCTGGTCCACGCAATACTTAAACAAATATGGATCATCGTAAATATATTTTCAAACCTCCCTAAAAAACCGCTGCTTCTCAACTATGGACCAATGGGGTGGAATTTGCCCAGTCACGAAATAATTCGCAATATCTGCAAACCTTGGGCACGTATTAGCAGCGAACAATTGCTCGTCAGGGAAAGTATCCATGATGGGGAGATGAGAGGTGGGGTCCTCAAACTCTAGACGAGATAGGTGGTCGGCCACTACATTCTCGACCTCTTTCTTATCCTTGATCATGAGGTGGAATTCTTGCAGCAAAAAAATCCACCGGATAAAGCGAACCTTCACATCCTGCTTGGTCATCAGATATTTCAAGGCCGCATGATCAATACATACCATAATCTGCGAACCCACCAAGTAGGACCAGAACTTGTCTAAGGCAAACACCACCACGAGCAATTCCTTCTTGGTAGTGGTGTAGTTCATTTGCACCTTGTTCAATGTCTTGCTTGCATAATACACGACGCAGGGATCTTTCTCTCGCCGTTGCCTTAAAACCACCCCGACAGCATAGTCGAAAGTGTCGCACATCAACTCAAAGGGCAAACCCCAATCCGGAGGCTGAACTATCAGCAGAGTAGTAAAACTTCGCTTTAATGTATTGAATGCATCCTCACACATGTCAGACCACACAAAGGGTGTATCCTTTGCCAACAACTGACACAACGGTCGGTAGATGGCACTGAAATCCTTAATAAAATGCCAGTAAAAACCAACGTGACCTAAGAAAGATCGAATATCCTTGACAGTCTTGGAAGAAGGAAGATTTGCAATCAAATCAATTTTTGCCTTGTCCACCTTAATACCCTTGGATGAGACAATGTGTCCCAACACAATCCCTTGAGTCACCATGAAGTGTCACTTCTTCCAATTAAGCATAAGTTGCTTCTCCTCGCACCGTTGTAAGACCTTTCCTAAGTTCTCGAGGCATTCGTTAAACAAATCCCTAAAAATTGAAAAGTCATCCATAAACACCTCCATGATCTTCTCTACCATATCGCTAAAAATTTCCATCATGCACCTTGAAAAGGTTTCAGGAGTGTTGCATAAGCCAAATGGCATGCGACGATAGGCAAACGTGCCGTAAGGACACGTAAAGGTGGTCTTCTCTTGATCCTCTATGGCTACCTCTATTTGATTGTAGCCAAAGTACCCTTACAAAAAGCAATAAAATGCCCAGTCAGCCACTCTCTCTAGAATTTGATCAATGAATGGAAAAGGGAAGTGATCTTTCCAGGTGCTCGCATTGAGCTTCCGATAATCTATGTAAACTCGCCACCCGGTTTGAACACGGGTCGGCACCAACTCGCCTTCATCGTTCCTCACGACAGTCACTCCAACCTTCTTAGGCACTACTTGCACTGGGCTTACCCACTCACTATGGGCTATCGGGTAAAGAGTTTCAACACCTCAACCCGAACCACCTACTTCATATTGGGGTTCAGACGACGCAAAGGTTGCCTAAAAGGCTTCACATCCTCATCTAGAAAAATGCAATGTGTACACACCATTGGACTAATGCCCTGCAAATCCACTATTGTCCAACCTATTACACCTACGTGCTCTCTCAACAAGGTAAGCAACTTAGCCTTTTAATTCGCCTCGAGGGACGAGGAGATCGCCACTGGAAAAGTATCGTTGCCTTTAAGGAAGGCATATTTAAGCGTGTCCGATAGAGATTTTAACTTTAGTTTAGGCGGCTGGACAGACGACGGGAGAGTTTTAGGAAATGAGGCGCCCAGCGGCTCAAGAACTGGGTTCCAAGTGGCGCCACACACATCCTCTACAGCAAGCATCTCCATCAAACTCTCTATCTCTAGAGAATCTAAGAAATACGTCTCTTCAACGATTAAGGCTATCTCCAGGGGATCCTTGTACAACACGCTATTGACATGCTCTTGCACCAACGTGACGATCAGATTCACCTCATATACCTCCTCACCATTCTCAACCCGACTATCCACGTTGAAAACATTTACCTTCATTTTCAAGTCCCCAAATGACAATTAGACTTGTCCAGTTTTATGATTCATGACAGCACTGGAGGTGGCCAGAAAAGGATGACCAAGTATGATAGGAGTCTGTAAACACCCCAGTTTGGGCCTCCGAATAATCTTTAACTTTCCCGTTGATGAAATAAGGAAAAAATATACTTTCAAAGCTTGGATTGTTGCTCCTTTGTTACTCATTCTCTAAACCTCCAGAAAATTCCTTTCCAAACATGTAGGGTGGCCCCCGGTTCAATTGCAAAGAGAAATATGCGTTTGCTTTGTTAAAAATAACTTTTTTCATGACACACTAATGATAAAATGAGTACACATTTCAAGGTATAAAACGTCTTTGAGTGAAACTAATCGGGTTAGAAAGAAGACTTGACAAGCTTTCCAATGCTTTGAACCGTGCTCAAATCCAAGTTTAGGAGTGTCTGGGGCGCCCCCGCAAAGTTTGGTGTGCTGTGCTGACACACAATACCGCTCGGCGTTTCAAAGCGTCACGTGGCATTTCAGAAACGCCACGCGGCATTTCAGAAAATTTCAAAAAATTACTCCATCGCATGAGATTTCAATATACAGCATGGCATTTCTCTTTATGTCTCGCGGCATTTCGGGAAAAAGTTCTAACAGTTGCATAAAGTTGTTGGCCAAGCCTGCAGGTGCAGAGAATAAATTTTATTCGGTCCAAAAGCCACCTCCTCTCTTTGTAGTAATCATCATTGGCTCTCTTGCCTATAAATACACACCCCTTTAGTTGAGAAGGGACCCCTTCAACTCCAAATAAAGTTACTTTGCCATTTTCTAGACTCTCACTATCTCTCTCTAAAAATACTCTCATTCTTCTTCTCCTCTTAAGTTCAGTAAGTAAACTACTGACTTAGGAGGACCTCCACCTCAAAGAATCCAAACAACCTCACATCCTTCAATCCTCATTCAAGCATTTCAAACCCAAATCAACTTCCATTCATCCATCTACAAGCACATCCAAGCTTCGATCAGAAGGTATAAACAAATTCCTTTGGCTAAACCACGTTTAGCTTTGATGGAAGCTGATCGAGGCCCTTCTCGGTTTTTCTATACTGAGTTTGGGTCTCAAACGAGCTTTATATTCAAAAAGCACAAAAAACTAATTTATGCACTGGATACGCTATATCGTGCAGCGTTTTACAACACCGTGCGACAAAGTGTATTATACCGTGCATTATTTTGTTTCTTGTACATATTCCTTCTTATATTATTCTGTTTATTATTTTTTTGTGCGGGTACATTCCATAGTCAAGTTTCATGTTAAAAGTCATTTTTTTATTTTATTAAATCTTTAACATTTTAAAGAGCTTTTAGTATTATTTTACATGAGGAGATGAACAAAAAGGTCTCGTAAATCATTTTTCAGAGATTTAGGAAATCTAAAAAACTATTTTGCGGACCTATGGTAAGTTTTGTCATGTGAAAGCGAACTGATACTGGAATGTGTAGACAGGTGCACCGCACGATATTTTAGTTACACCATGCGACGTATCCGAGTCGTCGTGCGGTGTTTCACATGATATTGACGGACTGTTGTAATGCTGTTATTTCATTTTCTCTACATTGCTCATCCATTTCATACTGTACAGTTCGCACCACAAGCACGCCAATGTGTTATATTAAACCCCATGTCCCTTTCCCGTACATATTTTAAAGTTAAGTTTTTTAAATGATATTAAACCCCCCATTTAAAATACTTAGTATAGACCGGTCTTTATCGGGCGAGCGGGGTATTTTTTCAACAAAATCTTCCCCGCTAATAATGTGGCTCCCGGATCTAAAATCTCAACGTTTTCGCTAGATCAAAAGCCTTTCTTTTCTCAAACAAACTCTCGGTTTCTCAAATCATCCATCTCAAAAATTCGGATGGCAACTCTTCTAAGGCGCGCCAGTCGAGGAGCCCACAGAGTCTTCTCAAAGACCTCCGGTATTGGGCATGTATCCAGGATGATGAAGTCGACTGGAAAAAAAACTCATCCACTTGAATTAGGACATCCTCCACCACTCCCTTGGGAATTCTCACACTTCGGTCAGCCAACTGTAGCGTGACTGGAGGGGCTCTCAAATCGCCGAAGTCTAGCTTCAAGTATACTGAATAAGGGAGCAAGTTGACACTTGCTCCTAAATCTAGCAAAGTTTTATCAAACTTTTGGCCTGTGATAGCTATAGGGATGATGAGACAACCAAGGTCGTTATACTTGGTGGGGATCTCAGCCTGGAGAATAGAGCTCACCTACTCCATCAGAAGCACTTTGTACTGACTCTTAATTCTCCCCTTTGACATGCATAGATCCTTCAAAACCTTTGCAAACTGAGGAATTGCGTTAATGACTTCCATTAAACGATAGGAAACTGAACTTTCTTGAATAATTCGAGCATTTGAAAGTTCACATTGACCTTAGGCTTCGCCACCAAGCGATTTAGATATGGAGCAACGGGTGGCGACGTAGTCGTGGGAGCTGCAGGTGCAGGCACAACCACTTTAGAAGGCTTCGCCTCTTTCTCTTCCTCAGAGATATTTCTTAAGTCTGGAACGACCGCTAGTGCAACTACCAGCACCGAGGGTGGAACCGATTTATGCTTTGGAGGTAAGTCCTTGTCGATCACCTTCCCACTTTTGAGAATGGTGATTGCCTTAACCTTTTCCAGACTGGGATTCAAACTACTCGGGCCAGAAGAATCGCCCACATAATGAGTACCGGCGACATTGACTAGAGGTTAAGAATGAAACTTTCCATTCTCCTACTGGACTTGTCCAACTGCTGCTGTCAATTGGGTTCTAATATTACTAATTGCCTACTTAGTCTGTTCAGTGAAGCTAATTTAAAACTGCATGAGAGCCTTCATCATCTCATCAGTCTGCTTATCTCGCGGGGGATGATTAATGCCTGGGGGTGGTCCAAAAGATGAAGGATTGAACCCCTGCTACTGCTGAGGTGGGTAACAGAACTGGGTCATTTGGCCTTGAGGAGGCCGAAATTGCTGAACTTGTGGCTGAGGTGGTGCTTGAGGTTGTGATAAGCACCCAATAATACATATTCTTGGTGCTTAAGTCCTCTAGTATGTTGTGTTTGTACATATACATTGTCGTTTTTATTCGATATTGCACGTAAGGTAGGTTTTTGTGTGTTTCAGGTAATTCGTATAAATAAGGCGCGTTTGAACGCCAAGGAATACTCCGGATGCTTCCAAGTACCCGAAGACCCTGTCGGCCCCTTAAAAATCTGTCTAAGTATGGAAAATGACTTTCTGAAAAAGTATCAATTTTCGAGATAAAAAATGGCGGTAATTGATCTTTGAATTTTTCTAAGAATAACTATAAAGTTGCAAAATTTTATTTGAAGAGTAAGGTCATGTTTTAATGCATTTTCTCTTGAGAAAAATGTGCAGTTTTTCATTTTGTACTAAAAGTGAGGGGTTGACATTTTGATTTAATTGAAATCTTGAAATTCTGGTAATGTCATTGTTTCCAAATTGGGGGTACTTTCTTATTTTCATTAAATAAATTAAAGTAAAGAAAAGGTAAGAAAATAAGATGCTGAGGAGCTGTGAAGTTGCTGAGAACTGTTTGCTGAAGCTGAGCCAACCTGAAATCTGCAGTTTTGCATAATGTTATCGATAACATTCTTAATGGTATCGATACCATTTGTCCCTTTTTGATCTAGAAGTTGTCCAGACCCAAGGGTAGCGATACCTCTCCCATTTGTTATCGATACCAGTCTTCTCCGGAGGAATATTTGAGTGATGTTATCGATACCCTTTTGATAGGTATCGATAACATTGGTCTTCTACAGATATTTTTACTGCTTTTTGGACTTTCCATTTATGGAATACTTGCCACTTTTGACAAGTTCAGGGATATTTTATGGAGAGAAAATGCTGAGTTGTATAAATACTCTTCTCTCTCTCTCTCTCTTGTAAAGAGGTAAGTAGTTAGCTTAGGTTTTAAGTTCCATTGTTGTCTTGCTCCAAGCTTTCTAAGTGTATTTTCCTTAGAACTCAAATAAGTTTGTTCTCGTGTGTTAATTTCTCGTTAATTAAAGTTGTTCGTATGACTTGGATCCGTTATAATATCAAGTTTGTTTTCGTTTTTACCGGTTAAAAATCATGTTTTGTTTTTATGCTTTAGCTATGTGTGAGTAGTCGATAGGCCAAGTCTTGGGGTAATCTTTCCCGAGTACTTAGGTGGTTACTTGGTTCTCAAGTTCTCAAACTTAAAATCCTGATTTTTGGAATAGAGCTTAACTTGCATTTTTGGTCTAAATAAGGGGTGTTAACTCCTTTGTGAGATGTTTAGCCAAGCGGTCTTGGCAAAAAGCTTACCGAGAGCTCGTGGCCTCCTATGTGTTGGACGAATATTAAAAACAAGTTGGTTCGTCTCTGTTTAATCACATCTTTCGTTAAACGTAGTCATTAAAGCTAAATTCTCCGAGCGTGAGCACGCGGTCGTGACTCTTGCTTGAGTTATAATCGAGAACCGGTAACGGCTTAAGTCAAGGGTTACACGATCCCTAGACTTGCCTCTTTTAGTTTATTAACCTCTTTTCTAATCTATTACTTTAGCCTTTCCACCTTTTAAAGCAAGACCAAGTTGGCCGTCTTAAACGCCACAAACCACCTTATTAAACCTACAATCCGATTAAGTTATATTCGAATTTCTTGTGGTACGATCCCGATCTTACCGGTTTATTATGCTACCGACGATCCAGCCCTACGCTTGGGGTTTTCCAACCTTATAATTGAAGGCAAGGTTGTGGTAGTAAGCAGGTTGCACCGAGGCTTTTTGATCCCTCCAACTCAGAAGTGGATTTTGGGCCCACCCTAGATTATAGATATATGAATAAGGATCCTAACGCTGGTTAAGCGCGTTCACCTCAGCCGGATTACTATGGTATGCGTCTTTAACAATAGAAAATGGGGGGCAGACAATGACTAAATGCCCTGGACACTCACATAACGCACACACCTCCTCGACTCTTACCTTACTCACCTATTGGAATTGTTTAAGCTTCAAGTCCTCTAATTGCCTAGCCATCTTGTCCAGCTAAGACTGGACATTATGCTCTCGCACGCTTGATGGGAAAACACCAGATCCACTGGGTCCCTAAGCAGCCATGGCTCTATCACCAAGATCGGAAGGTTCCCAACTTCAATGTTTTTCGGCCAACTCGTCTAGAAAGTCCCACGCATCGTCCGGGGACTTGTTTAGAAATTCCTCCTCCTTACAGAAGTACTCAAGTTATTGGGTCGTCACAATATTCAAACCCAAATAGAAAAATGACACCAGCTGGTGTTTCACGAACCCATGATGCGGTAAGGACAACAACAAATCCTTAAACCGCTCTCAGCACTGTAAAAATGACTCACCCTCTTTCTGCTTATACGACTAAACTTGGCGAGTCAGGTACTTCGATTTACTCTTCAAGAAATATTTCTTGTAAAATAAATCTCGAACAGCCACCCATGTTGTGAGAAGCTGTGGCTTCTGCATCCGCAGCTACTTATCCACATTGTCCTTGAGCGAGGCTGGAAAAAACTTAAGACAAACATTCTCCCACTGAGAAGTGGTTGCAAGAGTGCGCATCAACCCCTCGAAATAACGAACATGCTCATACGGATCTTCATTCTCCTTCCCATAAAATAGGGAAAGGGCGTTATGCGTACCAGGCTTTTATGGTGAAAGCATTACGTGCTTCCACCGTCTTGGTTGGTAGAACTGTTGGACCAAGAGGAGTGGTCCTCTCAGGATGCATGTGTGTACGCATCGCCATCGGTGGCTCCGCCATCGGTGATTTGATAATTAGATCAACGAATAAACCACCAATATCAAATGACTCACCACTAAAAAACTCTTGATTTTCCTCAGTTACTCTCGGCCCTCTCTCAATGGCTACGAGACGCCTAGTATTGTCTCTGTAGTACTTAGGTTTTTGAGGTGAATGCTTTCCTACCATGGAGGATTGCCTAGCTCTACCTAAGTTAACTCGAAACAACTAAAGAAAATAAAAATAAAACAAAATAAAAAATAATAATAATAACTACCCGAATTCTTAACACATGTTACCGTCCCCGGCAACGGCGTCAAAAATGCTTGACGATTTCCTAGTCCTAAATTAATGGGTTGCCCCAAGCGTAAGGCAGCGACCGACGTAACACACTATCCAGTAAGACCGAAGTCGAATTCACAAAGACGATGATGTGTGCTAACTTAAAAACTCAGGTTGTTATAATTTAAACGGGTTCTTAGGTAGCCACCCCTTGTAGTTTGATGCTGAGATTAACTAAAACTAAGAAATTGGGTTTTTCGAATAATTAAAAAGAAGGTACAGTCGTAGGATTCATGACACTCGCAACCGACTTGGACTCATATGCCCCAATCAATGTTCTTTAAAAACATTCAACTTTAAACTGAAAAAGATACCCCGTAAGATGCGAACCCTTATGGTCGCCGTTTACTCATGTGCAACCGACCAGGATTCATTTTCCCGTTCACATGGACTCCGACGATGCCCAGATTCGTCTACGGGAAGTATTTTTCCAATCTAAAGTCATTTTTTTCATTGTTTGAAAATAGGAGCAGTGCCTCGACTGGTCACGGCGTGCTAATCATTCCACAACCCTACTTGTATGACTACTCACTCATTACCAAACGGAAAAAAACGGAAGAAACCCCAATTTGAAACATACTTCTATTACGCGACATGAAAAATAAACAAAAAAATATCAACTAATAAAAAACCAGCGAATAACTTTTATAAAAAACAAAAATTAAAACGAGTTATTGAAATGCGAGTAATTGAACAAAACTTCAAAACTTAAAAGAAAAAACAAACTGAAAAGAACTTAAGAACAATAATGGAACCCATGAGTCGCAGCCCCCCTTCTTTTCCTTTTCCTCTGGTGCGTCCCCTTGTTCCTCTGTTATGCGTGTGTGGGAATAAAGATCTACCACCTATTCACTACCTTTTGTATGTGAAGTGTCAACCTAATAACAAAAGCCCTCTTGGCCCAGTTATTACTCTCAATCCTAGCCTTATACTTCCAATTTTCCTCCATGGCTCACTTAGTCAAAATAATTACTAATTATTGGGCCCACTTGTGTACCAATGTTCAAGGCCAATTATTCTCCATTTTGCATATTATTTTATTAAATCCTTCAAATACCTACAACACAAAAATAAAGCATAAAATTTCAAATAATAATATAAATGAACTTAATAAAGAAAAATTAGTGGGGCGCTAATGTGAATATTTATGTGCCTATCACGAGGCTCGCCATCTTGGATTGAAAAGGATACGGATCCGGCATCTTTTATCAATTGTGAGATTGACTAATGGGAATTGCACACGATATAAGTAATAGAGATAGAATTTACCACCAGTTTTGGTTAGGGATGCAAAAATAACCAATGTGGAGGTAGATGTTGTTAAGTTTGATTATGAACTAAATGAATAATCAAATGCTGACGTGACACATTTTGATTATTGGTTTTGATTATTACCATTGCGGATGCTCTTAGTAGTCAATTTGGGTGTGATTTTTCCTGTTGGGTCTAGTGCACAACTACGTGCGGATTAACATTTCTCTCCAAGAAGGAAATTACGTGGAGCAGAGTGATTGGAGATCGATCAAGCGAGACATGAACGGCATGTTCCTCTCCATCACCATTTGTGTCATGCCAAGAAAGAATTAAACAAGGAAAAATCTTGAATCCCTTTTTGCTTTTTGAAATATGGTTAGACAATTCTTAGGACCACCTTTTCGTTTCATGATCATCCCCCCTTTGCCAGGCCTAAAAGAGCGTATGGCCTATTTTTCAGACCGAAAGCTAGAAGCACAAGATTAGTTCGATCGGTAGATGAGTTTGCTCTCGAGCGTGAATGAGTTGTTTTTTATCAGACTCGAGAGAAAATTAATTGATGGGCACATAAGATGGTCCAAACACCCCCTCAAAGTCGAACCGAAAAAGAAAACACTTCATAGAAAGGGGCAAAAAAGGGCTTACGTTTATCTTAGGACCATATCACCAACCATGGCAAAAGTTTGTACCAAAGCTTGGTATCTTCTAAAAGAGAACACCTTTTTATCATACGGTTTTTTTTTTTTTTTGATCCGCCTTTTTCTCATAAGGTGGACCTGCATATATTCAAAGCAAATTCCTATACATCCAAAAAAGTGTGTGATGTTAGGGTTGCACACAAATCTACGGCTGAGGTTCAAGCTAATTTCTTTTCTTTTCTTTTTTGCACACAAAAACCGTAACTAAATCTAAATGTATGATCATTTAAATTAAGATGATGCAAATTATTAGATTTTCTTCTCTTTCTTATCCTGCCATTTTTCAATCTCGTTATCGATCTTTGCTTTCGCACTCGCATGAAATGTTTGATATGGTGGCCCATAGACAAAATCGATTGAAGAGCCTGGAAGGATCCAACATCAATCATAATCCAATATAATCATTCGATCCATCAATTGTTATATTAGTTTTGTGATACTCAATTTGAGGCCGTAATACACAAAATTAGGTTCAAGATAAGGACATTTTAGGAATAGACTTTCTTAAACGTGTGTCGGGAGAAATTGGGTTTACAGAGGACTTAGTTGAATTCACAAGCATCACTTTTCACAAAATACAAAACTTTTTACCATATGCTAGCTTTTTTCTATTAGTCATGGGTCACTTTTCTTTATCTTTAATCATGTTTTATAGTTCAAATCAGCATGGGTTGGCCAAATTATTGGTTAGTATCATATAGCATTGTCATAAGATATTTTTCACAAATAAAATATCGTCACCGCACAATGTGGGTCTATTTTTGTTTCTCAACCATTAAACAAAAGCGAATGATAATGTCCATATTAGATAATTTGTCACTATGTAACACTGTGTCTTTAGCTCGTTTTGGATAGATAATGGTGAAAGAGAAGTAGTATAGTTTATGAAACCCAGCACATGAAAGTGTCCATGAAATCAAATAAACGGTATTCGTAACCGTTCATTTGCTTTCGTAGATATTTTCATGTGGTGAGTTTCATGGATCCTAACACTTTGGACGGTGAAAAAGCGATCCAAAAATTCTTCTCGAATCTTACATGTACGTCCGAGCCCTGTAAATGGGCCTCTCTTGCTTTCCAAGCCACCAACCAACTTCAACCATGATCCTCGAAAAAAACCAATGGAGGAGTAGGGCCATTTTCAAAAGCAGAGTGGATTGAATCGATTTAAAGATGATAAGAATCCCCAAAAATACTATCAATCACCTATACATTCTTACCTTTTTCATTTTCCTTTCACTTTATTTGTCTTTCATGGGTTCCTTTCTTCAACAAATCATTCCTCTCTTTTCCCTTCTCTAATTCTCTCGATCCATTCCCAAACTCAACACACAAGTATATGAAGGGTCATCAAAAAGACAAGTAGGCCCCATAGGTTGAATTATTCAGTTTATTTGTTTGAAAAAAACCAATAAAGAGTGCTTTCTAGCAATTTTTTAATAATTACCTATATTATTTTTCATCTTATTGGACTTATTTGAAGTGGATAAAATTACGGATGGGCAAAAACTCCTTAATTTCATATTCCCTGTATGAAAACTTTTAAGGACAATTGAATTTACAAGCTGGTCCAGTTGGTTGGGTGCTTGTTCCAAGTTCACTAATGTATCGTGTTCAAGACCTGGCCTCTACTAATATTCTAACCTATATCAATATATAGTATGAGTTTCTTGCTATTCTATAAAATAAAAAATTTCAATAAGGACAGTTCAAGCGCTCATTCGATAATTAAGTGATTTTATAAGTTATTAACGCAAACAGAATAAACTTCGATCTATATATATGTGATAAAAAAATCCTTCTATTTACCCGTATGAGAAACTACTTTACAACTAATATTATGTCTTTAAAACAAATAATTGAATTTTTTTAATTTATAAGTGATAACAAACCGGGACCCGGGGCTAGCTTTTGTTATACGACTTATAGATTATAGAGTTGGATTTCATCACTCCCACCTAAAGGATAAATGTCCCCTTTGATATTAAATTGTAAAGTAAGAATATATAAGAAATCCTTTCATGAGTGGCTCAATGGTCATACTCTATGCCCAACTCAACAGGACAGGACTATAATATACGGTTAATTATTGGGCAAAATACCAAAATCACCTCCGAGTTTCTATAAATTACAAATTACCCTTCATGCTTGAAAAATTATAAAATTCCCCTATGATCTCAAAACATTACTCCCTTGTCATGATGTAGCCGCTAGAACATTCACCAAAATCTATCTTACATCATCAATCTTAGGCTCCGTTCCGGAAACCTTCTTAAAAAATAAGTATTTATTTTGCCACTTCTAATTCAAAAATAAGAAGGGGCATTCCACAAAATCCTTCTTAAAAGTTCATTTCACATTTTCAAACTCAAAAATAATATAAATGAAAAAAAAATTTTAATTTTTTTTTGCACCGTATTAAAGATCTCAATGAGATCTATCAAACAAGATCCATAGTAGTAAGAAAATTATTTGCGTAAACACATGATTTTTGAGCTTGAAGTTGTCTCGTACAAAAAAAGAGACTGTTGCTATGATAATGGGCGCCGGCGGAGGGAAATCGTACCCACGGCAGCGCCGGGCCGTCTCTGACCACCGGACGGCCGATCCGAGCCGTCCAAAAATTCTAAAAAAAAAAACCAAGGGGGCCTTCGCGGGAATAAATGGCATCCGAGGTGTGTAGAGTGCTTGATCCGAGCACCCCTTTTCCGTGTATATATGATGATTCATATATACACGGAAAAGGGGTGCTCGGATCAAGCACTCTACACACCTCGGATGCCATTTATTCCCGCGAGGCCCCCTTGGTTTTTTTTTTAGAATTTTTGGACGGCTCGGATCGGCCGTCCGGTGGCCGGAGATGGCCCGGCGCGGCCGCCGGTATGATTTCTCTCCCGCCGCCCATTGATACCTATATAAATTCTACCAAAATAATTACCCTCCTTCTTATTTTCCGGAACAACTCTTCTTATTCAACAAAAAATAAGTTCTTTTTTGGTTTGTGGAACCCAGCCTTAATCATGATAAACCCTACTATCCTTTTGTAACTCGTAAAAGGTTGCAGAAGTGTGAAAATAGTCTTTATAGGCTAAAAGAACATAGGTTGTTCCACTATAATTAGGAATTAACGATGACAGACAAATTCCATTGAGTTCCCTAGCGGTTACATCACGACAAGGGAGTAATTTTTATGAGACATAGGATATTTTGTAATTTTCCGAACATGACGGAGCAATCTATAATTTTTAAAAATCTCGAGAGTGGTTTTGGTAATTTAATTGCCCTAAATTATTGTAACTAGGCCATCATTTTCTAATGTTCTCCCACAAATTGTGGAGAGAACTCTTAGAATAAGTAAGACATAAAAGCGCCTATGAGTATGGTTACTCTTGAGTATGCTGTAATCCGAAGGCTTAATTCTAAAAAAAAGTGGTTGAAATTACAAAAATTGAGTGGGAATCTTTGGTGGAGTGGTGAGATATGGAAATCTCGAAAAGAACAACGAAGAGTAGCAATCCTAAGGAGTTGGCCTCGTGCTAATGGTTTGGTATTTATGGTTTCCTCCATCTGAATGTCACAAGTTCGATTCTCCTCTTTAGAAATTCTTGGGACCACTTCATCCCATGCATAATAGTGTAAAATGGCTGTGGAAAGGGTCATAGAGATTAGTCTGAAGCGTGCACAAACTAGCTCCAGACACCTACGTTGCAAAAGAGGGAGGGGAAAAAAAAAGATGGAAAAGGGTGAATAAGCTAGTTGGCCTTAGTTTAGGCATGTTCGAAATCACTAGATAGGCGTAACCATATCCTCTGTGGTCTTGTAGAATCTATTATAATTGCTAGTATAGGAAACATAAAAAGAAGTGACCAATTGGTTGAGAGAATCTGTGAGTTGGAACTTGGGACCTCTCAGACAGGAAATCCATTGACACAAAAGTACACAACTCGTGACGGAGACAAATTTCATCAGGCGGGATGGTCTGAAGAATAATTGAACGACTACACTAGCTGCCAGGCAAAAATGGAAATGAAGGGTAAGGTTTGCATTAATGGCCAAATATAATTTGGAATCAAGAGGGTCACTTCCATGGGGTCTCGGCCTCAAAAGGTTTTTCTTTTCTCTCACTTTCGGCTAATAATACTGCCACATTTTTGGACGGGGCAATTGAGATCACTGAGAGTGTGCTCCACTAATTAAAATGAGTACTTATTTTTTGAATTAAATGTGATGTATTATGAGAGAATCTTAGCAGAACGGGGCCTTAATCCCACTCAGTTGGAAAATACTAGTAGCTATATCTTTCTCTTAAAAAAAAGAGTAGCTATATTTTAGAGCTATTTTTCACATTTAATTAACCCCATAAATATTGCACAAATACCCCAAAAAAAAACTCCTAAAACTTACAATTCTTGCTATACGTCATTTGTAAACTATAGATGGCGCTGAGTAATTGATCTCATTGTCAACAATCGTAGCTTCACCCCAGCCAAAAACTATGTACCCAAGACTTTCCTATCAAGCGTTCGAACTTAATCCAAAGCTAGCACAAGTGTGAACTGTCCTAGAACTTCATGGTATATATGTTCGGGTCGTCAAGGGGATGTAGTACGTGTAATGTGATATAGAAAAAAGAGAAAGAAAATATCATATGGTTAAGTAAAAATAAAAAAAATACAAATAAACGATTGATTTCTTGCATGTATTTAACTAAGACGGAGTACTTACAATACAACTAGAGATTAGTTTTATATTACTAATTTGAGGGTGCAATTTTGCTTCTTTTCTTCTTCTTTTTTTTTTTTTTTATGAATTCAGCGTAGAATATGAGATTCATGTGGGTGATGGTGAGGATCGATCGAATTCATGATCTTACTTGCGATTCATTTTCCCTTTTGCAGAGGACCATTATTTTTAGATTTTAGATTTTCTGTTTTCTCGTGTTTGTTGCGACAAAAAACAAAAATGGAACATAGTTTTTGCTGTCAATGAAAAATGAGAGAACTTCTGCTCAAAAGCTTTTTTATTTCATTAATTATTAAAGTAAAATAATGTTTTTGAATTAGCAGAACAACCACACCACCTCCACAGCTGCCACTCAACCACGACCAGAGATGGAGTCAAATTATTTTTATCAACGGAATCAAACACATACAGCTATATATGGGGTCAATAAGGATAATTGTCTAGTTTTAGTAGATTATCTAGGACAATTATAAATTCTTAGGAGCCAAATATATTAAAATTAATTTTAAAATGTGTAGTAGTTCTTACGTGACTTTTTCTAAATCACGTCAAATGCCTTTTTTTTCTTAATCTTGTTTTGTTTATCATGTCAAGTGAGACCGACCCGCTTATGCACCCGATGATGCACAGATAGGTGCACGCGCGGGTCTGTTTTTGGGTCTCACACAAATGATCTGAATTGTCATTAGTTTTAGATCCTAGTTTCAGAATGGAAAATTAATACTCCTACATTGGATCAAGCACTTTCTGTTATCTGATTGAGGTACTCGAAAATATAGTTCAAAAGTAATGAATTGTTCATGTGAATAACATCTTTGACTACCTCAATCGTGAAGTGGACCCCATGCACTGATCGGTGCACCATCGGTGCATACGCGTCGGTACCCGTAGACGGGTTGTCACCATATGCATGCACAATGACGGAGCTATTTGTGGGCATATGGGGCCATGGCCCCCGCGTTGTTTCGGGATTTTTTTTTCAAATTTTAATATTAAGATTAGTTATTTTTTATTTGTTAAGAATTATATTTTGTATTGAGTGCTATGTAGACATTTAAATACTTAAGAATGTGTTTGTTTTAGGCCCCAAAATCCAATTTCTCTCTCTGCTCATGGTCTTCCATAAGTTTTTTCTTCAATTATTAATCTTATTTCTCTTTCTATCTCTCTCCACTGATTATCTAAAAAACCTCCCTTAAAATCTAAACCAAAAAAATTATTAGATTTCTGAATCTTGAAATTTTAAAATCTTGTTTATAATCCGGTCTCCGCGTTTACGAAATCCTGGCTCCGTCTCTGCATATGCATGACTTCGTTCATGACCACCACCCGCAACTATTGCTACAACCAGCACCCATCTTGATCACATTCGCATTCTTTTAAAAAATACTACCATCCAAAATAAGAACCATTATGGAAATTCCTTTTGTGTATGTTCTTATCAAAATCATCAATTATTGATATTAACTGACTAGTACTTATGAGGAGTTTATTCATAGTAAATGACCATATTTAAGAATTAAGCATCACATTAGCACACTAATTTAATGTCGTTTCACTAGTAGCCGTGTAATTTTGGGGTTTCCTCATACCGGTGCTATTTACAATTACTTACCATGATATAAAAAATCTTATAAATTAAAAGATATAACCAATTTTTTTAAAGGACGTTCCAAATAACATACAAGACCAACAATTTGGGAAGACCAATAATTTGGGACCGAAGAAGTAGTAAAAATGTGCTGCATCAGCGTCTCCAAGTCTCAAAAAATAAACTAGACACCATAACTGAAAGTAAATAATTTTGGAAAGTAAGCAAAGATTGATTTTAGGACTCTTCCTAACATGGATATGAGAAAAACACATTAAATGATCATATCTAAGATAATTAAGCATATCACATTAGCACACTAATTTAATGTCGTGCCTTAAATGACATAAAACACATGACCTTTGACCCCCACTCACACATTGGTGAATGGTAGACATACTTAAAATATGGTAAGTAATCGTTAATAGCATCGTGTCAAAAAAAAAAATCGTTAATAGCATCGGGTTGAGGAAACCCCAAAATTACGCGGCTACTAGTGAAAACGACCTGTTTGATCCAGTCGGTAGCCTTCAATAGTTCAATGTGGATTGTTCCATTGGTGTATTGTTCCATTGGTGTGACGGTGTCTGCTACTACTTGGCTCTACCGACTCTCTCTCTCTCTCTCTCTCTCTCTCTCTCTCTCTCTCTCTCTCTCTCTCTCTCAGTCTGAGCAACATTTAACACTTCCATAAATCCTCTAAGACAAGAAGCTTAGAAAGGTGCACCCTCCATGAATGAATGAATGAAGAAGGCGGCTAATATACCTCAATAGATTCCATGCATAAATTGGAAGTGCGTGCAGGTATGACACTCAGTCGTATCGTTAGAGAGTATTGCTCCATCACAGTCTATGCGTAGAGGACCCGCCACGTATGGGTGATTCTGAGAATATGTTTTAAACCGTATAAGGAATTATGAGAACTTGAACCGAGTCTTATCCAACCGAGTCCAAATTTCCGACAATTGAACCGACCCTCTTCGGTTACCTCAATAGATTCCATCTTAGAGCCCCCCCCCCCCCCACAAACACGTCCAAAATTGCTATATCCATGGCACACTGGTTTATGTCCTTCCACACCCATCCCTAAACCAATTCTCCTCTCTGTCTCTGTCAAATGTCTCTCCCTTCTTTAATTTGCAAAACAGAGCACTCCACTACTGAGTAAAACAGAGTGGGCTCACCCTCTTCAGATAAGGCCTTTTTTACTCTCTCCCTCTCTCTCTCTCTCTCTCGCTTTTTCTTGTTTTACCTGGTGGACAAGTACGTAATTTGTTCACTAGCGGACTCTTGGTGAATTGGCTTGTTTTTTTCGTTTTCATTTAAAAGCAGAACACAGCAAGTACCTACCATATAATTGAGAGCAAATCAACCAGGGGTACTGCTGAAAGCTATGGAGCCATCTAAGAGTGATTTGAATTCCCATCAGCATCATTGTGTGGAGATATCGATGGAAGTGCACAAGGTGGTTCCACCACCCCACCGGAGCACGTTGGAGAAGCTCAAGACCAGGCTCAAGGAGACGTTCTTCCCCGACGACCCGCTGCGCCAGTTCCAAGGGCAAACAGGGAAGACGAAATGGATACTTGCAGCTCAGTACGTGTTCCCTATTCTGCAGTGGGGACCGAATTATAGTTTCCAACTCCTGAAATCTGATCTTGTTTCTGGCCTCACCATTGCTAGCTTGGCCATTCCTCAGGTCTCTCTCTCTCTCTCTCTCTCTCTCTCTCTCTCACACACACACACACACTAACACAAGCACAAAAAAACACAACTTTAAAGCACAATTTCAAATACAATTGCGTTTGAAGTCGTTCGATTTATGAAGACCATGTGTATCGAATGACTCCGAACGTAATTATGTCTAAAGTTGTATTTTAAAATTGCGTTGGTAACATTTGTACTTGTAGCATATGCATTTTCTCTTTGTAGCATGTGCATTTTGACGTGTGTAGAAGGGACAAATACAGTTTTGTGATTGTTAATTTTGTTTTTGTTTTGGATTTCAGGGAATCAGCTATGCTAAGCTTGCTAATCTGCCTCCAATTGTTGGTTTATGTGAGTGTCCTCTTTGCGTTCATAGGCATAGGCATGTGTATAGATGTGAGCACATAAAGAAATTGATTAACAAACATACTTTTCGACACGGATATGCATAAGTCATCTCGAATAATGCAATAGTA
Organism: Rhododendron ovatum; assembly: GCA_019656835.1. Taxonomy (NCBI): domain Eukaryota; kingdom Viridiplantae; phylum Streptophyta; class Magnoliopsida; order Ericales; family Ericaceae; genus Rhododendron; species Rhododendron ovatum. The sequence continues at coordinate 15,012,722 of CM033799.1, read as the reverse complement.
TTGAGCAACGCAACCTAATCACGAAAATAAAAAAGAAATTTTCCTCGGGCTTTGTTCGGATCCCTTTAGGGACTTTTTTTGAGAAATTTTTGTGTGTAGTGAATGGAAAGAGAAATATGGTTAATAATTAGAGATAGAGATAATGATTGGAGAGAGATAGAAAGAGAAATGAGAATAATAATTAAATGAGTGAAGGGAGAAATAGGGATAATGATTGGAGGTATAGATAATGAGTGGTGTTGGAAAAAAAAAATTGAGAAGGAATCTGAACAAAGCATGAGTTTTTGGGCCAAATTTATTTAGGCGTTTTATTTGGCCAAAGAACTTATTATATTTACAAGACTGCTTATTGATTTTTTTGTGTAAATATTTGCCTCCTCTACTTATCTGTGTCGCTACATTTCGTAATTTCTGAAATTATATTGAACCACAAATGCCGTCATTCCGAATTGATCGAGGATCACATAAGGCTGCTTTATTTCTTGGAAAATTTTGTACCATAACTCTGTTTAAAGTTTGTTTAATGTAATTAACATTTTTTTGGTGCAATCTTTTTTTCTAGATTCAAGCTTTGTTCCTCCTCTTGTATATGCTGTCCTTGGGAGCTCCAGGGACCTTGCCGTGGGACCTGTTTCTATAGCTTCTCTCATAATGGGATCGATGCTTAGAGAAGAGGTCTCACCTTCCAATGACCCCCTCTTGTTTCTGCAATTGGCCTTTTCTTCCACCTTCTTTGCTGGTGTCTTTCAAGCTTCTTTAGGGATATTGAGGTAATTAATCATTCCAGATTAATTTCTCTACTGTATTATTTCCATAATTGTGAATCTAAGATAGATAACTAATGCGATGGGCTCTAGCCCAGTTGCCACTTTCTAAACTCTCCCGTAATTTTGTGATAGATTAAATTCAACGTTGATGGTTTATCCGTTCTGGTAATGTGTGAACGTAAACAAATAGATAATAATCACATTAATTCTGAAAGTGGGCCCAACAAAAAAAATCTTGTAACTTCACTGTTTATGTGTTGTAATTATCGTATTTTTTTATTTGGTAATTTGTTGGTATTTGATGTTTGGGGTGCTTGCAGACTTGGCTTCATAATTGATTTTCTTTCAAAAGCTACCCTTATTGGGTTCATGGCCGGTGCTGCCATCATAGTCTCTCTTCAGCAGCTCAAAGCCCTTCTTGGCATAAAAAACTTCACCAAACAAATGGGCTTGGTTCCTGTCTTGAGCTCCGTCTTCCACCACAAAGACGAGGTCAGTTCCTTTTTGGAAAACATATAAGCGTTTTCTGAGACACAACTGTGTCCGGAGTCGTTCGTTGCATAGGGATCTATGTGCATCGGACGGCTCCGGACGCAGTGGCATCCGGAGTTCTATCTTAAAATTGTGTTTGGTAGCATTTTTTTCTCCGAGAAAATGCACGTTTTCCAAGAAAAAAAAGTAGACGTCTGATTTGATACTAGCTTTGTCCAACTTTTTGTTTGTGCGTATAGCACTACTTAGAGTTTGGTCAATGAGAAATTCTTTTGAGCAGTTCCATGAAAGAAGGTTAAATAACTTTTTATAAAACACTTTTTTGATGTTTTGCCAAAAGTGCACATATATAGATATACTATTGACAAAATGCATTATTACTCTATTGTGGAAATAATTGTGCAGTGGTCGTGGCAAACCATATTGATGGGCGTTTGCTTCCTTGTGGCCCTCCTTCTAGCAAGACACATTGTAAGAAGTTCCTCCACATTCTCTTTTTGCAAGTATTCCTAAATTGTATGGTCGACTTTCATAAAAAACAGAGAGAGAGATTGTCTTATTCACGGAGCAGCCATGATGAATAAGACATTCACAAAGGCGCGCAATCTGGGCTGTCCGTTTCAGTTTTAGATGGTCCGGATTTAAATGAAATTTTTTTGAGGAGAAAAGTTTCATTTAAATCCAAATCGTCTAAAGCCATAACAGACGCATGCGATTGAACTCCGTAAACCCTTGTTCACGAAAGCTCTGTTGAAAGATTTTTCCGAAAATAGAATACTACTTACTGCATACCAAAGTAACCAAACAAGGGACTAAGCTCCCGTTCAGGGCTAGCCCTGACCATTTCAGTCTTTAACGGAAATCAAAGATGAAGTCCTTTATTCATTTTTTTACGGACAAAACATAAAGTAGGTAAATTACCTTTATAAATTAATACGGCCATTCATCAACATAAAAAGTATTCCGAACAAAAATCAAACCATATGAGATTTTTAAAAGCATCACTTAAAGGTTACTAATCCCCCAGAAAGCCCGAACATACAAGATTTCAAAAACATCACTTAAATATTTACCCTACTTGTAATTTTTACGGCAAAAGTACTAATTATGCCCGCACAACAAATTTTACCGAATGCCCCGTTATGTTTCACCGTATTTTCTAGATTGGTACAGTCTTCGAACATTTATCAGTTGTAGAATTAATTTGTTCGCATCAAATAAAAAACAAAAACATTAATGGCGTGTAAATCATTATGTACAAGGTTTTTTCCAGAATTTTATAGTGAGTACCGAGGACTTCGGGTTGGTGCTGTGCTGTGAGATGCGCAACACCACAGCACCACGATGCGCGCCTTCGAGCCGTCGGATCTCATCTCGGCAATTAACGATCGAGAGCCATTCATTGCCGATATGAGATCCGAGTCGTCGGATGCACCATCCCCCAATTCAGGTAGCGAAATGATGTGGCACCTAAATTTTGTTAGTAGTAATATTTTTAGGCGTTTAAAGCTGCCGCACCTTGAACTCTACCCTTGGGCCGACACTGCTCCCATCCGGTCATTGTACCCTTTAGTTTAGTTCACTTCTTGATTGCTGGACCTACAATCATAATTAGACATGTTAACATCAAAGTGCAAAGAAATACATACAATGTTTTTGCAAAAATTAGCTCGATTGATCATCAATAAATACGTCAACAAGTCAAATTTGCAAAAGACAAAATAAACAACAAATGCACTTTTCAAACCTTAACTATCTATTTTGTCTTCCCGAAAATCTGAACTATTGATATTTCTATTGATGTCCGATTTTTTTTTTATTATCAATTTTATTGATGTCCGATTGAACTGATTCTTTGCCAGAATATACTTACTTCTATGCAAGGCTTCCCTATCGCTTTCAATATATTAATAATTTGCTAGTTCTCGTGTCTTTTCAATAATAAGGTGTCCAATGTTTGAAGTTAGGTCATACATTGTTCTCGACTTTGGAAAGTTCTCCATTTTTCGCAAGAGACGAGGATTCCGTATATGTCTAGACTAAGACCATATCACCAAAACTTAAAAAATCACCTAAAATAGTGTGAAGCGCGTGCGTTTTTTATATTCAGATGTCCGATTTTGCTTTGTCTGCACCTCGACTAATTCTGGGACCGTAAAGTTAATGGCCAGGCAAACCTCGAGTACCCCCAAGATTTGGAAAATTTGGCCTTTGTGCAATTAGAACTTGCGACCTCTTAGGGACAAACCTTTTAATTGCGTTCCCATACCCATTTGGCCAAATTCCTTAGAATTTTATATAGTGATCGATGCTTGGTTGTGTGTATTGAAAGTACGTCCAACTGTTTTAAGGCTTGAGAAGGCAAAGGTTTGCAATTTTAGAGGAGGTCCTTGAGATATTTTTGTAATGTATATATGTAGGGTTGTTGTTTGATTACAATCTAACTTATTATTGAAAAAAAAATTGAGTATGTGTGGAGTTACATGACCCGATGGCAGTAGTCATTGTTTGACTAACATTCATGTCAGAAAAAGTCCAAAAAATCCCAAAAACCCTTAGCGGAATTTAGTATTCCTGAAAAAAATTGAAAATATGTGTGGAGTTACTTGACCGATGGCCCGATGGCAGTAGTAATTAATTGACTAGCAATCTAACATTCATATTGGAAAAAAAGCATTTTGATACATTATGATCTCTAAAACAGATGATTCGATCACCAAAATTTGACCAAGGTAGATTCCGCGCACTTAGACTCGACCAGTTTAATCCAAATAAAGAACAGAGAAAATCTGGTCCCTATCCTCCATCAAAAAGGACGGATTATTTTTCGGTAATACTTAAAATATAAGAAAGATTGATCACAATCTAATGGGATTTGGTCGGTCAAAAGGGCCAATCTTGGCCTGGTGGTCCAGCAATCCTGATTTTATGATAGTGCCGAGACAAATTGCCCTGATTCAAAAGGATCCTTAACTATTTTTTACAGTATTTTTTGAAGACTTTTGTTGACCTTGTGTTTCTGGGAGTTTAAAACCCCACACAGTCTCTGCTCTCTCTCTTTTTTTTAAGGGACAAGACGAGAAAACCCTCCATAGTCAAGGTTACTTTAGACCCAACATTATATAAACAAATATATTGAATATCCAAAAACATGATTACATATTCATCGAACGGCTCCAATTGCAATTGACACGTGTGTATTGAACGGCTCTAGGGCATTTAATAGGAATTTTTTGGACGGAAGATAGGAAAATCCGACTTATAGTGAGGTTTACGATGGATGCAAAAAAAAAAAAATTAATGAAATGTGTGCGAACGCAGAGCATGAGAAGACCGAAGCTATTCTGGGTGTCAGCCGGAGCACCCCTTGCGTCTGTGATCCTCTCTACCCTTCTGGTTTTTGCCTTCCAAGCTCAAAATCATGGCATCAGTGTAGTAAGTTCTGCAACCCACAGCTACTGTTTCTTAACTTCCTCCCCAGACATTATATTAGTCTTTATTGTTGGCATTGTGGTATACCTTAAAATTTAATTTAAATGTGTTTATATTTTGCGAATGATTTTTACATCCCACTCTCGACAAAATATAAAGTGCTCGATCTACTTGGCCGTATTATGTGAAAAGTTCAATTAAAAAAAAACCCTTATTTCTCTTTAGCACGCAGTGTAAGGGTAGATTTGTAATATGGTAAGTAAAATGTGAAAATCATCTAATTGTAGTACTTTGGTGGTGTGGTGCCTATTGTCACCTCTGATTGGTTTTTTTTTCCCTCTCATTTTTTGATTTTTGTTTATGGGTTAGATTGGAAAACTACAGCAAGGATTAAATCCTCCTTCATGGAACATGTTGCATTTCCATGGAAGCTACCTGGGACTCATAATGAAGACTGGGCTTATTACCGGCATCATTTCTCTTACCGTAAGTTTCAATTATGTCTACTCAGTTTGGTTTTAGTGTTGAATTTGAAAAAGGAGTAGCGATTGATCATTACAAGACTCTTCTGATCAAATCAATCGCAAGCCAATTACCCAGGGTGTGTTCAAAAATAGAGTAGTGATACACTTCATCTGGACCCTTGTTTCAGAGACGCTAGCTTAGGCACGATGAAACTGGTCCTAAAATTGTGTTTAGTTTTATAAAATAACTACTCATATTTTTGTGTCCCTAGCTTTAATGCGTGTAACAAAGAAAACTACGATTCTTCAGTGTTTTAGTCAATATACAAATCTGGTTTACAGGAAGGAATTGCTGTGGGAAGGACATTTGCTGCTTTAAAGAACTACCAAGTAGATGGAAACAAGGAGATGATTGCAATAGGCATGATGAACATAGTTGGCTCCTCCACTTCCTGCTATGTCACAACAGGTTTCCATATCTGCTCTTTCAAGCCTTTGCACATTAGAATTTGAAACACGTGCATCTAATGAGCTATTTTTTGGGGTAAAATTTCATCAGGTGCTTTTTCTAGGTCAGCGGTGAATCACAATGCAGGTGCAAAAACTGCAGTGTCCAACATCATAATGGCGGTCACAGTGATGGTCACGCTACTGTTCCTCATGCCACTTTTCCAGTACACCCCTAATGTTATACTGGGCGCAATCATAGTCACTGCTGTTGTTGGCCTCATCGATATCCCCGCTGCTTACTACATTTGGAAGATTGACAAGTTCGATTTCCTCGTGATGTTATGCGCCTTTTTTGGCGTTATTTTCATCTCTGTGCAGGGAGGTCTAGCCATTGCAGTAAGTAATCAATTCTCCCATTTGGTAGAAGTCTGTTCAAGGCCTGGCTTTTTTGTTGGCACAAGTCTCACTAGGTTTACTCAGCTATGACGTAGATTTGAAGAATAAGTTGCCCAATAGTTTTTGGAGCATTGGAAATGTCAAAGATCAGAGCAGGGCCGAACTAGGAGCCAGGGGCACAATGGTCATTTTACGAACAAGCTCAGGAATACTTTGCCTCAAATGAGTTGGTTGAAACAGCCCAAGGAGCTTATCCGGATTTGAGGCAATTCCGAGCTCGTTTAAAATGACTGTTCTAACCCTGGCTTGACATTTGGCCCCCCTTCTACCGCTGACCATCCCAATGAAGGCAACTTGTTCACATCAAGTTATCATATGTTCAACCAAATATAACATAGAAAAACAAGGAAAAGGCGGCAATGAAATAGTCTTTGAAAGGTTATATTCCACCCCAGAACATGGTTTTACGGTGGTTAATGATCAACAGGTGGGGTTATCCATTTTCAAGATCCTCATGCAAATAACTAGGCCCAAAACAGTGATGGTGGGGAACATTCCCGGCACAGATATCTACCGCGATATTCACCACTACAAAGAGGCCACCACAGTCCCAGGCTTCCTCATTTTAAGCATTGAATCTCCAATCAACTTTGCTAACACAACTTACCTCAATGAGAGGTAACTCTCGACTCACTAGTTCTATTAATAGCTACTGTTAACTTGTTCCCACTTGATCTTGATTTTTAGTCCTTTTTTGTTGATCCAGGATTTTGAGATGGATAGAAGATTATGAAGCAGAAGAAGATACTAAAAAGCAACAATGCCTCAGATTTGTTGTCCTAGATTTGTCACGTAAGTTCCTCAATTAAGCATGGCGTCATTTTGTCAGGAATTCCAAATAGTTTCCCAAATCAAGAGCAATTTTATTTTTTATTTGATTTTTTTTTATGCAAAAGGGTTTATGAAAATTCAAGCAGCTAACAATATAGCATTGACATTGCCCCATGTAACATTTAGTTGGGTTTCTATCAGTACTTACATGTATTCCTCTTTTGTGTTCTCTAGCTGTGAGTTCCATAGATACAAGTGGAGTGTCATTGTTTAAAGAATTGAGGAAGGTAGTGGAAAATAAGGGTATTGAGGCAAGTACACTAGAACTTCAATCTAGCAGTATCCCTCTTTGTGCTTCTGTTAATTCACACGTACCTTAATAGTTTAGTAATATTTTACCTTATTCTTTGGCACCACAGCTTGTGTTGGTGAATCCAATTGGTGAGGTTATTGAAAAGCTGCAACGAGCAGATGAAGACCGCGATCTCAGCAGACCAGATTGCCTTTTCTTGACTATTGGAGAGGCTGTTGCTTTGCTTGTTTCGACTGTCAAGGCCCAATCATCAAGTCATATATGATCTTCGAATTTTATTTTTTGGGTCAAGGGTATTGAATAATGTTCTCCTTTTGCTGGTTCTCTCAACAACAGATGTGAGTTAATAAATGTTCAAAATGTAACTGTATAAGGATTTGTGTAACTCTAAATTCTCATATGTACGACACCTCACATTGCAGATTGTATAACCTTGTGTAAGAATTAATTTTTGAACTAAAATGAATATCCTTGTATTCTAATACACAACTGCCTCAAAAGAAGTGGAGTTCAAAAGGTCGTACTCAGGCCCCGTTCTGGAATGTAAAATAAGTACTTATTTTTTAAGAAGGCAATTTCAAGCTCAAAAATAATGTGTTTACGAAATAATTTTCCTACCAATATGGATCTTATGTAATAGATCTTATCAAGGTCTTTAATAAGGTGCAAAAAAAATTTAAAAATTATTTTTGAAATTGAAAATGTGAAATAAGCTGCTTATTTTTTAAGAAGGTCTCTGGAACGGGGCCTCAAGACATAAGGTTCCTCTTTAAGGCAAGGTTTGAGGGTTAAATGGGCAATTCTACCCCGCCTTTTGTGGAAAGGTTGATTCCTAATTTCCCATACATCAAACCCATGTTGCGTCAGTGGGGGCAGATAGCGCACTTGTCTTTGTGCCATCCACACCTTACTATTTGTTCGGTTGTTCCATTCCCACCCTCTCGTCCCCATGAACTTCTATCTTTTGTTCAAATATGATGGAGACATTTGAGACTTGGAAGTTGAGTTGAGACTAATTCTACCAAATAATGCACTTATCAAAAGGGTATATCAAGGTTGCGGCAATATGCAAAGAAATTCAAATCATGAACGCCACTAACATGCATTGTCTCTATGAGATGCTTTACGGGACACATGAACAAATATACCAACTGTGACTAGAACATTCCATACTTTACTAGAGATGGAAAGTTATAACACTAAAGCTAACCGCCTGTGATCATACGTACTAAGAGCTATCAAGCAATCTGAAATGATCTGTAACTATATATATCTAAAATCTCATGAACTTGTAACAGGGTAAGTTTAGCAACTGATATATACAATTAAAGCCTAGTCCACTTGGCTCCGTTGAAAAATATAACGTATTGCAAATACAACGGCTAAGAATAATAACATGAGTTCATTCTGCACACCTCCAAATTTCTCGCTGAAAGACTATCATCTATCGTAGTAAGTGGCCCATCGACATTAGACGTTGCTGCAACTTGTGCCCTTCTTCCTTGGATCAAGGATGAAGCCTGGCTCGTGAGCATATCATCCTGATTCTACAATTGCCTAAGTTGCATCTGTAATTCCAAAGCCTCAGCTTTATATGCCAAAGTAGCATCCCTGGAGATCAAAGTTAGTCCACCGACAATAGAATTATGTCTCTCTTTTCCAAGGAGCTGCCAATCTCCTCATCGAACTCAAAATAATAGAATCAACGAAGAAGAAAAATAGAATAACAAAGGCAAAGTATACCCAATCCTTCATCAGCTTTGCCAATTCAACATGAAATTGACAAATCAAAAGTAGTAAAACTCTTTTTACCACCCGTTGACAATCATTACAACTAAAGCCTTTCCATTCTTAATACATGTATGAAATCCCAGCATGCTTCTCTAATGAACAAACTAACTAATTCTTCCAAAAGATTCACTAGTAAAATTCAAATACTTAAAAGTCCCCGCTCATGTGTTTCTTCTTCTTTATTTTTGAAAAGACGCATGTTTCTTCTTCAACACTGCATCATGACCTTTATTTTCCAAAGGCGAAAGAAAGAGAGAGGAGATCGGCCAGCAAGGGGCAATTTGAACACTACTTCCACCAAGATTACTTGCTGAAACAAACAAACAAACAAACAACCACACAGACAGACAAAAAGGCTAGCTAAAACAAACTGAATTGCATAACAGATCCTCCAAATTTCAACTATCCAAGAAGAATGGAACTAAGTTAGCCGAGCTCACAGTCAGGTTTTGAATGTGGCGACACTACCAAAAACTTCCAATCATAAACCACAATACCATATGTTAGACCAGTGAGATTAAAATCAGACTCCTTAAGGGTTATCTCATCCAAGAACCACTAATAAAGACAATGACCAACCAGTTACACCATTTGGTTGCTGTGTCTGTGCTAATCAACTCAATCGCCACCAGAAACAGTGTCGGGCATAAGGCAATGAGTAAATTGGACACTTGAACGAAAACGCCATCAATTAAACAAAACCATACCAGGATAATAGAACACACCTCACAACACAAATAGCAAGGCTATGGTAATACCTTAAGATATCTATTCACACTATCATATAGTGACGTTACCCAAAAAAACGCATAAACCTTTAATCTTTCCGTAGCACAAGATGCACAACAGGTATCTTATTTCCACCTTGAAACATATACATCCAAAGGAAGAAAATATTTGGGAATTGTTAAATACAACCTTGTACAACCACCAAAAAGGAAAACAGCTAAACAAAACTTAAACGTACTAAACTATATAACCCTTACTCATTTTAGATGCCACACAACTACCAACCCAAGAGGCTCCCAATTTTGTTCAATAAGACATTACCTAGGTGCCCTAGCAAATTGCCAAAGCATCCCCAACAAGAGGAAAGCCAAAATGGGGCTAACATCCAATGAATTAAACAACAACGGGATAATGCCCCTGAAAAGACTCAGGTACGGATCACACAAGTCCCTGATAGCCAAAAACGGCTGTTTCGCCCACGGTATATTCGGGAACCAACTGAGCAAAACCCTAATCAGCAGGACACAACTGTATATCTCGAGCCACCTCGCCAGCCCCACGGCGATAACCGCTATCGGCGTGCCCGCGGACCTGGGGACAGCCCCCTCACTTATCACCACGAAAAACAGTGGCCCTGTCGTTGTGGGAAGAGTGATAGGGTTCGGGAAGAGACCCAACACTCCTCCCAATTTGAGAGCGAGGAGTTTGGAGAGGGAGAGGGCAAGGGAAAAGATGGTTGTGATTGTCCGGGTTAAGCCGGTGAGTGGGGAGTGAGTAGGGTTTTGGGCGGGGATTGGGAGAGGAGCTGAGGAAGAAGCGACATAGAGGCTGGATTTGGGACAGAGGAGAGAGAGGGTAAGGGTTGGGGGTTTGGAGAGGGGGGGTGTGGTGGAAGGAGAGAGAGGTGGGAGTGGGAGGAGAGAGAAGGGTGCGGTTTGGGTTTGCGAGGATTCGGGTTTGAGAGGCCATGAGAAGAGGAGAGGAAGAAACAGCCATTGGTTCTTCTTCTAGAAATCTCCCCCAACTCAAAGGTCGAGAAACTACTACTGGTTCACTTCACTAAAAACGGATTCAATAAAATAAGGCCAAATTTGGTATCAGATCAGATTTTTACAGTAGTTTTAAAAAACTGAATAAATTTAAGTAATACGCCTAATTCATAAACTAGGTTTAATAATCACATGTTATATTAATTAAAAGATTAAATACCTCTTAAAATACATGCGAAAAATTCAATGAAATTCTAGTAGTTTTGACTGAATTTATAAGTGCTTGCATTCAACCCTCTCTCCTCTTCAACTACTATCTTCCACACTGCTGTCGCTCTTATTGCCATCACTACCACCACCACTCTGGCCGCCGCTATCACCACTACTACAATAGAAACCACCACTCCGTCCTACCACCACCATCACACCCATCGCGTCACCACTTCCATTACCACTCCACCGCTACCACAACACTCTGCTGTCTACCATCGCTGCTACCATGCATCACCACTCCGCCGCCAGCACAAACACTCCGCCGCTGCCTCACCACTACAACTGTCACCACCCCTCCAACACCATTACCACTACCACCACCACCACCACCACCACCACAAATATCAATAAAATTAAAAGAGAATCACTATAAATAGTATAACTAAATATATTAATTATTTGGTTTAATTAATTGCATAATATAAACCAAACAGCTTTTCCTCCTCCTCTATAATAAGAGGGAGTTCCGGCCAATTTTTCGCTTGGCACTTTTTCGAATTGGACCAATTTAGCCATTGATTTGGATGAGTGTGTCGTTGGGATGTGGGGGCAATTGGTCATTTTGCTTGTGCCATGCAGTGGGCTACGTGGCGGTAGGTGTTAGACAGGTGGATTTGATGAGGGGTTTACAGCAGAAGCGAAAAACAGAGAGGCATAGTTCACTCCGCCTTCCCCTTTTCCTTTTCTTCCGCCTCCCATTCTTCTTTTCTTCCTTGGGTTCAGAGAGAGAGAGAGAGAGAGAGTCGTCGGTCTTCTCTTGGCCGATCGATTCTAACTTTGCAGTCTCTCTCTCTGATATCTTCCTTGCATTTGTTGTCCGCTTCACTTCAATCTGCTACATCGTCGATTGCGATGGCAACGTCCCCCGTCCAAATCAATCTGAATGAGTTCAACGATTCAGGTAATTCGTATTTCATGGATGGTTGATATTTGGTTTTTTGTTGCCTGGTTCTTTTGAATGGTTTATATTTTGTTTTCTTTATTGTACCGGGAAGGAGAACACCATGTAGTATAAGTTGTGATGTTCAGTTTCTCCTTCTTTAATGTGCTGAATATTGCTGATGCCGATTCGTATTTTCCCCTTTTGCGTTTTGATTTTAACTGATTCATGCCGATTTGGTTTAGGGTTTTGTTTTTTGCGAAAGCCCACTGGTTTTTTGAGATTGAATTTAAAAAAAAAACCACAATTAAGATTTCGATTTTCTGTTTGCTGTGTCAATTTCGTTATTTGTCGCATTTGTATGGTGCATATGTGGGTCTGGTTCATCTCTTTTGAATATGGGTTTTGGAGGTTAGACTCCGCTTGAGACTTTTGTATACTTTAGTGTTGCAGAAATGTTTGCTTGTACTGGCTTTGATTGGGGCTTGTATGGTTATGCGACAGAGCCCTCACACCGGCTATTTCCAGTATGCTATGGATCTTTTTCTTTCTTGTGCATTTTGCTTCAATTTGATCTTGCAGGTGCTTGTTTGTTAATGTTTGACTGGTTTGTGTTATTGCATAATTTTATTTTTTGGAATTTTTCCTTAAGTTTGTCCTTGTGCATGTTTGTTAGTTCTTATTTTGTGTGATCAATTCTTAAGAATTTGATTTTGTTTTGGCTCAAGTTTGGGCTTTGGGGTGTTTGTCTTGGGGGATTTAGTTTTCTGGCCAAATACTTGTGCATTTTTTCCCTTGCATCCCTAATGAAGTTTGCTTGAATCTGAGCTTGTGGGTATAGGTTAGTTAGTGGATTGACTAACAAGTTTTCCTTTTCTCAATACATGTGCAATTTTTCTTGCTGTTTCTAGAGTGGAGCTTGCTATGTCAAAATAGCATCATAAATGTAAGATTCTCAACCTTTTGTGGCCTTAAAATCAAATGAATGAAGTTCATATTTTGCCTTTTAGTGGATGTCAATACCTTCAAATTAGCAGACAGACTATAAGATAGTAATAATTTGCAAACCCTTAGGCCCTGATTCTTGCATGGTGGATGTGTGCATGTGTGTTGTTGTTCTAAGAATAGATGGATGTACACAAACCGCTAATTTTGATTCAAAAGTGATGGAATTTCTACCGTTATTTTACATTAGCTTTGGACGTTTTGGTTCTTCTCAATTTGATTTGAAGTGCTTTGAGGCATCATCTTATATATTTTAGCTGTGATTTCCTTGTATATGTTAGTTAATATTTGAGTCTAAAATTAATTTCCTGTTCTTACGGCTTCTTTTCATTTCTGATTAGCAAGTAAAGTTTTGAGCTATTGGAGTCGCTGATAGAGGATCATGGCAAAAAAGATGAAGGCAATCAGTTCCCAAAAAGGTAGGCTTGTCTTATTAGTTCTTTCTTCTTTTGTATGTTTGTTGGTTTCTCTGTTTAGGACTGTTTAATAGTCTTTGGTGGTTGGAACAAGACACTTTTGGAACTCATGCATATCCGAACTCATTTTTAGGCAAATTGCACACATATCTTCATATCTTCATTTATAGTCGTGTCATTTATTATTGAGGATTGTCCCAGTAGATAATTTTGTCAATAGCTCCGAATTTTGAAGGCTTTTATATCTCATGGCTACTACTTTATACTTAGTAGGATGAATTCGGGTCTATGCATATAACTGCTAGCTCGGAAAGATGGTATATGCTCTTGCTGAAATTAATGTAAATCATGCGGATTGAAATTGGAAACATATCCCAAAAGACGTAATGTTCTATTAATCTAGCATATGTTGCTGTTTGGAATCAAATTCCCAACTCTCTTTGTCCATGTTTGTTCAGATTTTTAGGCTAAGTTCTGGTGTTGTCTTCGTTAATCCATAATCATGAGGAAGTTTGCATGTTTGAACAAGTAAGGAGGTAGACTCGAAGGACAAATAATGACAATGGGTCAGGTATTATTTTTCCTTGGAAAGTGGCAAACAATGCACTATATAGCCAGCCTTGATGAATCTCACCATTTATTGTCAACATTTTTATTACCCCATTAAGTTGTGCTGATCTTCAGAGAATGTAATCTGATAAAAATTATGTAGCAGGTCAACTTTATGAATCTCACTTTAGGTTCTAAAATCTAAAGAGTTTAAAATAACCCTTATGCTATGAGCTTTGCATTGACATTTTTCTCTTAATGCTACGAGCCCTGCATGTATTTGGGACATGTCCCATGATGAGAGACTGATTTTATTTGTTAAGATTGTCAATCGGTTTTATTTTAAAGTTTGCTTCAAATTTGTTCTTCCTTAATTTCTTCTTGACTCTAGAAGTGGATTATCATTAGTGGTGGCCTGTGTGAATTGATCAGCTTGGAATTGAAATGAGTGTTAACACACTCAGTGCGTCTTTCAATTGCATGAACTGTTTTCATAATGTACATTTGCAGTCCGTTTTGAAGTCTGACCACATTATATGGTTGTAACCACCCTAGGTGTGACAAAAGAAGATGTGACGCTTCACATGTTGGGGCTACTTCAGTTTGGCTATGCTTCTCGCCGTTGTTAAGAGGTTAGTGTTGCGATTCTTGGTTTTTCCGCTTTGCTTCATGCTTATTTTTCCGTTGTTCTGGTTTTGGGGGTTTTATTGAAACCGCTTTGTTGCTATGTTCGATTTGTGTGTGTTGATTCAGTCAGGGATAGTATTTTTAGTTTTCGATTTGTGTGCGTTTTCACGATTTCTCGTATTTAGGTTCCATCATGCCTATGGATTGAAATTAGGCAAATGATTTTTTCAAATGGTTTGATAGTCAAGCCAGTTATTACTACATCCCAATAGTGTTAACTGCTTTTTGAATTTAAAAATCCCTTCAAAAGTTGAATAAATGGGCATTCTGAAGAAGAAGATGGTGGTGTTCTTTTATTTGCATATGCTGGCTTAGGCTTTGTGTTTGTTTTTCCAATGTGTGAATGGATTGGAATTGTACGTGCCATTGTCCAAAAGTTTGTTATTATCTTATGCATTGCAGTTTAGTGCAGGAAAAACTGATTGAAGTGCCTGGTTTAGCTAATGTTGAGACTACATCTTCCGTTGATGCTCATATTCCTGAATATCCAAGCAAAAGTAGTAACAGATAGATAGCTTAGATAGATAGCTTTGGTCTCAACACTTGCAGCAGTGGGACTGTTCTTATCAGCAGTGATACTTGAATGTGTGTTAGGTGCATTGGATGAGCATTATTGAGGAGGTGGATGGAAGTTCTTTATGTCCTTGAACTTCAATATTTTCACTTTATTATTCCATTTTTTTACACAAAAATCAAAGTTAACTTCTACTATGAGCAACTACATCCAGAATATTAGCAACAAACAGAAAAAGATCTCCATAACGGGCATGACGGACGTGCTTTGCACGTCGCCATGCATCTAGTCATGTTACAAAATTTAGAATCGGTACTTAATTTTTTAACTTTCAACTTTCAATTTTATCAAGCATCATCCAAATTTCAATTTTATCAAGCATAATCCAAATTAGCTTTATTACCAACCAACATTCTCTCTCTTTGAAAAACAGACTGAGAAAACTTAACTAGAAATCATGGAAAAATATGTACTGGCAAAAAATCCCACTCCTCTGGGCTCTTCTTCAACTAATCAGATAACCACGAGAAGAGGCCAAATCCCCCACTCCACCTGGGTCCTAATTAATTGGGCCTTGGTTTGTTAAAACAGAATTAGATTGGCCCATAAATTTTTGAACCCAGCAAACCCATGTGCCTTGGTTCAAAATCAACAAAAATGGCCCCCAAACACTAGCCTATGATTTGGTGCCAAATTTGAGCATGTACAGTTTCATCGTTAGAGGGGATGGATTTTGCTTACATAGTTACATTTTACAATTGATGATAGATAAATATTCCATTTGCTTTATCAAACTCAGTTTTTTTTTTTTTTGTTGAAACGGATCAAATTCAGCTTTTGCTAAACTCTACGTTCTCATTCACTCAACTCTTGGCCGGTCTTTGGTTTCTTGCTTGGTTGAGTTTGATAAACCAAGACCTCAAGTTCCATAGCTGACCTAGACATCAAACTATAACTCCTCCGCCCGCTACAAATATCAATTCTTATCTAGTGGCTCGAAAGATTGAGGGAGAGTCTCCCTCTGTTCTATTGTCATATAACAGATATAATGATACTGCCACAGTAGACGGGGACGAAGGAGAAGGTTGGAAGATTTTACGGGCTGCAAAACTTGAAATGGGGCCATTAGAACACATCAATGGTGGAGGTTGCTAGTTCTGCTAGTGCCGATTGTGTTAAAAGATGTTTGCTAGAGTTTTTCATGATGTTTGGAAGATAGTTTATGAAATTTTAGGAGAGAGACGATATTCCCTCTCTCTAGAAACTTTGGGGTTAAGGCACACCAATTCCAAAAATTAGACTTGTGGATTTTCTTTGTCTAGATACACTTGTCCTTCTTTCTCCGGCGGCGTTTGAGGATCACCTTTGTCAACACGAAAGACAAAAGTTTGTTTGTTATGACACCCTCTAAAATGACATTGTTTTCCTTAAAAAAATCTTTGAGCGTGCGTGTCTCATTTTTCATCTGTTGGATCCTGTCACTAACGTGGTGGTAGTCCGTGGTTAAATCCAAACCATGCAGAGTTTTATAGAATACATATATAGAGTTTTGTTAATAGGATAGGATTAATTAATTAGCTCTCCCAGTCAACATGATAATTAAACTATCACAATAATTTCGAGAGATTTATCTTATGTCATTTTTGGTAACAAAGTTATTCCCATCCTTGACTAACATCAATAACAATTAATAACCAGTTTTACAACCTTAAATATCGATGAAAAACATAGATATGGTCAATGACATGGTTTGTGTGCATGGAACAAGAAATTTCATGCAATATAGACCACGGGAAACAAGTCGAAACGAGCCTGGATGTGAATTAACAATTGTGAGTATCAAACAAAATTCAAACATCCTATTAAAAATTTACTATCAGCATTGTACTCCCCTTGCATTCAAATTTCTTCGTACCGTTTTCCAATGGGCTTGAAATCTTGTACAGTAGTAGCAGTAAACATAATTAGGCTCCGTTCCGGAACCTTTTTAAAAAATAAGTACTTATTTTGACACTTCTCATTTAAAAATAAGAAGGTCATTTCACAAAACCCAAATAAAAAATTCCTTTCACATTTTCAAACTCAAAAAAAATGTAAATGAAAAAAAATTGAATTTTTTTTGCACTGTATTAAAGATCTTAATGAGATCTATTAAACAAGATCCATAGTGGTAGAAAAATTATTTGTGTAAACACATGATTTTTGAGCTTGAAGTTGACTTATACTAAAAATAAGACTGTTGCTATGATAATGGGCGCTGGCAGAGGGAAATCATACCGGCGGCATGCCATGCCGAGCTGTCTCCGACCACCGGACGGCCTATCCGAACCGCCAAAAATTCTAAAAACAAAAACGAGCGGGCCGACGTGGGAATTAACGGCATCTGAAGTGTGTAGTGTGCTTGATCCAAGCATGCTTTTTCCGTGTATATATGATCAAGCACCCTACACGGAAAAAGGGGTGCTTGGATCAAGCACCCTACACACCTCAGATGTTGTTCATTTCTGGGAAGGCTCTCTCGGTTTTTTTTTCTAGAATTTTTGGACGGCTCAGATCGGCTATCCGGTGGCCGGAGACCGCCCGGTGAGGCCGTCGCTACGATTTTCCTCCCCGCCGCCCATTGGTACCTATGTAAATTCTGAAAAAATAAGTACCACCTTCTTATTTTTTTGGAACAACCCTTATTATTGAACAAAAAATAAATTCTTATTTATTTTCTGGAAAGGAGTCTTAGTGTTGTACTATGTTTGAATCGGATTCAGGGAGCGTGTTGCACAGCTTCGTGCTGTGCAGCGTGCTGTGCGGCCTCCGGAGCCGCCTTGCCGGCATCGGCCCGACGATCGGAGACGTCCACTGCGTAGAGCTCGTCGAGTACTTCAAGTGTACCAAAAATCAACCCGATCAAATATCGTTAACTACTTCATCGGAATACATATAATTTGAAAAAAAATGAATCCTAATGGATACGAAACACTAGATCAAAATCATTGAATCCATTCTTTTGGAATTAAATGTGTTCCGATGAGGCACTTAACGATATTTGATCAGGTTGATTTTTGGTACACTTGAAGTACTCGACGAGCTCTACGCAGTGGACGTCTCCGATTGTCGGGCCGATGCCGGCAAGGCGGCTCCGGAGGCCGCACAGCACGCTGCACAGCACAAAGCTGTGCAGCACGCTCCCTGAATCCGTTTGAATCAAGAACTTTTTAAGAGAGAAGGCAACATGAGAAGACTAGGGGTAAATACAGGAAAAATGAATTCAATGCCAGTTGTTAATGATTTTCCGAATCCAAAGTGAAATTTGAATGAGTGCTGCTACATGGACCGACGGGTCCGACACCGAAATCGTATTGACGGCCTTGCCAGGCAGTCTTCAACCATCGGACAGCCGATCCGAGTCGTCCAAATTTTTTTTTTTAAAGAAAACCAAGTGAACTAACAAGGGAATCAATGACATCCAACGTGCTTAGATACTTGATTCAAACACCCCATTTTTTCATATATACATGTATATACGAAAAATAAGGTGTTTGAATCAAGCATTCTACACAAATCGGATGCCTTTGATTCTTTCTGAGGCCCTCTCGTTTTTTTTTTCAGAATGTTTGAACGACTCGGATCGGCCGTCCGGTGGCCGGAGACAGCCCAGCACAACCATCGGTACGATTTCGGTGCTGGACCCATCGGTCCCTATAGGTTTTCCGAATTTGAATTGATCATACTACTGTACTGTATTTTATTGTCAGTCTTTCTTGAATCTCTTTTCCTTTTCTTTATCGCCATGAAAGTTCACATTCACATCCATGAGAGGACCATGACTTAAATTTTCCCTCTGACTAAATCCGTTCCGTTTTTTTTTTAAATCTTCTTTTTCAAAAAAAATATAATTTCAAACTTAAATATAATAAAAATAAAAAATAATTTTTAAATTTTTTTTGTACCATTTAAAAGATCTTAATGAGATCTATCAAATAAGATTCATATTAATAAAAAAATTATTTACGTAAACACGTAATTTTTGAGTTTCAAAATGACCTTCCTTTTTTAAAAGTTTTTTTTTTACAAAACTGGAAGGGCCCAACCAAAAGAAATGGAACTGAACCAATCTCAATCAATCAATTTGCTACATAAATTCGATCGTTTTTTCCATCCCGCTCTGTCACGCTATTGTGTTCTTACCAAGGGAACAGTACTAGCTCTATTGTAAAAGTCACGTCTTAAGGATCTAACGGCTCGTTTGAATGAGGTATTAGGTTTGGAAATATTATATATGAAGGGGGATTGGATAGTAAGGGATATTATGTAAGAAGGGTAGGTCCACATTGATGTGACGAAGGAATTAAATAATACTTGATTTGGATGAGGTATAAAATGGAGGGATAAAGTTGTTTTGTAGTTGAATGGAAGAAAGATGAGGTATTATAAGGGGAGATTCCACATAACCGACTCTCACCCTAGCCATATGTAAGCCCCCCTTAGGATATTAGGGGGGATTATGGAGGAGGGGTATTAAGATATCCCTCTGTTTTTGGCTTGCCAAAGCACGCCATAGAAGAGGGCCCACGTATTAGAAGAGTGTATATTACAATACACCCTTTTATCGTGGCATCCAAACAAGCCCTAACAGGGGATTGTACATGTTGGCTACTAGCTATTTAGCTATTAACTAATTTACGACTCAAGTTTAAAATCTCCAGAGGTGCTATCAACTTTTATGGAATTAGTTTATATAGAATTTTACTTCAACTTTTATTTGGCCTCTTCAAAGTGCATGTAGGTCAATCTAGACATTTGAGTTATAGAAAAAATGCACAACTCTTCTCTTTTGAGATCAACTGTGCCCTGCATAAAGACTTGAAACACGACACATGAGGTATTGTATTTGTAACTATGCCAATATGGTAATGTATCCTATATATTCACAAAATCCAATAGTAGGTAGAGTATTGCTTTCAAGTATTTATGCACGGCATAGTTGATCTCAAAATTGACAAAAGAGAAGGATTGTGTTTTAGGCCCCGTTTTCATTAACAAAAATACGAAAAACTTAATGCAATTATCATCTCGTTTCCACTGATAAAAAGATTTCAACATTTTATTATCTCATTTTCAATAAAAAAAATTGTCAACAAAAACAGTTTTTGCTACAGTAATTATACTCACAAATCTATCAATAACTTATTCACTATCGGAAACAACTTGACATTTTTCAACAACTTATTAACTATTAGAAATCGAAAATCCTATAGGTACCGACGGTGTCCCTACCGACGGTGTACCGCGGCCGTCGCCGGCCACCGGACGGCCGATCCGAGCCGTCCAAAAATTTTAAAAAATAAAACCGAGGGGCCCAACGCGGGAATCAACGGCATCCGATGTGTGTAGGGTGCTTGATCTAAACACCCTATTTTTTGTGTATACATGTATACACGAAAAATAGGGTGTTTAGATCAAGCACCCTACACATGTATACACGAAAAATAGGGTGTTTAGATCAAGTACCCTACACACATCGGATGCCGTTGATTCCCGCGTTGGGCCCCTCGGTTTTATTTTTTAAAATTTTTGGACGGCTCGGATCGGCCGTCCGGTGGCCGGCGACGGCCGCGCGCGGCCGTCGGTACACCGTTGGTAGGGACACCGTCGGTGCAAATAGCATCACTCATTAGAAATACCTAACAACTTCTCAACCACAAATAAAAATTTATAAAATTTTCACTGTCGGAAACACCATCTTTTAATTCGTGATTCTAGATTTTTTTAAATTTTTTTTGTACAGTAAAACATAGAGATAAATAAAGTCATCGGAGTTGAATGAGGAGCGGATGACTTTAGAGATAAAAAATGGAAAACAGAGAGAGTCCCCTCCCCCAAGAAAAAGAAGGACGAAGAACGAATCAAAGAATGTGCAGCCCAATCACACATCCCCACAGGATGACTATGAGGCTAGTTATCGCCTATCGAGCCTGAGGTCACCGTTTTTGTCCACCTACCCCAATCCCATCCCCACAAGTCTCCATCCTTCTATACATAGGTGTATTTTTTTTTCTTCTCTCTCACTCATCATTCCCTCGAAACTTCCTCTGAGACTCCGCGTTCACACCCTTTCACACCACGCTTTCTTCTTCCTCCCTCTTTTTTCTTAAACCCATCCACACCTCCTCATATAATATACTCCTGCTATTAGAATAGATTATTAATTGGGTTTGGGTTTGGGTTTGGGTTTGGACTCTGACCCCAGCTTATCGATTCTGTTTGGTGGGCGTTCACACTGTCTTTCCATCTCTCACGCATTCTTGCGAACAGTTCACAGCCGAAGACTTTCTCCAACTTCTCTCTCTTGTGTTGTTTATATATATGAGACTCACGTCTGTCCCAGAAGAATCTGATTGCTCGTATATTTACGATTTGCTCCGCCAAACGCTGGGCCAGATGAACGAGAACGTCACCAACAAGAGGAGGCGGCGAGCGAGGAAGGACGGGAGCGAAAATGAATCGAACGAGAAAGGACAAGGAGGAGGAGGAGGAGGAGGAGGAGGGCAAAACGAGAAGACCAAAGGTTTGAAAGAGATTATAACCTCTCTGATGCTGTTCGACGAGCAGGAGAAGCGCGATTCGGAGGAGTGGTCGAGGATCGACGGCGAAGAGAAGGACTCGCTCGACGCCAACCACAGGAAAAAGACTCAGGCTATGTTGCAGTACTTTGAGGAAATGAAGGGCAGTCACGACAGTTCGGATCGGGCAGACGGGTTGAGGAAGAGGAAGTCCAGAGCCGCTGCTGCTGCCACGGTGGCAGCCACCGTTGCAGCAGCGGCGGTTGGGGTGGATTCTGATCAGAAAGGGGGAGGCGGAGTTGCGGCCGCGGGGGCAGCCGGGGGAGGAGGAGGGGGGCAGCAGAGGAGGCTGTGGGTCAAGACAAGGTCACAAGCGTGGTGGGACGAATGCAACAGTGCTGATTTTCCCGAAGAAGAGTTTCGAAAGGCGTTTCGGATGGGTAAAGAGACGTTTGATTTGATCTGCAATGAGCTTACTTCAGCTGTTGCTAAAGAAAACACAACGTTGAGAGATGCGGTGCCTGTTAGGCAACGCGTGGCCGTTTGTATATGGAGGTTAGCCACAGGGGAGCCTCTCAGACTCGTGTCCAAAAGATTTGGCTTGGGTATTTCTACTTGTCATAAACTTGTTCTTGAGGTTTGTTCTGCTATAAGACAAGTCTTAATGCCAAAATACCTTAACTGGCCCGATGAGGTGTCGGTGAGACGGATAAAGGAAGATTTTGAAGCTGTTTCTGGGATCCCCAATGTGGTGGGTTCAATGTATACCACACATATACCGATTATCGCTCCTAAGATTAGTGTCGCCGCTTATTTCAATAAGCGGCACACTGAGAGGAATCAGAAAACGTCGTATTCGATCACAGTTCAGGGAGTGGTTAATGCGAGAGGGGTTTTTACGGATGTGTGCATTGGGTACCCTGGTTCAATGCCTGATGATCAGGTGTTGGAGAAATCAGCTCTTTATCAGAGGGCAAGTGGAGGGCTGTTGAAGGGCGTGTGGATTGTGGGGAGTTCAGGGTACCCTTTGATGGATTGGGTTTTGGTGCCTTATACTCAGCAGCACTTGACTTGGAGTCAGCATGCGTTCAACGAGAAGATTGGGGAAATTCAGAGTGTTTCGAGAGAGGCTTTTGCTAGGTTGAAAGGGAGGTGGACTTGCTTGCAGAAGCGAACCGAGGTGAAGCTTCAAGATTTGCCGGTGGTTCTTGGGGCGTGTTGTGTCTTGCACAATATTTGTGAAATGAGGAATGAGCCGGATGTGACGTGCGATCTCATGGATGATGAGATGGTCCCCGAGAATGGTTTGAGATCAGCAATTGCCGTGAAGGCTAGGGATGCGATTGCGCATAATCTTTTGCATCATAACCATGCCGGCACTTCTTTTCTGTCATGAAAGGAGGTGCATTTTCTCATCTGAGATTGTATTCGTTATATGCAGATTCTTTGTCTTGTTTGTGTTGTAGAATCATACATATTCCATTCATCACAATTTGTGAAGGGGTCTGTATAATACATATTTTCCCCTCCATAGATGGATGAATGGTAGTCCTGTAGGTTCAATTTATACCCATTAATACCATACAGAGATGTTGTAACTTATTTCCGATACTTCAAATGACAATTAACAAATGAATTCAGTGTAATTTAATATTAGAGTTTGAAAATATTCTTTTGTGCCATTTTGTTGTGCTTCGGATGTGTGTTTTTTTCTTATTTCAGGAATATTGTAGATCTTTGATTTTGAGTCTTTGACACATTCTCTGTTAAGCATGTAACAGCCTTTGCCACAATGCAGAACTATAATTCATGTATACTTATTCCTAGTGTGCTGTCACATAGATTACAAGTTGACTGAAATGAACTGCTTGAACTGTATTTAGCAAGAAGAATGTATCCATAACACATCTGCTAGCGTATTTATTTCTTTTTTGTCGCGAAGTTGAATGCCAGTCATTAATGATCAGGGCACAGTTAGAGAGAGGTTGCGCATAATCTTCTGCAAACTTAACCATGCGTAGCATCTTTTCTGTCACAAAAGGAGGTGTATTTTTTTGTTTGAGATGTATTGTTTTTGCACATGATATTTTGCAATCATAGGGTAGCCATTCGTCAGAATTTGTTATGGGGTCTGTATGGTATATATTTTCCCCTTCACAAATGAAGGAACGGTCCTCCTTTTGTTTAAAGCTCATTATCACCAATAGTATAGACGTGTTGTAACCTAGTTCCTACACTTCAAACGGCAATCAACAAATGAGATGATGGATTTCATGATCGTAGACTGAAGTGTTCTTTTGAATCTTTTCTACCATTGCTATGCTTCCGATGGATTATCGTTTTCGACGATGCAACCTCTTCTCGCACTGACTGAGCTCCGATTGCTAAGGATCTGTATTCAAATACTTAGCTAGAAAAAGAAACAAATGTTCGGACTGGTTTGTTAAGAAAAAATATTCCTGTTTCTAGCGATATTAGCGTTTCTTAACTTGTACTTTTTATGCAATAAAAACTTGGTCATAGCATCTATAAGCCTATAAAAGAAATATAGTTTCTGCATTGTAGCAAAGGCTGTCACATACTCCTACTAAAAATGGAAGAGCAATGCTACAAATACACCTTTAAAACACAATTGTGTCCGGAACCGTTAGATGCGCATGGATTCACATGCATCTAATGGTTTTGGATAGAGTTGTGTTTTAAAGGTGTGTTCCTAGACTTTTTGAAAATGAAATCCTTATTCTAATCAAACCTATGACTCAATCCTGCTCAGTATCACCAAGCACCCTGGGACACTTCTTATGCAGAAGTTTCTTCTTTGTGGGTATGCTTCGAGTCGTCATTGTTGGTGATCCTGCCTCTCAGCTATTCTTTCTCTATTGTTAATGGCAGTATTAGAGTACTAACAGAGAACGATGGAGATGGAGTGTATGGTGGACGGTGAAGTTGTAATCTAACCTTTACTGACCATGTTTCAAAAATAAAGTAGGGTTTTTTTAGATATTGATACTTGACATCACATCATGTTTTTGGAGTTCTAATGGGTAAGGGCCAATGAAACGTGATTTCCCCTTCAGTATTTTGCTTTTTGTCACTCTCAGATCTAATGAAGAAATGTGGGCTATCTTCAGCTACTCTTCTAAGATGGGTACAGCACTACAGTTGTATATTTTGCAGATTTCCGGGTTAGCCTGCTTGCCTTGTGTAATTTGTCTTGTTTCCACAGTTGTTAACCCCAAATGCATCACTGTTGTGTTTTTATTAATTGGGCTTCTAGAGTCAAAGGAAAGATAAGATTTTTTCTTAAATAAATTCCAATATTACACATCCCTTTTTTTCTCTTAGACTATCCTCTATTGGGACGTTTACAAGACCATGGCACGTACGGAATTAAAGAGCTAGAAATCTTGTTTGGCTTATGTCTTATTGCATGATTTCATATATAACAAAAAAATTCTAAGCCAGCTTTTGAACTCTTGTTTGGCTTATGTCTTATTGCATGATTTCATATAACATATCTCCGTATCCACATCCAAATTTGGATCCTACCGGCTACCAGCATATCCTCTATTTTTAGGTTTGAGATACCCAAACCCTAGATCTGCTCCTGTATCCAATACATTATACATGGACCCAATTCTGTGTAACATAGGTTAGCTATATCCATAGTGTACTCTCTCTAATCAAAAGATAAAAGAGCAAATATTTAGTTTATAAAGTTTCTGATTTCTATTTTCTAGATTTATGTTGCACATTGAAATTTCCAAATGAGTTCTAGTATCCTTTTCGAAGGACCTTCTTGCTTTTAAACCATTGGTGTATCTTAAGTTACAGGTGAGGATATGCATATAGACGATGCATTGATGCAAATTCCAATGCTTGTATGTTGGCATGATATACACTGCATGCATGCTTTGATAGTAATTCCTATTTTGATTTTAAAATATCTACAAATACTGAAATATGGACTTATTAGTTATTACTGTGCTCTTTTTTTTTCCCCCCTCCTCGCTGTTTCTTCGTTTTTGGTTTTCATGGAGATGCTTTGGGTGGGATGCAGTCAAGAGCACTGGCTTTCAAAAAAATGGGTCTAAAACTCTCTGACGAAGTCCTGAACCACCCGGAAGATGTTGGGCGGTTGGGCTGTTAGCATTAAGTTTTGATTACGAGGGGTCTATGCTTGTTCTTGGAGATGAGGTAGATCTATTTTCATTTTGCTAATTCTTAAAGCACTGCATGATAGGAATGAGGCATCTTCGAACATCATAATGTAGTTCTGTGTACAGCAAGATCGTCATCCTAAAAATTTTGTTCGAAGCACATGCTGGGCATAAATTGAGGAAATCTTCTTACAATGCTAAAAAAGAAACCTAGATCATTATTATTTGATGTTTCATATCTTGGATTGAATTTCATTGCATGCTATAGATTTCTCTGAGGTTTCTTTTTAGGTCTAGGTACAAATGAATGAATGATGCTGATGGAAATTTATGTTACATGTGTTAATAAAGAGTAAACAACTACAGTTGGCAAATGTTGTTTCATAACTTTAACTTCATTCTGGTGACATTTGGCTCCTCCTTTTTTGGGAATTTTTTTCATTTAAGAGAACACAAAAACAAGGACCAAAGGATCATCCTTGAGAATCCATAGAAGAGAAAACAAGGACAAAACTCCCTAGACCAGACCAGCCTTATAGCATGGACTGCCCGCAAAACACGAGAAACAGAAGGAACACAAATACGATTACAATCACAAGACAATGACAACCCAGCTCTCCAAAACACAATAGAACAAATCACCTATCCATGAATCAGTTTGGTAGACCTTATTCGATGCTTCCATGGAAGCTCTGACATTGCTCACCACATTCATTGTGACCGCAGAATCTTCTTGCCTTTTGCTGCCATATAAGATAGTAAGATCTGTATTGCCATTTCTGTATTGAATATGAAGTTGCTCCATGCGGGAAAAACAGCTCACAGTTTACTGCCCGATCAGTCATCTTGTCCACCAGCTGATCTTGAGAACAAAGTTGTCTTTCTCGACCTGCTTGTCCGAGACAAAAAAAGGTCGCTTTCTCCACCACTTGGGGTTCTAAGGGTTTAAACCTGACCTAATGCTTCACACAACCTCGATATACAATCCTCCTGTTAAAAGTTAGACCCATCTCATTGAAGAAGGATGCAGAATCTAAAGTTTTATGCTTGACCTACATTTTTTTTTCCGCCTCTGAAGTTGGAATATGCATGAAATCGGCATCTTTATGCAGACCCGGTGTCATATGGTGATTTTTTTTCTTCTCATGCAGTACAGGATGGGAAGTTGAGGGGTTTCAATTGGCCTGGCATGGAAATAATTCTTGATGAGGCTAATGCTCATTTCTGTATGAAGGGCTTCGATTTCAGGTTCCCTTCCTAAATTAACTTTTGACTTATTATGTTCAATGTGAAGGAATTATTCATGGGCAATGTTCTTTTCTGACAGTGAAGTTTGACCATGTCATGCAGCCTTGATGGGAAGTGTCTTGTTCCAGTTTGAACTGGTGGCCTGATAGGGTTTGGAACTTTGGGTCTAATACTTGTTCCTCTCTGTTGCTTCTTTACCATAGGAGAACATAAGCAATAATTTGTAGTTATCATAATTGGCCTAGATGTAAACGTGCTTTTGGATAAATTCCATGGAGACCCCCTCATCTATTGACTTTTCTCACACGCACCCCTGGTCCCCCTCAACTTTGAAGGAGCCCAAACGGACACCCTCAAAAGGCTATTTTACTGTTGTTATCATAGTTGTCAAATCGTGAATCGAATCGAGAATCGAAATGGTCATTTTTCGAACTGTGAATCGAATCGAATCGTGAATCGCTCTGATTCAGTCATGACTTCTATAATGCATAGAAACCTATGCTTATTGATTAGGGTAACAACAATATATACTACAAACGAAAGATTTAGGCCTAAATCAATAAATACTTTCTTCTAAATGATGATTTGATAATAACGTGGAATATTAGGTAAGTTGCTTCTATTGCAACTACCAAGAGATGATGATTCGTAAAGCCTACTTATGGTTCTCTTTGTATGAAAGAGTTATAAGTGCAAAACAAACCCTTAGAAGGTCTATAGGGTTGTTATGTTCCATTTATCTTTCACATTTTCGATTCACTCTCGTAATAAATCTCCTTTTCTTATTATCTATCCATATAACATAGACAAAAGATGACATATAACAATACTAGACCTTAAAAAAATATTTGGACCCTTTTCAAATAACAAAAGAAGCAAAGCAAGAGTAAAAAATGAATTTCGAAAATTTTAAGTGAATCGAACGATTCACTGATTCACTTACGATTCTCAGTTATTTCCAATTCGGCAACCTATTTGTATCGATTACCTACCGAATCGTATCGAATAGTACGATACGAATTGTAAATCACCGATTCACTTACGATTCTCAGTTATTTCCAATTCGGCAGCCTATTCGTATCGATTACCCGTCGAATCGTATCGAATCGTACGATACGAATCGTGAATCCTACAATTCTGACAACTATGGTTGTTATCTTTATCTTTTCAAATCTGATAAAGTATTTTCACCAGTGCTTTCAATTTACTATTTCTGTTCTTGATTAACATGCAAAGGAACAATTCAATGGTTAGTATGGATCTGCTGCACATGGTTAGAAAGGCACACCTTGGAGCTTGTAACCAAACGTTGATGTTCTCCCAAGATTCAAGGTTTCATTCATTACATGTACCTCAGTTAATCAACTCTTTTGCTGTAGTCGCGCGCTTTTTAAAATGTTATGCATAGTGAAGGGGTGTGGCGGTTGATTAATTACAGGGCTTTGGACTCCACATCCTTGGATTCAAGCACAAGGGTGACACCAATGAAAAATGAGAAGAAAATTGGTAAATTCCTCTACTAACTATCTGATACTGGGAAAACTGAGTGAATTAATATCCCTAATAAACTTAGAATTTCTAAATCAGGCCATTATCTAAAACTCCATCAGTTGTGGCTGTAGTAGGAGAAACAGAGATCAGCCCAAGCTTGGTATTATTAACTTAGCTGTAAGAAAATACGGTAGACTTGGCAAATAGGCAGGTTTAGGTGGGTTTGGGTCAAACTAAGACGAACAACCCAAACCCCCAGCTGATGAGCCGGTCAAGTTAAACGAGGTCACGGATTATGACTCATCTGTTCTTGCTCTATCAGTTCTCAACTTCTCGTTCTTAGATCAAGTGTACCAGATGAGCTAAAGGAATCTTGGATATTTTAGCTAAAGCAAAACCAAGAAAACTGCTTGCACCAGCCTCAAAAAATGGGTAGGTAAAATACATTTGTGAATAGTGCCTTTCCACCTCTACCTAGGAACTGTTCACCAGCCATGCCATCTAATATTATATTAATTTCTCTCTCCTCCCTACCTACCTTTCTCCCCTCCCGCCATAAAAAACAGGTAGGGAAAAAGGAAAGAAAAATAATATTTTTTTTAATAGCGGATAGGTAAAATTGATAGTATTGTTGGATTGTTGAAAGATGTGAGTAGTTAAAATGAAAAATGTGCGTTGTTCATTAGCATTTTTGGCTATCTCTGAGTTGAACTAGAGCCGTGCTCTTTCTCTCACTAATAGCAAGACCACATGCTCTCCCTCTTCGAAACTATAACACTCTTTTAGTCAGGCTAGAGCCGTGCTCTCCCTCTTTGAACTAGAGCCGTGCTTTTGCTGTAGTCGCGCGCTTTTTAAAATGTTATGCATAGTGAAGGGGTGTGGCGGTTGATTAATTACAGGGCTTTGGACTCCACATCCTTGGATTCAAGCACAAGGGTGACACCAATGAAGAATGAGAAGAAAATTGGTAAATTCCTCTAATAACTATCTGATACTGGGAAAACTGAGGGAATTAATATCCCTAATAAACTTAGAATTTCTAAATCAGGCCATTATCTAAAACTCCATCAGTTGTGGCTGTAGTAGGAGAAACAGAGATCAGCCCAAGCTTGGTATTATTAACTGAGCTGTAAGAAAATACGGTAGACTTGGCAAATAGGCAGGTTTAGGTGGGTTTGGGTCAAACTAAGACGAACAACCCAAACCCCCAGCTGATGAGCCGGTCAAGTTAAACGAGGTCACGGATTATGACTCATCTGTTCTTGCTCTATCAGTTCTCAACCTCTCGCTCTTAGAGCAAGTGTACCAGATGAGCTAAAGGAATCTTGGATATTTTAGCTAAAGCAAAACCAAGAAAACTGCTTGCACCAACCTCAACAAATGGGTAGGTAGAATACATTTGTGAATAGTGCCTCTCCACCTCTGCCTAGGAACTGTTCACCAGCCATGCCATCTAATATTATATTAATTTCTCTCTCCTCCCTACCTACCTTTCTCCCCTCCCGCCATAAAAAACAGGTAGGGAAAAAGGAAAGAAAAATAATTTTTTTTTTAATAGCGGATAAGTAAAATTGATAGTATTGTTGGATTGTTGAAAGAGATGTGAGTAGTTAAAATGAAAAATGTGCGTTGTTCATTAGCATTTTTGGCTATCTCTGAGTTGAACTAGAGCTGTGCTCTTTCTCTCACTAATAGCAAGACCACATGCTCTCCCTCTTCGAAACTACAACACTCTTTTAGTCAGGTAAATGAGGTGAAAATTTGAACGGATTGGGTGCAAAATAGTCATTTCCATAAGACATTTGGTGGGGAAACATTTTGCACGGTCAACTGCCGTGGTCTCTATTCATTTTATTATACTTTAAGTCTAAACAACAAGGAGGAGTTGTTCACTTCTGAACCATGGAGTTAATTTTTTTAAGCTAAGCCATACAGGATAAAAGTGTAACTATCACAAATTCACAATGGAAAAATCCAATGAAAGGTTGAATCCGAATGCAATTACTTTTTTTTTTTTGAAATGGCAAAAATATTATTAGGAAAAACTTGACAAAGAGTACATCAAATTGGGGGAAAATGATAGGGGATCCAACTAAAAGTTGAAAAAAAACACCTAGAGGGTCGAAGCCCACAACACCTGAGTGCCAAAGCCCAAAAAACATCCCATGGGCCTCAAATACCTAGATAAAACATATAAGCCCAAAAATGCCGAGATTTGAAAAATCAGCCTAATCCTAAAAATGCAAAGCCCATAGGCATGCCTAGCCCAAAAAAGGTCTACCATGTTATTAGAGGAAGCAATGGCGTATGACTTTATTGTTGGGTTGAGTTTGAAGTGTTCTCGTAACGTGTACTCCCTTCTGCCTTTGTTGATTATCCCTGCATCCCCCCTGCTTCGGGTGAGTTTGTTAGGAATGCTATCAAGCTTATAGCCGAAGCGTAACAGTTGGATAAATTTTAAGACAGACTTGTGCTAATGATGATCTCTAGGAGACATCGTTCGGTTCTTGGTAAGATCTCCAGGAGAACCAGAAAATTTTGCGGCTCTAAGGATCATCTCAGAAGAGGATTGCCATTCATGGTGAAACAAATAATATTACAGTACACGCATGTTTGTGTGGTCTTTTTTTTGTGTGCAGCTCACAGCCTACAATGCATAGTGATGAAGAAGAGTGTTGGGGCACAACGTGGCTGTGCTTCAAAATCACTGGTTTATACTTGTGCTCTCCATAGTGATGGGTGTGCTGATAAATTTTAGGAGTACGGATATAACCCCCCAGAAGAAAGTAGGAGGCTAGGCCTGGCATGGCGCGGCCTGGAGCATGCAGGCAACGTGCTTCTGGGCTTTCAAGAACACCCCATACAAAATCAACACTGAGACTCTTTTTATTTACGGGTAAAATATATTTTGCACGACCAACCACTGAAAATGAACAAAAAATTATTATGTGAAAGTATCTTACTTCAAATTTGCTCAACAGAAATAAACAAAAAACGGAAAAAAGAAAAGAAAGAGGAGTCCTATTTATTTCAATTTTCAATGCAAAATACTCTAACATGATGAACATTTTAGAGAAAATACTGCAAACAAGAAAGCCAAATAATCATCCCCGTTGTTTTATCCATTTTGTTACTTTTGCGGCTAAACTCAATTGGTGTTCCGCTAAGGTTTTTGGACTTTTTGGTTGTTTTGTCCTTATTCAAATTTTTTTTGTTAGGTGCAAAATTAACAAATGCGAAAAAGCCATTTTGTTGCTGTGAAAAAAGCCATTTTGGGTAAAAGTCACAATTTTAGGTGCAAAATTAACAAATGCAAAGAAAGTTTGAATAAGAACAAAACAGCCAAAAAAACCCAAAAAGCTTAGCAGAACGGGGTGAAGCAAATCCTCACTCTCTCAAAAAAAAGTTCAAGTAGACTAATGCTCTAGGAGTACAAAGTAATCTCTCGGTGGACTAAGGTTATTGATAGGAAATCGGAGAGCCACATCAGTGACGGAGCCGCGGAGCCAAGAATCCTATACAGAGGGACACCTTTTTACCAAACAAAATTCACCATACAAAACAATTAAAAAAAATACTAAGCACAAAAGTTTGAACATTCTCTATTAGGCACAAAAGCTGTAGCATAATGTATTCCAAAAACTTTTAAATATAAGCAGAAAAGTTTAAATATTCGTCACTCAAATTTTTTATAATTAACCCCGACGAGTTTGTATCTTTTAAAATTCTGCATGATTGCTTCATTATTAATTCCTTCAAAAACATTTCACTCTATGTATACTGCCAACCCATTGTTCACCAATTGATTTAAAGAAAAAAATTCAAAATACTCTCAAATTTTACACTCAATGTCTATTAGGCTCCCAAACTTTAAAAAAAAAAAATATCAATTTTACTCTCAAAATTATCTTCCGTTATTCAAATATATCTATCAATCAAATTCCATAAAATTGATAATGTAAATTGCTAATACGGATTGTTTTTTGTTAAATCATGACTTTTTGCCCATTTCCCTCTCTTTCTCTCTCTCACACATAACCCCCCAACAACAGCCCCCACCACCACCACCACCACCACCACGACGTCGGCGCACCACCCACAATCCTCCCCAGTGCTGCACCACCACTATCCTCTTATAGTGAAGGAACACTCAAAAGACAAAATGGTTGGTTCCTGTGCTATCTCAAGTAATTTTACACCTCATTCTCTTCCCAAAAAATCATTAAAAATTAGCGTGTTTTGTTTCAATATTATATTTCCCCCCCTCTTCTAGAGTTTTTTGGTGGGATTTTGCTTGTGAATTTCTCTCTACTTCTTCCTTTGTGTGATAAAGATTGGCTTGCGAAAATGTGATAAAAGAAATGGATTTTCTTCTTATTGAACTGAAATTGGTTACAATTGAATGGAAATAGAAGAATTACAGTAGAGAGGAGGACAGAGAGAAGAAAGAAGAAGAAGAGAGGGAACAACAAACTCTGCACGCCCATCTCCTCTACGTAACTGCCCTTATAACCGACACACCGACCTAACAAACACCAATTCTGAATTACACATAAAACCCTGAATACAAACTACAATTGCAATTAAGCCCCTATGCTTATCATTACGTCCCCCTTAAAAACAACCTTGTCCTCAAGGTTGGAAAAGAGGAAAACGCTGCTGGAAGTCATGCCAAGTCTCCCATGTGGCATCTTTTGGAATGGAATTAGACCAGTGAGCCAAAACCTTGGTGATAGGTCTATTGTGCTGCTTAACCAGCTTCCTATCCAAGATGGCTACTGGCTCAAGCTGCATTTGGCCATCCTCGCCCACTAGAGGTAGCTCAGTTTGGACCACAGCATCCTGCCCCAGCTTTTTCTTGAGAAGAGATACATGAAAAACAGGATGGATTTTAGAATGAGGTGGAAGTTCAAGTTCATACGCAACAGGTCCAACCCTTTTAATCACTTTATAAGGACCAAAATACTTGGGAGCTAGCTTAGCATTCCTTCAGAAAGCTACTAACACTTGCCTGAAAGGTTGGATCTTCAAATAAACGCAATCTCCTACTTCAAACACCCTTTCTGATCTGTGTTTATCTGCTATTTGTTTCATCCTGTGTTGGGAGCTAGCCAAATGTTATTTAAGTAGTTTGAGGATAGTGGACCGGTCTTGTAACATGTCATCTACTGCTACCACAGTAGTACCACCAAGAGTGTAATGCAGAAGAGTAGGGGGCTTCTGCCCGTAAAACGCTTCATAGGGAGTAATCCCAGTGGAGACATGGAAAGTAGTGTTGTACCACCATTCAGCTAAAGGAAGCCACTTGACCCAAGCTGTAGGCCTATCACTTGTGAGGCATCACAAGTAATTTTCTAAACATCTATTTACTACCTCTGTTTGCCCATCTGACTGAGGATGGTATGCAGTGCTCAAGCATAAATTGGTGCCTTGCAATCTAAACAATTCCTTCCAAAAGTTACTAGTGAAGACTGTATCCCTGTCAGATACAATTGAACTGGGCATACCATTGAGTTTAAAGATTTTATCTAGGAACACTTGGGCCACTGTAGTTGCAGTATAGGGATGAGAAAGTGATAGGAAATGGGCATTCTTGCTTAATCTGTCTACAACCACATAGATGACCGTTTTGCTACTAGAGTTTGGTAACCCCTCAATGAAGTCCATGGATATATCACTCCATAATCTGTCAGGAACAGGCAGTGGTTGGAGTAGACCTGGGGAAGCCACTGTCTCATTTTTATGTCTTTGGCAAATGTCACATCTTGCCACAAATTGAAGCACAACTTGCTTCATATCTTTCCAAAAGAATGCTTGTTTCAGCCTTTGGTAGGTTCTTTCCCCACCAGAATGAACCCCCATTGGACTGGCATGATGTTCTTGTAATAGTGTCAGACGAAATTGAGGATCATTACCCACCACCAATCTAGAGTTGTAGTAGAGCATTTAATGTTGCCAAGAATAAGAAGGATGACTGGCAGGATCTTGTTGTAAGTCTGTGATGATCTTCTGAACTTCCTGATCTTGTAACTAACTATTTTGCAGATCTTTAACCCATTGACATAGGACCACAGTCATAGCTGAAAAGGTCCCCTGTGTTGTTGCTTCCAACTCATTGCCCTCCCCCATTCTGGACAAGGCATCAGCTACAACATTGGTTTTGCCAGTCTTGTAAACTATTTCATAATCAAACCCCATTAATTTGGATAACCATTTTTGTTGCATAGGAGTGGTCGCCCTTTCTTCTAATAGAAATTTAAGACTTTGGTGATCCGTTCTAATGATAAATTGCCTACCCAATAGGTAGTGTCTCCATTTGGTAACTGCCATTACCACTGCCAAAAGCTCCTTTTCATAAGTAGAGAGACCCAGCCTGGTAGGGGACAAAGCCTTGCTATAAAAAGCGAGAGGCCTACCTTCCTGCATCAGCACTGCCCCAACCCCTTTGCCAGAAGCATCACACTCTAAGACAAAAGGCTTGGTGTAGTCTGGTAAAGACAAAACAGGTGCTGTGGACAGGGCAGCCTTGAGCTGATGAAAGGTAAGTTCAGCTTCTTCAGTCCAACCCAAAGCATCTTTTCTAAGCAACAAATTCAATGGTTGACAGATTTTCCCATAGTTTCTGATAAATCTTCTGTAATAGCCAGTAAGACCAAGGAAACCCCTTAAAGTTTTTATGGACTGAGGTCTAGGCCAATTGAGCATGCTCTCAATCTTCGAGGGATCAGCTACTACCCCATGTTTAGTAATCACATGACCCATATATTCAACTTGAGATTGACCAAAAACACATTTTGACATCTTAGCAAAAAGTTGGTGTTCCTTCAGTTTGGCTAAAGTAAGGGAGATATGGTGCAAGTGTTCGGTCCAAGTCTTACTAAAGATGAGAATATCATCAAAGAAAACTAGCATAAACTTTCGGAGAAATTCCCTGAATACTTCAGTCATGAAACTTTGGAAGATTGAGGGAGCATTGGTCAAACCAAATGGCATGACCAGAAACTCATAATGGCCTTCATGGGTGCAGAAAGCAGTCTTGTCAACATCCTTTGGGTGCATCCTGATTTGATGGTAGCCAGACCTCAAATCTAGTTTGGAAAAATATCTTGCCCCATGCAGTTCATCCAACAATTCATCAATGATGGGAATAGGGAATTTATCCTTAATGGTATCCTTATTAAGGGCTCTATAATCAATACACATTCGCCAAGAATTGTCTTTCTTTTTAACCAATAGAACTGGGGAGGAAAAAGGAGAGACACTATGTCTAATAACCCAGCTGCCATCATTTCTTTGACCAATTTCTCAATTTCATTTTTTTGGATGTATGGATATCTATAGGGCCTGATATTGGGTGGTTGAACCTCAGGTTTAAGTGGGATTTGGTGGTCATGAGTTCTAGGGGGTGGTAATTGGGTTGGTTCCATGAAAACATCAATAAAATTATGCAGAAGTTGAAGGAGTTTTGGCTGTACCTCATTGGGAGTCTCAGCCTGAATAGAACACACGTGAGCCAACATTCCTGATGATTGTTTATTCAGTAAGTGCTGCATCTTCTTGGCATCTATAATTTGGCAAGTTGTAGCTATATCCCCAGTAAGTAAAAGCTACTTCCTCGCAACTATGAACTGATTCTTTAGATTTTGAAAATCCTATAGTATTGGCCCTAGTGTGGACAACCATTGGACTTCAAGCACCATGTCACATCCCCCTAAGGGTAGTAAACGTACTTCAAAGCTAGAAAAGAAACCTTGCATAGTCCAGTGCAAGTCCTTGACCAAAGCTTTGCTGTAGATTTTAGTACCATCTGCCACCACAATAGTTAAGGGATTAGTTTGCTGAGAATGAACCCCTGCTCTCTTAGCTATTCTAGGATCCAGGAAATTGTGAGTGCTTCCAGAATCTATAAGGATGTTGACAGCAACCTTCTTAATGACCCCCTTAACCCTCATGGTCTTATAAGATTGGACTCCGGAGATGGCATCTACAGAAATGTGAAACTCCTCTGGACTATCAACTGGTAGCAGTTCTTGAGAGGCCTCCACAAATTCATCTTCTTCATCCCCAACTTCAATCATAAACAATTGCTTCTTTTTGCAGACATGGGCTCGGAAATATTTTTCATCACAACCAAAACATAATCCCTTGGCCCGTCTTTCATCAAAATCCTTGGGGGTTATACGTTTCACCATGCCACCAAAATCTGTAACTTTAGAACTAATTTCTTGAGGTTTTGATGATGCCACAGATGGGGAGGAAATAGGTTTCCGTGGCCCCTTATTCCTCCTATGAAGGGCCTCAATCGTTTCCTCCTGTAATTGGGCCAAACTCATAGCTTGAGAAATAAAGCGAGGTTGGAACATCTGAACTCCCCCTTTAATCTCCTCCTTTAAACCACTGATAAAACAACTAATGAAAAATTCTTCATTGAGGCCCGTGGTTTTATTAGCTAACTCCTCAAACTTTTCTTGATATATTTTGACAGAACTCCATTGGCGAAGCTTTGTCAAGTGACCCACGGCATCCTCAAAGGCATTTTCCCCAAACCTAGGGAGGAGAACCCTAGAAAATTCCCTCCAAGAATGCAAGGTATGTGATTTCTCAAACCAACGGAACTAGTGCATAGCCTTATCTTCCATGTGTAAAGAAGCCAATCGTAGTTTTTGAGTTTCGTCGATTGCATTCAACTCAAAAAAATTTGTCACATTTATAGATCCAAGCCTCTGGATCCTCCCCAAAAAATCGAGGAAAATCTAATTTGGGTTGAAAAATTCTCATAGAATTTGGACGTGGAGACGAATTAGGGTTTGGTAGCAATGGAGATGGGGAATTTACCTTTTCCTGAAGTTGCTCCAACTTGGAATTTAGAGTCATAATCAGATTCGTGATCCCTATCATCGTATCCTTGATCCCGTCCATGGCCGTTGCTTGTCGATTCGTAACGTCTGTCAAGCGGTGGAGGGAGTCGTTGGTTGCATCTGCCAACTTGCAAATTGACTCATCCAAACGTTTAATTTCCGCAGCACGAGTATTGTCCGCCATGTTTCGTTCGCCCACAGTTGGAGGAGGAGGGCTCTGATACCACTGATAGAGATTGGCTTGCGAAAATGTGATAAAAGAAATGGGTTTTCTTCTTATTGAACTGAAATTGGTTACAATTGAATGGAAAGAGAAGAATTACAGTAGAGAGGAGGACAGAGAGAGGAAAGAAGAAGAAGAGAGGGAACAACAAACTCTACACACCCATCTCCTCTATGTAACTGCCCTTATAACCGACACACCGACCTAACAAACACCAATTCTGAATTACACATAAAACCCTGAATACAAACTACAATTGCAATTAAACCCCTATGCTTATCATTGTGTTCCTTGTATGTTTTTCTTCTTAGAGCATCTCCAAACCATCTCTATTAAAGTGCTCGATAAAATGTGTCAATCGTAATTTCACAGAATTGGCCGCAAGTGTTTAGTGCTAGCTTTACTTTAGGTAAGCACGAAATCGCCTCAGGTATCAAAGGAGGCAACCCCCCTAGTCTTTCTGGCAAAGGAAACTCCCTGCATTGACTTATGACACATTACCGATACTCTCACAATCTCTTTACAAAATCGAAAGTTAACGTCCGAAATAATCAAAAGAATGCGGAAGTTGAGTTTCAAAACTTGTTCCAATGTTAAGTTCAGAATTATAGGGCTGAAATCAGGAGTTAAGTTCCAAATTAAGTGGGCTTTGCTCGGAATTTCATTTCCAAAATTCTGTCTTGTTGGACTGAAATTTGCAATGATCTGATTGGGCTTTTCATCGCTCGTTGGTGTGGAATTTAAGTTGAAACTGGGTTTGAGCAATCAAAGGTGGGTTTGAAGTATCACATAATTGTGGAATGAGTTTGAGCATTTAAATAGGTTTTGCTTCCATTATTCCTTTCACTTCTCGAATTGAACCTTCATAGGCAGGTGCAAATCTCTCTCTCTCTCTCTTTGTGTTTTTGTTGTTGGAAATAGTTGCCAGAGATGGACGGGCTAGGGAAGTGATGAAGGAGAAAGATGAAGATGGTAAAATTTTTGCACATTAGGGCATTTTTGTCTTTACACGTTAGGTAATTCTGTCTTATAATTTAAAACGGGTTGTATGGAGAAGATCACAGGTTTCAAATAGAGGAATCTAGATTTGATTTGGAAAAATAAAGAAAAATCTCAAAATACACCCCAGATCTTACACTCAATGTCTAATAGACGCATATACTTAAATAAACTTTAATTTTACTCCTAAACTCTTCTTCCACTATTCAATTAGCCCCCTACCGTCTAATCCTGTTAAATTGCAAATGGAATTTGCTGACGTGGACGTAAATGATGGGAATAAAATGTAGGAGAGCTGATTTTGCGCTGATAATTTTCATAATACCCCCAAACTTCGACCTCAATATCTAATAGATACCCAAACTTTAATAAACTTCAACTACACACCTAAACTATGAAACCGTTATTCAATTAACCACTAACTGTTTAAGTCTGTCAAATCACTAACAAAAATGATTGACTTGGGTTTTTTCTCATTATATGTCTCTCTCTCTCTCTCTCTCTCTCTCTCTCTCCATCTTCCTAGTTCTACTATAATGTTTTAGCTGTTACTGGGGAGAAAAGTGAGATTGAGGGTAGAACCTGGGGGTTTGGACGGGTTATGAAAATGTTAAGGTGTGAAGGAGGATTTGGGGCTTCTTATGGAGGTATAAGTGAGAATTTAAGGGAGAAAGTGATTCTATGTTTGTATGAGTGTGCAGAAAATTGTGAAAGGAAGGGAAGAGAGTTAGGTTTTGGGAATTTTTCCTCTAAAGAAAGACGAGTCATCTACATTTTCCCGCAATATAAGCCATGTACAATCTTACCTGCTGGGTAAGGGCTATATGTGTCAAACTCAGTAATTCCAATATATAGAAAATAGAGGGATATTGATTGAAGAGAATAATGGCTTCATAGTTAGGTGTCTAATTAAACTTTATTAAAGTTTGGGGGTATTTTAAAATTTTTTAGGGCCAAATCAACTCTCAAACATTATTGTCCCATCGATTACGTCCACGTCAGCAAATTCCATTTGTAATTTGACAGAATTAGACGGTAGGGGGCTAATCGAATAACGAAAGAATTGTTTAGGAGTAAATTAAAATTTATTAAAGTACAGGCGTCTATTAGGCATTAACGTTAAAATTTGGGGGTATTTTGAAATTTGCCTGATCCATTTAGTTCTCCGTGAGCGATTTTTCACAATAATTTGAGCACCAATCCCCAATTCCTCCAATGATTTGAGTAGACTTTAAATAGAAAGAAAAAAAAGATCGTAGCTAATAAAATTCAGGGGCACGTGACCCTTTGGACCTTATCTCACTCCACCCTTGGCACATCAGGCTATATGCCCTTCAAATAGGTTTTATAAAGGGAAAATGGCGGTCAAGAACTTGTTTTGAGCACAATTCATTTTCAATCGTAATAAAAATGCTCATTTTATATAGAGCTTTGTCTACAAAAACTTTCTTTATGTTTTTGTAACCGTTGAACTAAAATTAGAAATAAACAAAACGGGCTAATAAAGAATTTTTTAGATTTTGTTTATTTTCATCTCTTCCACCGTTTCTGATCTCTATAAGTCATCGAATAAAAAAAAAATTTGATTCAACGGTTTATTTCGTTAACTTTATACGTAAAACATCATTAGTAGTTTAGTAATCGAACTAAATTATCTTTTACTGTGTATATACAAAAATCATATTTGTCATTCATTTATTCAAAGACAAATTTGATTTTTGCAAGATCACAATTTATGTATGGAAAATTCTAACACCACACTCATTTATACATTCATTCACACATTCACATTCACAATAAAAATGGTGCGCACACACACTGAATGTGTAATATGTACGGATTCCACATTTTTGTTGCCCCCGTTTCCTATCAACGGAGCGTCAGGGTATGCGTAATCCATATAATCCATATAGGTGCACAGGAAAATAAAGAATGAAAAATATATGAAGAAATGCAAGTACAGTATTCCAATACTATTATTCACACTTCCCAACCTGGACCATGCACCCAACGTGCCTAATTCTATGTACTACTTCTCTCCCGTCCCACAATATTTGTCCGTCACGTTAAATGAGTATGTAAAAATAATACTATTTTTATAAGAAAAAAATCAAAATTTTCTTTAATAATTTACTTAGATATTGATGAGTTTAATTTATGAAAAAAATTAAATTTTTCTCTAAAGAAATACATTACTTTTGAATATTCGTTTTACAGACTGGACAAATATTTTGATACTGAAAAGTAAACAATTCTATCCATATACTGCTACGTGTAAGCATGCCCAATTTCAGTCTTACCACAATATATCCCGAAAAAAATGGCCACCGCCACCCAGTCTAGCTCCTCCCCGCCTCCGCATCCGACGATCCCAAAACCCATCTAAAAAAACCCTAACAACGACCCCACCACGACAGTGCCAAAAACGGCTACGCCACACCACCATCGTGCCGGGAAGATATCAATGTCTGGTTCCTCCACCGCCGCCGCCAATTGCCGATGGGACAATGTGACCCACGGCGACATGCAGCGGAGGAATGCCATGGAGAATTTCACGGCTATGGTTATGAAATTCGCTGCCTCTGACCCGACCCGGCCGCTGACCGACGCCCGGAGGGCAGTCATTGAGAAACGCCTCCTTGAGGAGTTCCCCCACTTTCGCACTCCCAATCATCCACCCTATTCCGCCGTAACCATCTCTCTCTCTCTCTCTCTCTCTCTCTCTATATATATATATATATATATATATATATATGTGTGTGTGTGTGTGTGTGTGTGTGTAGATTTTTCATGTATACGCAATGGAAAACACTTGAACCACACGCAAAATTACACACACACACCCTTACAAAGGTGGATCATCTCCCTTTGTAATTGTGTGTGGTTTTTTTATAACTTAGGTGTCCGGTCCAAAGGAGTTGATAGCGCCTAAGATGTTTTGGACCGGAGATCTTAGGAGGGAACAAACCCTAAGTCCCAAGAAGCCTAGACCACTAGGCCAACCACTTTGACGTTATAACTGTGTGTGGTTTTATTTAGCATTGTTGGTACACAATTGGCTGTATGTGAAGACCAACTGACGACCATGTATTATGCATAATAATACGTCTACTTAGGTTTGAGGCTATTCATGATTTTTCGTAAACCAAATTCGTAGAAGGTTGAAATGTACATTTTGGGTATTTCTGTCACTATCACACTCTGGATTGTGAAAAATGTTGGGAAAAAAAAAAGAACAAAGGGGTAAGTAAAATAGGTTAGAAATTACTCTAAGAAGTGAAGAAAAAGTTGAATTTTTGTGGGTCCATTTTCTTTCTCACTTCGGTGAGATTTGATGAATGATCACAGCCCCTCTCTTTTCTTCTCCTTTCTCTCGATCCAGTGGGCATATATATGTTTGATCCCAATAAACGGAAGCCGTAGTTTGTTAGCTATTATCATCAAGATGAGTAAATTGAAGAGTTCTTTTTTTTTATTTGGGTTGCTCGTCAATGTGATTGTTTCATGGATCAAATTGAAAGAATTAATTGGTTCAAGTGAATTGGGAAACTCAGATTTTGAGCAGCCATGGCTCAACCATGCAATTTATCATTCTATGGTCTACAATGCAACAGATAATTAGCTATGCATTCCGATTGCTTTCTGGACTATGACTGATTTCCGTAGCCATTCAGAGAAGCTTTCTTCAGGACAGCATGGTTGCATTTTTTCTAGTGTGTTTTGAACTTTAGTTTTGCTTTTTGGGTGCATGTTTATGTTATATTTCTTTTTTGTTTGACCTGTCGTGCTGTTTCTCTAAAAGTTCCTAGTTTGCTGAAGTTTTCACCTTTTGTGGTCCTCTGTAATGCAGATGATACATGGAGCAATAGGAGAATTAAAGGAACCAGAGGGTTGTTCTGAGGAGTCTATTTCAAAGTTTATTAGGAGGCACCATGATGATTTGCCTTGGAGTCATTCCACTTTATTGAATCATCATCTGCAGAAGCTCTGTAAATGTGGGGAGATAGTTGTGACAAGTGATAACTGCTATTTACTTTCTGATGGAATTACCAACCTTGAATCTTGCTCTACTCCTGGGAGAGAGCTGATACAAGGGATGCAGAAGCGACAGGGCAAGAAACAAAGCAGGCAAGGTGGGTGCTGTAGAAAGGATGAGACTAAAGAGATAACCCAACAAGGAGAACTGGTGGAAGTGATTTATGGACAATTCCAATTGCATGAGTGTCATAATCTAGTGATTGAAGATCAGAATCTAGCAGAAGAACCACATACCGAAACCATTGAAGAACCATATGTGCTACAAGCCCGAGAGCAAGAGCAACAAATTGCTCTTATTGGAGATTACAATCAACTCGAAGGGAAGACTATGGAATCAGAGCATCTAGAAGTGAACCAACGGGAAGTCCTAGGCCCTGAAAGGCCTCCCGGTTTCGATGTAGAGATAGTCAAGGAATTATCTGAGTTTCAGCAGCAGCAACTTCCTGAACAGTCTTTAAATATTTGTTCTCAGCAGAAGAATCCCAAACGCAAACTGGACACAATGACAACATCTAATAATTTGCGTATCAACTCAAAGCAGGTTCCGACGGAGCAGCAATATGAGCATAGGCCTCTAGGTATAACTACAACATTGTTGCAGCTTGTTTTTTCAAAATGCAATATTGTTTCCATTTTTCTTTATGCTACATTGTCGCCCTCTCCAATATCTGTAACATTTGTAGGTTTAGCTGCGGACTTGCGTTTGGTAGAGCAAAAGCAGCAACCAGATTTCTCGAATTCAGAAAGGCCTCTAGAACATGCCCAGGAAAAAGCCTGCAAGTCTTTTGATGGATTGGAATTATTGAAATCTGGGGAGAAATTACCTGGAATGCAACAGCTGCAAGGTAAGCAGCGTGTTCGTAAAAAGCATGCCAAATCCAGGCCAGAGGTAGTCATGACTGAAGATGTTACGACGAATTCCAATCAGCACTTTGAGATTCCAAAAGCAGAGAAGTCTCGAGGATCCAAGCTTGCAACAGTGGTACCATCACCTGAAGAGCAGGACCCCCGAACAAAGCTTTGTGCGAGGCAAAAGGCATCCA
Organism: Rhododendron ovatum; assembly: GCA_019656835.1. Lineage (NCBI taxonomy): Eukaryota > Viridiplantae > Streptophyta > Magnoliopsida > Ericales > Ericaceae > Rhododendron > Rhododendron ovatum. The sequence continues at coordinate 14,969,127 of CM033799.1, read as the reverse complement.
AGTCAGAGCAACCCCCAATCGCAGTTTCTCTCAATTCGCCTAAGGACCCGGATGGTAAAAGAAAGAGGACCAGATCCAAGTCAAAGACAAGGGGAACAGAGGATGTATCCATGCATTCTGAACAGATTGCAGAGCTTCCAAATCTGGAACAATGTCACGGGCCTGAAACTAGACCAGTAGAGCCATGCACCAAGGAAGAAGTGCTACGTGTAAAGCGTCGGAAGAGGTCTAAGGAACCTCAATACATCCTAGCTCTAGAAGCCGTGAAAGCTGCTCGGCAACCTGATGTTTCGGTCCCAGAGCAATCATCTCATCAAACGAAGAAGAGGGGGAGCCAACTACAAGACCGGGGTCGAAAGATGTCCACATCTACACCACCAATGACATCCAAGACAGAGTTGTTTTCCTCAGCAGGGGTTCAGTATCAGGAGACAGGGCTTCTGAATCAAGAAAGTTCTCCAAAGCCAAAGCAGATACCAGTGGAGGAATCAACTCAAACAATAGAGCAACAAGCAAACCTTCGTGGTCATGAAAAAATGATCAAGTCACACCCCATGAGAAAACCATCTGAGCAATTGAAACAACATGAGCGGCAGCAACAAGTCATCGGTCAGAAAAGTCTTCCTTTGTCCAAGCCAAAAACGAGGAGACGTTCTCTTGATTCACGTTTGGCTTCACATACGGAGCCAGAACAACCACCAGTGTCTCAAAACTCTGAAAGAGCAAAAGAGACAAATTACCAACTAGCACAGGAGAACTCTCAAAATTGGCGCTTATGGCCTCAGCAGGCTAAATCTGAAGCAGCTACAACTGCAGCAGAAGTTGCGCTTGTGCAAGATCAGAATGAGCCGCAGCAACAGCAACTGGATAGCCAAGATGGAGGGAGGCCTCTTGAACAAAAGTTTGATATGGCTCAAGATGTGGTGCAACCATCACAATCATATCCTCAGGATCAACATGAACAAAAGCCACCAGGTCCAAGAGGCCGCGGGAGACCTCGCAAGTGTCTGCATAATCCTCAGCAGCAGGAGAAGCAGACAAAGGGTCGAGGTCAAGGTAGACATCACAAGCGAAAACCAGATGACGCAACAATGCAAAGCCAGGTGCCAGATGATGCAACAATGCAAAACCAGGTACCGGAACCCAAGCGTCGAGGTCGGGGAAGACCAAGAAAGCTGGACAATGAAAATAATGACAGTGCAGGTGAAACGTGAATATGTCCTATGTTTTATTGTGCCATCATCAATGAGTAGCTTTTTCTTTTGGTTTTTTGGACTTGTGTCTTGAAGAATACTTGCGTAAAGAATGTTAATCATAGCAGTAGCATGATTGCTTCTTGCTAGACCCAATGAGAACCAATAATATATCAGTCAGGTAAGGTTTTGGGGGTAATAAATGGAAATAGATAGACAGATACATGAAGTAGATATATGAGTGGAAGTCCATATCCAGTTAATGTTGTTAGTATATACTCAGTACTCCTTTTCATTTTGATTTTGGGTACATGATTCATTGTACAAAACCAAAGCACAAAAAGCATCATCAGAGGCCTAAGCTACCGAAACTACCAAGCTCCAACGAGCACATCCAGAGAGCCACAACAGGCCCAGAAAACAAAAACAAAACCACCAAAGGAAAAAAAAAACTGGAACCCCAAAGACAAACCAAGAAGGGACACCAAAGAGCAACATCCTTCCACTTCTGAAATTCCATTTGAGGAATCCTCCATGCAGCGAAAAGCATCCTATTCATATCATTTCTGCAAGATCAATTTGGTTCTCACTTTGCTCCAGCACTCTTGTGGCTTGTAGTGTTATAGATGCGGTCAAAATTATTAACCTTTGACCACAAAAGACCGTTTGACCTTCCAATTGACGATGGGCATGTGGCCGCAGGGGCCGCGCGGAAGGAAAGTCTTGGTCAAACCTCAACCTAAAGGAGAATGGTTGACTATCCAATTGAGAGGAAACACGTGTACAGGGTTCGAAGAGAATGGGCATGTGGCCGCAGGGGCCGCGCGGAAGGAAAGTCTTGGTCAAACCTCAACCTAAAGGAGAATGGTTGACTATCCAATTGAGAGGAAACACGTGTACAGGGTTCGAAGAGAATGGGCATGTGGCCGCAGGGGCCGCGCGGAAGGAAAGTCTTGGTCAAACCTCAACCTAAAGGAGAATGGTTGACTATCCAATTGAGAGGAAACACGTGTACAGGGTTCGAAGAGAATGCCCGTGGAAGACTTCCACTGGAGGTGCGGTATCCACGGAAGTCCGCTCAATCCGTGGAAGAGAAAATGGATTTCGAGACAGCCTAGTAGCGGAAGACCGTGGGTAAAGCCCTGTGAGCCTCCGAGATTTCGCAATTACCAGAAAAGGATTTGATTAAGGAGTCTCTAGAGTTTCATCCGGGCCACAAGGCAAGGTTTGGAAGGAACTCCGCGATGAGGAAACGATCACCTCAGGTCGCGACCTTGCTCCTGTGGGAATAGGGGAGATTCTTGTGGCTTGGTGGCTTGGGATGGAGGTTGCGTTGTGGGGATTCGAGCTCTCCCGCGGAAAAGAGTCCGCAAGGGAACGAGTTTTTCTCAAGGCCCAGAGGTACAGGAGGGACACATGTCGGGGTTTCATAGAGCGTCGTCTTGGGCCTGACTAGGCCTAGGTGTCCTATAAATATCTCTGGCATTCCTCCTGATTTGACAGAGCTAACTTTTTCTAGAGAGAGTGTGTGTAAGCACTGAATTTGAAGAAAGAGAATATTCTTCTCCAGAGTAAAGGTGACCTCACCCATTCAATTCAGGAAAAGTCAAACGTTACTCCCACGGAAAGAAACAAGGGACACGTTGTCTTTGTCCCTTTTGTACCTCTTGCTCCTTCCCTCACCCCATAAGATTTTTTTCCTCATTTCTCCTCACTAATCATCTACCAATCGCACATCTCCAGCCCACACGTATCTACACGTAAGCATACCTCCGCGGAACCCCAACCTACAAGTGTCAATCAATTCAAGGCCTTATTAACCTCCTCACGAATGAAGAAAAATGCTAAGAAACGAATTAAGTTTTTACTTTTGGTGCTTGCCAAGAGCCAATAATTTGAAGGGTTCTGCTTAAAAGACGCGAATCTCACTTGAATTTTCAATTTTTTTTTTTGACTCTTATAATGTTTGAAAACTCTTCCAATTCTTCTTTATTGCTATTTGTCTTCAGGTTTTGCTAGAAAATATGTTGTATGACTAGACTTCTTTTTTGTTTCTTTGATTATAAAATAAAGGAATATGGGTTGCTTGCACCCTGAAAATTGCGACTTTTTGTGAACCATTCAGGCCCTACAAAATGATTAAGATCGTTTACTATTATTTAGATCTCGTTAAGGGTATCAGCCAAAAACTATATTGATCAACATGATTTGATACAATTGCAAAACTCATTAATCTTACGACTTTCTTTCCGCCGAATCATCACATTTTCTTAAGATTTTGGAATAATATTCAATATGACTTTAGCCCTTTCAATTTTTGTCAACGAGATTTAACAAATGGACGATTTAGAATTTTTAGATCACCTTTTTTTCTTAATAGTAATCATGATTTAGGTCACCTCGCCCACCAAAAATCTTAATTCTCAAGGGAAGGATACCCTTTTAGAAAAGCCGTATCAAAGAAATACTTCTTTTTCTTCTTTTCTGATAATAAAAAAAAAAAAGAAATACTTCTTTTTACTAGTCGGGGCCGCCCCAACTACCGTATTTCAATTCCCGTCCTTTCCCACCACCCAACTTGGGAGGGTCCACGAATATGGGCTAGAATCCCGATGACAGGTGGCGAGTTCGGGGAGGACCCCGTCCAATTCCTTTCATTGATCGAGTTTGGATCATTTTTCGGATCTTCTCTAGTCAACAACAATGATCGAAATTGTTCATTTTTTAGAGCTCATCTAGAACTTTGTCCATGCCAGAAATCACATTGATCGGATATTGTTTGATATGATTTTGAAATACATTAAGTTTGTAAGAAAAAAATATGCAACACTAGATTGCAACCCATTTGACACAATTATTTGAAAATCAATGCATTTTCAATATCACATTAAACGATATCCGATCAACGTGATTTTCGGCGTGGTCAATATTTTCGACGAACTCTAAAAAGTGAACGGTTTCGATCATTATTGTGAGATCGAAAAGGGCCCCAACGGACCTCTCCCAGCGCGTTCTTAGGACTAAAACAATGACCCAAGAGTCCCCATAGCTGATAGCCCCAGGACTGTACATACTCTTACTTCACTTGTGCACTTCGATTCCAATATACGTGCGGTGAGGTTTTTTATGAGTAAAAATAATAGTGTGGTATAACGGGACAAATGGACAATGCTCTACAACAGATATGATAGGTATCATACATACTTGTACTTCTATTTTGTTCACCAAAAAAGAGCAAACAAAAGCTCTAGGAGCACTTGATCACTGAGTTAGTCCCACTTCACTAAGGAAAATAAGTATACTTATTTTTGAAATTAAAGGTTAATATATTATGAAAGAATGACCTGTCTTGCATGGCGGAAAATGAGTACTTAAAAAATACTTAAGTACTAGGGTTGTCCAGCGGATGAATCGAACCGCCCAATCTAGATCAAACTGAACCAAATCGAGGCATGGTATGGACGGATATGAACCTGAAACATATTGATTCTGGTGGATTCCGGTTCGGTTCTGGCTCAAACCACCCAATCCTCAAATTGTTACAAAACACTAGAAAATTTGATTGCCCTTCAATATCCAAGCCCTATTCCCATTAAATCACAGGTAAACCTAAATATCACACTGAGAATAAGATTCTATGAACGCAACCAACCAATTAGCTTCTTAAAGTGTACTATTTGTGCGGTTATTTGCTTGAATTCAGTTGATATCGAAGCGAAATTCAATTTAACCATGTTGTGAACTTGTTTTGATTTTAGGATGGATGAACTTGTTTCGATTTTAGGGTGGATCAATGTTGAGACTTGATTGAACTTAATTTTTAAGGCTTTATTTTTCAACTTTTTGGTGTACGTAAAAAAATTAAATTGAATGCTCAAAACTGCCGACATCGATTCGCCGAATTACATTCAAACTGAACCATCCAAAGAACAACACAAACGGTTGGTGGATGAAAAAAACGATAATCCGCCGCGAGAAGATCAGATTGAGAGCCGGATCGATCTGCGGGCAATCCCTACTCTGTTTACTTATTTTTCCAGCTCCCCTCGTAGAGGGAAGCTATTCAATGCAGAAATGCTAGGGGTACAACAAATTTTGTATAATAGACACGTATAGATTCATTTTGCACCCGTCTCGAGTCCCCCAAAGATGATAAGAGTCACTCATGTTGTTCAAAATATTTTTGTTTAAAAGCCTCTGTAAAGAATCATTTCAATCCAATATTAATAAAGACGTTTACGAATCATACAATTTTGCTTTAGAATTTGGCATGAATTTTTGAAGCAAAGTTGGATGATTAGTAAACACATTTATTGGTATTGGATTGAGATGATTTTTTTCAAGGACCCAAAAGCAAATCATTTTGAATAAAATGAACGACTCCGATTATCTTTGTAAGACCCAAAACAGGTAAAAAATAATCTATACATAGCTACTGTACGGAGCTTGCTGAACTGTAGCATTTCTGCATTCGGTGCACCTTCCTAACCACCCTCACTATCTGTGTGGAGCCTACGCCGTGTGCGCCGACAGACAGTGCTGCACTTTTTCTTTTTCTTTTTTTAAATTTTGTCAAATCAGGAGGAAAAACTTTTATGCATAAACGGGGAATACTACAATACCAAGGATGAAGTATCTCCTCAGGTCCTTTTCCACTTTTTTGGTCATTTTTTGATCACACTTGGATGATCGGCTTCGTTCATTTTGTAGAATTCAACGAGAATCATAATAATACCAAAATTTGTGTTCATCCGAACTTTAAGTAGATACATGATTGACACATGTGAGAATTAAAGAAAACCCAAACTTGGGTAAAAAACATACTGAATTTGGAAGCGAGTTTTTTTTTGGTGCATTTTACATGTGTGCCGATCATGTGCCTACTAAAGTTTCATGAGCACGAATTTTGGTACAATTAATATTTTCACCAAACTCTACAAAATAAACGAAACCGATTATCCTAATACGATCGAAAAATGACCAAAAAAATACAAACCGACCGGAGATGATACCAACGCCCTGATATCCCGTTATACATGAAAGTTTCTCAATTAGTTAGTACTAATACAGAGGGGAGTATTTTATAATCTGGGGGGTGTGGCTGTGGCTGTGGCTGTGGCGTGGGCTTCGTAGCAAACACCGAATAATCAAAAAATGTAGAGTATCCTACACCTCCACGCGGAGAGAAAACGAGGGAAAAGCAAAAGCAGGAATTCTGGAGTCAGATCGGCGGGTGGTTACTGGTGGAGGAACTTTCTTACCCTAGGAGAGGGGGAGAGAGAGAGAGAGAGAGAGAGAGAGCGTTCGTGCCTCTTCCCAACGAACGAACGCTCTTCCTCCCTCATAAACCACCATCTCTCTTCCACCATTTACAGCGACAACTACTCCCACCATAATCATCATCAGAGGAGTTCAATTGCTATCTCCCTGTTGAACCTCAGATTGGCCCACTCATCCTCTGCAAACAAGGTCAGAGTTACTTCACATCATTTCTCTCTCTCTCTCTCTCTCTCTCTCTCTCTCTCTCTCTCTGTTGTGTCGGTAGTGGTGATAAGATAAGGCCCGCATTTTGAGACCCCGGTGTCCAATCATTTCGTCTTTTACTACTACTACTGGATACTGGACGATATATATGTCGGTAGGGTTTTAAAGACCGTTTGGATCATCCCTTCGGTTTCTTATCTAATTTTTTGTTTGCTTTCGCTCAATATTTGCAAACAAAAGGGTAAAAACCAAACAAAAAAAGATATATTTTGCTGCTGGTTGTGCGACCATTAATGATCCCGCTCTGTAATGGCACTTGCAAAATTATCCGGGCCCCTCAACACATATGCTTAGTTATGTACTTGTATATACAGGCGTAGAGTTGTATATTTGGTGATTACCTGTAGTTTTCGATCGGGTCGTAGCAATTTTGTGTGTGGGTATTGAATTAATACTGGGGAGCAGCAACAAGGTCTCTTTGTGGTTTGGGGTACTCATTTGTCAATAGTTTGGTTTGAATTTTATGTTATGGTAATTAATTCAATTTGCCTAAGGGAATTCATCTTCCTCCGTTTTTATTTGATTGATTGGTGTCAATTATGGATATTGCATTCCTATGCCCTATTTGGTCCTTCATTAGATTCTTGCGGTTCGGTTTAGGACATAGTTATATGGTTTCTAGTAGAGAATTTGTTGGTTGAAAATTGGAATGGTCACGGAGTCGTGGTACATGCCTTAAATTATATATGTCAAGAGTAGGCTTCTATCTCTTGGGAGACCAGGGGTTATGTTTACATTTGTTTTTAACAAGCTCCACAATCTTTGGATCTTTTATCTTGTTACGTTTGAGTATTTGGAAAATCTTTGGGGCATTGCTTTGGGTCACCTAAATTCACTGTTTGGAATGAAGACGTACCATGTTTTGGAAAGTGTGTTCAAAGAATCAAAACTTAAATCGCTAGGGTATTATTGTTACCTGCTAATAGAGAAGTTCTGCTGTTGTAGCCTATTCATGATGGTTTGTTATCATCTTCTATAGCACTGATCTACTTTTCACTTGTAGAACTTCTATATATGTCCTTGGGTCACCGCTGAGAGTAAAGTTTTTTTGTTTTGGTAAAACACGACAAAGTCTGTTGTTATGTCAAGATGAATACGAGAACAATTACACTTATTTGCTTGCTTGTTTTAGAATTCGGATGTTGGCCATCCGTTTGTTTGTACGGTATGCCTCATAGTTTGAGTTGCCTGCCGTATTAGCATGAGTTGTTTATATCTCGTTTCTTACTTATTGAGATGGAATTCTCAGTAATGGCAATAACACAACCCCCCCCCCCCCCCCCCCCCCCCCCCCGGCTTTCTCTCTCTCCAGCCGTTTATTTTATGTTAGTTACTAATAAGTATTTCTTTCAACTCAGAATATGCTTGACAAAGAGTTCTTCACAGAATATGGTGAGGCAAATCAATATGAAATCCAAGAGGTTGTTGGCAAGGGGAGTTATGGTGTTGTTGCAGCTGCAATCGATACTCATACCGGGGAGAGAGTAGCTATCAAGAAAATCAATGATGTCTTTGAACATGTTTCTGATGCTACTCGCATCCTCAGGGAAATCAAGCTCCTGCGACTTCTTCGACACCCGGATATTGTGGAAATAAAGCATATAATGCTACCTCCATGCCGAAGAGAATTTAAAGATATTTATGTTGTTTTTGAGTTGATGGAATCTGACCTTCACCAGGTAATCAAGGCAAACGATGATCTCACTCCTGGACATTTTCAGTTCTTTCTGTACCAGCTTCTTCGGGCGTTGAAGTACATACATGCAGGTTAAACTTTTTCTTTGAAGTAAATTTTATTTACAGAGTACATCCTAGGACATCTGTATGCTTGTTGAAACTAATTATACTTTCTTGATTCTTGCAGCAAATGTTTTCCATCGGGATTTAAAGCCCAAAAACATTCTGGCCAATGCAGACTGCAAGTTGAAGATTTGTGATTTTGGACTTGCTCGAGCATCGTTTAGCGATACACCATCAGCTATTTTTTGGACCGTATGTGTTTTCTAAGAAGCACGGACATGTCTATCACATATCCTTGTACAATGGATACGGACACTTTCGGACAAGTGTTAGGCACACCAAACGTGTTTAAATTTTTTATTATGGTTTTTGTGTTCGGACGCTTTGGGGACACATTATGAGGTCAGAATGTAATTTTAAAAAGTTGGGGCATGGTGAAAATGTCATGAATACTTATTTCTTGAATACCTATTTAGTGCTTGTTTTTTTGCCTCCGTTAACTTAGGTAAGTTTTGTGTGTGTGTGTGTTTTTTTCATCCCTAATTTGACAAAAAAACGTTTTTATGTCTACCGTGGATTTAATATATACCTCTAATACACACTTTGTGTATTCAACAGTGCCCCCAACTTGTCCATAACTTGACTTTCCAAAAATGACATGTTGGCGTGTCTGACTCATGTCATGTCGTGTCCTGAGTTTGTATCCGTGCTTCTTAGGTGTCTTTCTTATGTAAAAAGGATGAGGATTATAATGCTATGGTAACAGGTTTAAACGTTTCGAATTGTATCATCAGTTTTGTGCCTAATTATGTTACTGAACTTCGTACCATTATTTATTTGACCACTGTTTGACTAACTAATAATTTTTTATGTTCATATGTACCTTTAAGGATTATGTGGCAACTCGATGGTATCGTGCTCCTGAACTATGCGGTTCCTTCTTCTCGAAGGTAAGTATGACTCATGTACACTTCTTTAAGCTACTATAGCGTACTTATTTAGACAGTTACAATGTTACATCTTGATATGTACTTGGTTATGCGCATGCCTTAAAACTCGTTTGTTGCTTGTTTTTTCGTAGTCATTGATGTGCTTTACTCAACATGTCTACTCTTTTTTTCTTTCTTTCTTTGTTCCCCTCTTACCCACAAAATTGAAAGGAAAATTCTATGGAACTGCCATAAGACCAACGATGCTTTATGAGACAGAATGTTGGCCTATTAAGAAACATGTGAGCAAGATGAGTGAAGTGGAAATGAGAATGTTGAGGTGGATGTGTGGTAAGACTAGACGAGACAAGATTAGAAATGAAATAGTTTGTGAGATGGTAGGTGTAACACTTATAGAGGAGAAGTTGAGGGAAAATAGGCTAAGGTGGTTTGGGCATATTTACCGTAGACCAGAAGATGCAGTAGTTAAGAGAGCGGATAAGATAGCTGTAGGTAGCAATGTTATGGGGAGGGGTAGATCTAAATTGACATTAGAAGCTGTAGTGCGCAAAGATATGAGTATAATGGGTTTGTGTGAACAAGTGGCCATTGATAGAGCTCAATGGAGGAAACGGATTCATGTAGCCGACTTCAAGTGATTGGGATGTAAGGCTCGGTTTGGTTTGGTCTTTGTTCCCCTCTTCCTCTGCTTTCAAGTTATTTCCCTGTTTCTGGGTGTCTTCATGTTCTTATGTATTCTCAATTGATGAAACTACTTGCTTAATGTTTTGACTTGCCCTTCTTAGAATGCAGCCGGCACCACTCTAGGTGGTATCAGTGGGCTGTACATGCACAGTGTACAGTATCCATGTGCCTAGGGCCACTGGGTTGTTTGGCAATTCCTTTTTCTTTTGTCCCTACTTTACAGCTTATGGGAATCGACTCATTGACCACGACAATGCTTATAACCTTGTAACTCTGAATCTGCTTCTATAATCTGAAGTGATTGGATAAAAGTTTGGCTGCCTGGCCCTAGTCTTGCAAAAAGTTAAGTTTTGCATGCTTCTAACTTGTGTAACGCTGGAGCACTTGTTTTTGTTACATGCATTCCAGATATTTTTTGGTCTCAGTTTCTTTTCCTGTCCAGTGGCTGATCTTTTGACTTTTGTCGAGTCACACTCAATGAAAAAACCTATACACTTGCATGTAGTGAAAAGAATCTTATTAACTTTCTAAAATCGATTTAGGAAGGTCTAACCCCATTGTTGTCTAGTTATAGATTTCGTTTTTTGAAAAGATGCAACAATAATGGCAGTCTATAATTATGGAATGAAATCATTTCTTGAATATCTGAGGCTTCCGAAGAATTCCTGAGGTTGTTTTCAATAGTTCTCAAAGTTATTGTGAGGGGCTGGCAATCCTCTTTCTTTCTTTCTTCCTTCAAGTTCAGTACTTTCTCCCACCATTTCTGTGATTCTTGAACTTTACTCCGAAATATTTCTGATATTATCCCGACTCCCGAGTCCCAATTTCAATTTTCTTACCATGGCTCCACTAAACTTTGTTGGTTCATATCAAACCTTTTAAAGCATAAACCCCCAGGCTTCTGACCACATTTTCCTGGGTGTTCAATGCACATCTGTTGACGTTGGCTGATTGTTAGCTGAGTCCAATACTACCACCGTTTTGCTTTGTCTTTAAGCATATTCTGAACCATATATTTGACATTTACTGTTGTTCTCTGTCGTTCAACTTAATTCTGTCTCCCTTTTTTTTTTTTCCTAAGAACTGATTTCAAGCATCGTAGTTTGTGCAAAAAATTTTCTTAGACATTACGTTGCAGAGAAGAGCAGCATTAAAATTACATTTTCATATGTCCAATGGGGATATTTACTTGCAAGTGGACCAAATGCTGTCATTGGAATCCTAAATCGCTTTAGATGTTGCATCTGTGATAGACATTGCTAAGGGACAATGCACTAGTCTTCGATCATGTATCATCCATACTAGTAACTTGTCGGGGTATTAACACTTTTATCTCCTCAACTAGGCAAAATCTGTTTACCTCGCCCCTCATCTATCAATTTTCTCAATGTAGTCCATTTACTCTGCAATTTGTGGCAATTAAGGACAATATTGAAAGACAACCCACAAAGTGGACGAAACTTCCCAGTGGAGCTGCATGGCTGTGTGAATTGTCAGGAAGAGAGCATAATTGACCTCTCACCTTTACAGAAGTGGAGGAAAACCCATCCTTTTTTTGCCATTACACACAGCATTCATACGGAACAAACTTATCTCTGGGTAAGAAAAAAGTAGTGGAGAATGCTTGACGATTTCAAGTCCTAAATTAATGGGTTGCCCCAAGCGTAGGGGAGAGATTGATGTAGCACAATATCTGATAATACCGGAGTCGAATCCACAAAGATAGTGATGCGTGCTGACTAAAAACTCGGGTTGTTTTAATTTGAACTGGCTCTTAGGTAGCCACCCTTTGTAGTTTGATGCTGAGATTAACTAAAACTAAGAAATTGTTTGATTTTTCGAATAATTAAAAAGAAGATACAGTCGTAGGGTTCATAGCACTCGCAACCAGCTCGGACTTCCCTGCCCAGTCAGTGTTCTTAAAAATATTCAACTTTAGAGAGAAAAAAATACCCCGATAGATATGAACCTTTATGGTCTCCATTTACCCATGCGCAACAGAGAATGAGTTTTGGACCCCCATTCCCCCGTTCACATGGGCTCCGGCGATGCCCGGGTTCGTCTCATGGATGTTCTTTTATTTTTTTTTGATAAGTAAATATTTATATTAAAGAAGGCATTAAGGGAATGCCACCCGAATACAAAAAAAGGCCATCAAGACAAAAAGGCCCTATACACCACCAGACGAAAAAAACAACTCAAACCACTCTAGAAAATGGTCAAGGGAGGGATTACAATCTCCCTTGTCCCAACTATACAAACTAGTAACCACAAAACTTTTAATTTTAAATAAAGGCTTCTCGACCCCTTCGAAACATCTCGAATTCCTCTCACGCCAAATAGCCCACATCAAACAAAGAGGAATCATGGCCCATACGCGCTTTCTCTGCTTGCCCACTCTAGCACCCCTCCAAGCTATTAAAAGCTCCAAAACATTTCTCGACATAACCCATTGTAACCCAAACCAAGATAACACCGTGGACCAAAGTTCCCATGCCACCGAACAATGGATGAGGAGGTGTTTCACCGATTCTGCATCCCTTTTATACATACAGCACCAATTAACAATTATTCTCCGTCTACGAATCAGATTATCGATTGTAAGAATTTTGCCTTGAGCCGCGCACCAAACAAAAAATGCAACTTTCAACGGCACTTTTGATTTCCAAATCGCTTGCCACGGAAAGGTTGAGTTACCACTCCCCCGTAATGCATTATAATACGATTTCACCTCAAAAAGACCTGATTTGGTTAGTTTCCAACGCATCTCATTCTCTCCTTCTCCTATGCCTTGCAGACCATACAATCTAGAAAATAATGCCATCAAGGCTTCCTCCTCCCCTTCTTTAACATTTCTAAGCAAACGGATATCCCAAACTGTAGCCCCATTGTTGTGGAGAAGATAATCTGAGACTGATGCATCCCTTTTGCAAGCCAAGCGATAAATACACGGAAAGGCCACCTGCAAGCTCACTTCCCCACACCACACATGGTCCCAAAATTTCACCCTCCTTCCTTCGCCAACAGCCAAATGAGTATAGATTACAAAGGCTTCCCAAGCTTTCATGATACCCCTCCACAATCCCACCCCATGAGGCAAGTTCACGAAACGGGTAGACCATCCTCCCCATTCACATCCATACTTCGCAACAAACCACTTTTCGCCACCATCTCTCTCTTTCACAAGCAAACCTCCAAAGCCATTTTCCCAACAGAGCTTCATTAAACAATTTTAACCTTCTCACTCCCAATCCTCCTTCACAAATAGGAGTGCACACTGTATCCCAATCAACAAGATGATACTTAAACTCTTCCCCCACACCTCCCCAAAGAAAATCCCTTTGAATCTTCTCTAAACGTTTAACAACCGAAACCGGAATAACAAACAAAGACATAAAATAAGTAGGCAGGCTGGATAGCGTACTATTGATAAGTGTCAATCTACTTCCTTTTGGAATATATTGGCGCTTCCATCCTGCTAACCTCTTTTAAAAACGTTCCACAACTGAATCCCAAACTGCCTTTGATTTGATAGAGGAGCCCAACGGCATGCCCAAATACATTGCCGGCAATGACGCCACTCTATAACCCAAAATCTGAGCAAGAGCACCGATATCATTGACTACCCCTACCGGAATCATTTTTGACTTCCCCAAATTCACTTTAAGGCCAGAGACCGCCTCAAAGCACAAAAGAACACAACGAAGGTAACCCACCTGTGTTGGCTCCGCATTGCAAAACAAAAGAGTGTCATCGGCATATAGAATGTGAGAAACCATCATCCCCAAACCATCTATTCTTCCCACCTCAAAACCTTGCAAGAAGCCACCTTGCACTGCTTTCTGTAGTAGCCGACTAAGAACCTCCATAACTAAAATAAACAGGAGTGAGGAGAGAGGGTCACCTTGACGCAAGCCCCTAGAGGTCTGAAAAAAACCTGCTGGAGTACCATTCACCAAAACAGACATTCTAACTGAAGATATGCAAGCTTTTATCCATTTCCTCCAAAATTCTCCAAAACCCATTCTTTCCATAATATAAAGCAAAAAATCCCAATTAACATGATCGTATGCCTTCTCAATGTCCAACTTACGCACTAACCCTGGAATGCCAGCCTTTAGTCTCGAATCCACACATTCGTTTGCAACTAACACCGCATCAAGAATTTGCCTACCGTGGACAAAAGCATTTTGAGATTCTGACACAACCTTCCCCACTACCTTCTTCATACGAGATGCTAACACTTTAGCCAGCAATTTGTAGGCTCCACCCAATAAACTAAAAGGTCTGAAATCCCGAATATCCTCCGCACCTCTCTTTTTAGGAATCAAAGCCACAAAAGATGCATTCAGGCTTCTTTCAAACTCACCATGCTCCCAAAAATAGTGAAACATTCCCATCACTTCCCCCTTCACCGTCCCCCAACAATGTTGAAAAAAGGCCATTGACATACCATCTGGACCAGGTGCCTTGTCCCCATTCATAGAATTCAAAGCAGCCACCACTTCTGACTCATCAAACGGCCTCTCTAAACAAGAGGCATCCTCCACCGAGAGTGCGCCAAACTCCAACTCATCAACACGGGGACGACCCACTCCCTCCTCCCTAAAGAGACCTTCATAGAAATTAGCAATACCATTTCTAATCTCCTCATCCTTGTCCAAATGGCTATTGCCTATGATAATCTTACCAATAAAATTGTTCCTTCGATTACAATTGGCCATCCTATGAAAGAACCGAGTGTTCCTCTCACCCTCTTTTAGCCACAGATTTCTAGATTTTTGCCTCCAACTAATTTCTTCAAATTTCGCAATTTTTCCGAACTCTTCTTTGGCCTTTACTCTCAAAATTTTCTCATCCTCCCTTAAGACTTGGATTTGTTCCTCCGCATCCCAACGGCGTATTTCATCAACCACCTTGGCTTTTTCAAACTCCAACCTCCCAAAGACTTCAGAATTCCACTTGCGCAAATCTGTTTTTAACAATTTAAGCTTTTTTGCCAACACGAAGCTTGGCTTCCCCATCACTGAATAACTGTTCCACCATTCACCCACTCTATCCGCAAAACCCTCTGATAATAACCACATATTCTCAAATCTGAACGGGGTACTTCCTTGACGAATCCCTCCACTGTCTAGTAAAATAGGCATGTGATCTGAAATAGGCCTTGGAAGCGCAAACTGTGCCACATTCGAAAAATGTTCCTCCCAAGCAGTAGAGAACAAAAAGCGATCAATGCGAGACAAGCATCTATTTTCCTGTGTGCCAAACTAAGTATATCTGCTCCCACTAAGCGGCGGGTCAACAAGCTCTACGTCATTAATAAAATCTGAGAAACTCCTCATATCTCGGGAAATAGAATTACACCCCATTCTCTCATCCGGGAAATGAACAACATTAAAATTCCCCCCCCAAACACCAAGGCTCACCCCATCTAAAAGCCACAGCAGAGAGCTCATCCCACAATTCCCCCCTATGGCGATTGATAACAGGGCCATAAACTCCCGAGAACACCCACCTAAAACCATCCTCCACATTTTTAAACAAACACGATGCTGAAAACATGCCCAACTCAACGTCAACTTTTTCTACCACCCTACTATCCCACAACACCATCACCCCCCCTGAGGTCCCCACCGCGTTCAAATGGATCCAATCCACCCACCGGCTTCCCCATATCTCTTTCACCATCTCCAAGGTTGCCTCTTTTAACTTGGTCTCTTGTAGACAAACCACATCCGCCTTCCATCCTTTAAGTAACACCGTCACTATAGCTCTCTTTTCCCTTGCATTCAAGCCTCTCACATTCCAACTAATAATTTTGATCTTCATAAAAAGATAATAGATTAACCCCTTCCACTCCTCCACCACTTCCCTTCCCATCCTCCTCGCGGCCATCGTAGTTAATTGAACACTGTAGTCTCTTTAACTCCCTACTCCCTGTACTAGTTTTACTACTACCTTTCTTAGTCTCTTTCACAGCTCCTTTCCTCCATTTTTCCTCAATATCAGAAAATAATTGCATCGTTCTATCTTCGAAACCATCAAAGGAAACGCCTAGAAACTTACTGAAGCCAGAAATTCTCTTTATAACCCATTTTGATACATCTTCTTGGGACATCCCGCTCACCAGCTTATCTTCCGTATTCCACTCCCCATCCGGCTCCTTAATTGCCAAAGGATTATAAACTTCATTACATAGCACCAAGCCATCGTCCACCACCTTCTCAACCCAACCTAAATCACTGAAAACCTCCTTCTGACTATCCCACACCGAAACTTCCCCTCCAAACAGTCCAGAAAAGGGAACTAGCTCTAACCCCCTGGAGCTCACTCCCCCCTCCCCTGCCTCAGCCACGCGACCCCTAAACACCCTACCCATACCGAAACCCTCACCTAACTCCAAAGAAAAACTCCGCCTGCCTAAACAATCCCCCAACGAGACATCTTCCCCACTGCACCAAACCTCCGACACCCTCCCCTCACGCACAGCCTCATCCACCCTTTCCTTCAAAACCAGAGGTGATTCCCCCGAGGAGAGAGAATCAGCCACTGACGACCTCCTCGAAGAAAATCCACCACCACCTCTTTCTTCCAAAAAAGAAAAAGAAGGCGGCAAAGAGGGAGATAAACGATTGGGAATCATACATACCTCACCGAAATCTGTAGTCACCTGAGAATTTTTTCCGTCGCCGACCACTCCGCCACGTTCGATTGGAGTTCTACAATCACAGTCAGGAACGAGCAAACCAGCGTCCCCCCTTTCAGAACTTACAGCACCTTTATAACTCGTTCCCCCTCCTGGATCTCCTTTCTGGACCCATTTTCTGTTTTTAATAGCAGTCAAATTGGATTTAAAAGGCCTTTAAACAAAAAGGCCCACTTATCCACAGGCCCACTCTTAAAAGAAATGTGCTGTGCTCTTTTAGTCCCACCAACAGGCCCTTTATTATAAAACCCATATTCACCTCTGTTCTGCCCACTTACATACCCAAGCCCAAACCGAGGCCCAGTCCCCCATCCCTTACGCGATTCAAATTTTGAATGCTGCCCAGGTTTGTACCACCCTCCAGCTTGATACCCACTCGCACCACGCTCGTGAAATCCAATTGTCTTCTCCTTCCTACTATCCCCCGAACCGCCTACTGAACTTCCGGCAACCACCCCCTGTTTACCAAGGCCAACCTCCAAGTTTGGCTGGAAAATAACTTTTGGCCCCTTCTCAACCCAAAGGGTCACCTCGAACAACCAACTTCCCATTGCAATCTTCACAGTTGCCGGAATATTCTCCGGTGGAGCCCGAATAGCAATCCTAGCCCACCGCAAATGTGTTCGCTGCCTCGTTTCTTCGTCCACAAACAGGAAACCACCACAATGATTTCCGATTTCTTTAAACACCTCAAAATCCCAAAACTGAAGTGGAAGCCCTAAAATTTTTACCCACACCTCTGAGTTTGCATCCCCTGGTTTAACACAACATCCAATCGGAGACCACCACTCCAAATCCAATCTTCTTCCTCTGAAAATCTAGTTCCCCTTCAAGTCCTGTTGAGCTTCTTCAAACGACGGCAACGAGAACAAAAACGAGAACCCTCCTAATTCCAAAACTTGAACCCCCGCAGTCACTTTCCAAGTATTCTGAGCCCATCGTTGAACTTCCATAGCCGCCGGCAAAGCTACTCCCCCTTTCTCCAACCTACCCACTAAGCATCTTTCCAAAAAACGCATCATCTTTTGCGTAGAGTCAGTTCTAACATCCACGTCGCAACCCCTCCGCTTTTTCCCTTTTTCCTCCACCGCCACAGTGTTCTCCGGCCATCCACCAATAGTTGCAGCCTCCAAAAAAGATCTGCCATCTACTCTACCCTCTGAACGACTACGACCACAAAAATCCCAGAATTTTTTTGAAATATCCACCCAACCCCCGTTTCCACACAGTTCTGGCACGAACACATGCCACGCCCTCCCTGAATCTCTCACCTCCACCCTCAAAATAAAACCCTTTTCCAGAACTGAATGGCGGACCTTCACTTTCCTTGAAAAACCTCCATAGCTACGCAAGAACTCCTTACTGTAATCTGATGAATCATCCTCGAGGATTAAGCACAACCAAATAAACTCGATCTCTGAGACCCATATCTCTCGACGAACCCCAGAGCCTCGTTCCACCAATCCATATCTCAAACGATCTCCTTCCCCCCCATCCACCAGTTCCAGCGACGTGAAACCCACCTGCAACAGAGCTTTCCGACGCCTATCCACTACCATTGAATCAACATTGGAACCGACAGAGAAAGATTCGAAGAGCTATCCGAGATGAGATGAGATGAGATGAGATGAGAGAGAGAGAGAGAGAGAGAGAGAGAGAGAATTGAATTGCGGCACCACCAGCCTCATGGATGTTCTTAATTAACCTAAAATTGTCCTTTCAATTTTTATGTCAGAAAACAGGAGCATAACATGTTCGACCTGGCCACGGTTTGATAATCACCCCGCGACCCTACCTATGTGACTACTCATCTATTATCAAGCAAAAAACATAAGAAACCCTAGTTTGAAACATGCTTCTATTACTGGATAAGGAAAATAAACAAGAGAGATTAACTAAACGAAGAACCACGAACAACTTTAATAAAGAACAAAACGTAATACGAGTTACCAAAAGGTGTGTTCTTGAACAAAACTTCGAAAACTTTGAAGGAAAAGAGCTCTGAGGCAAAACAACGTAAGAAAGTTGCAGACATTCGAACCCTAAAAACGAAGTTCGGGTAGGTATTTATATTAATCCCCGAAGTCAGAAATTAAAATAACGAATTTTTTTTCCCCGCTGTGCCATCCGATAGCCCTACAGCAGATAGCTGTAGCGCTACGCGTTGCCCTGGTTCACTGGTGATGCACCTGTAGGGCTACAGCTCAGAAGTGTAGCCCTACCGCCTACGTTAGGGGGTTTTCACGGCCTTGCATGCATTCTTGACACCCGACCCGATGCCTCATGCCTTCGCCTTGACTTTCCACGGCGACGTCCAACACGGCCTCGCAATCCCAACTTGGCGCAAAAACCGCTTTATTTCTTGCCAAACTAACAAAAACACAAAAACAAGACAAAGCATGGCATCAAGTGGAAAATGAAATAAAACGCACCTCTAACGCGCTAAAATGCCCTACTTAGGTGCTTATATCTATGATATTGCGCGTCTATCAGAGAAGAGAGGAAAAAGAAAAGGGGAAAAATAAAAAATGGTTTCAACTTAATAAAAAATTAAAAATCCATATTTTGAGAAACCTGTTAAACATTAGAGCAGTAGCCAAAGCAGTTCCAATACCAATTCCAACTAGAAAATGCTAAAAGAAATGTGATACACAAAACAATTCCCCAAAAAAGATGCAAATAGAATTTCATTCGCAAAAAAGGTATCCAGTTTTTATTAACAGGTTTCTCAAACTCATAAGAATGCATTTACAGGCTTCTTCAAATATGTTTTTTTTTTTATTAAAGTTTTATCAATTTTCGTTTCTCCCTTTCCCCCCCTTCTATTTCCCCTTGTTTTTTCTTTCCCAGAGAGAGGTTTGGTTCTGTGTATGCTGTGTGCGATGGACATAAAATAGAAAGGGTTTCCCTCCACTTTGATAAAGGTGAGAGGCCAATTACGCTGTCTTTTTGACAGTCCACATGGACATGCATCTCACCTGGGTCAGTTTCCGCCCATTTTGTGGGCTGGTGTTACATATTGTCCTTTGTTGCCACAAATCTTATATTACAAGGGCTAATCAGACAAAATTGATAGATGAGGGATGAAGTAAACAGATTTTGAATAGTTGACGGGATAAAAGAGTTAAAACCCCGTAACTTTTATATTGAAAATTTGTTAATCCTGAGTGAAGAGGCTGCGGACAAGGCAGAGTATTTGTTCACTCATTTTTAGGATGGAGGAGGAGGTGGCTTTATTGGCTTCCTTTTTCTCTATTTCAGTATTTCTGTCTTTCTGGGATGTGGTTTCTGTTTCCTGTCGTCGTTATCGTTTAAGCATCCTTGACCATCTTTTAGGTTTTGATGGATTTGTATATGTGTGCGCATGCGCATTGGTTTGAAATTTTCTTTGGGACAAGGCAAACTAATTTTGAAGGTGGGGAATTTTTTTTTTATTTTTAACTGGGGTATTAGTTGATACTACTTTTGTGACAGTATTCTATTTTCTCAATACCCTACTTATACCAGGAAAAACTTGGGCGCTACTGGGGTATGCCCCACCCCTTCTTGCCATATATTTGTGGGACACTCCTCAAATGTGGGATCTACCAACATATGACCCTAATATGTGGCTGAGAGAGGGTGTTGGGACATGCCCAGGAGCACTGAACTATCTGTCACTTTCATTTGCTTCGATACAATTATCAAGCAAAAAGAAGGTTACAGTCAAGCCAACTATATGTTCGAGTCAATGACAACCTTGAAGCGGCATTACATGATAATCCTTGTCATTTAATGTAGCCTGAAAAATCGTGGCAGTGATTACCTTGTTCTGGTATGTCTGTAGAAGGGCATGAAACTTTATACAATAATATTTCCTTGCTTTAGCGTCTTGACGTTATCCATGCTTATTATGGAACAACTTCTATTGAACTTAGGGATGCCGAACCTTGAAATATCTCCTAACAGTTTTTATTAACTTCATGTGTTTCAGTACACACCTGCTATTGATATCTGGAGCATAGGATGTATTTTTGCAGAAATGCTTACAGGAAAACCGTTGTTTCCTGGGAAGAATGCGGTGCAACAATTGGATCTCATAACTGATCTGCTTGGCACTCCTTCCTCTGAAACCATTGCAAGGGTTAGTTCTTTTTTTTTTTTTTGCTTCTTTCTATAATCTGTTTTGACAACAGTTTTTACATTTTATATTCCAGTTCTCTGAAGCACCCAAAAAAAAAAAATTCAGTTTAAAATTTCGGATAATGTGGCTCGAATTTCAGTATTCTGCATGTTTTCTACCTCTGCTGTGCTCTTAGTTTCCAAAATTTGGTTCTTTATATATCTGCAGATTCGGAATGAAAAGGCTAGACGATACATGAATAACATGGCGAAGAAGCCTAGAGTTCCTTTCTCACAAAAATTCCCTAATGCAGATCCATTAGCTCTTGGTTTACTTGAGCGTTTACTTGCATTTGATCCCAGAAATCGTTGCTCTGCTGAAGAGGTAAGATTCAGAAACTTGAATACTTTCATACGGCGAGACTGATTGTTCTTTCCTCATTACAGGCCTTGGCAGACCCATACTTCTTCAGTTTGACAAATATGGAAGATGAACCATCTACGCAACCCATTCCGAAACTTGAATTTGAATTTGAAAGGAGGAACCTGACAAAAGATAGCATAAGAGAGCTAATATATAGAGAGGTACGAACATTGTGAACATCCTTGTTGCTTTTGTGATGTTATATTCTTTTGGAAGCATGCTTCATGGTCTGTTTTCATTTGAAGCGTACAGATTCTGGAGTATCATCCTCAGATGCTGCAGGAATACCTTGATGGTGTAGATCGGATTAGCTTCATGTATCCAAGGTTTGGAATGGCATTAATCTCTCTTGAATCATTTGATTTCCATTTGGCTATGAAATGTCTCCAGAATTCTTCATGTGTGATCTTTGCATGCATCTTTTGCATGTTCGTATCCATTTTTCAAATATTCTTGATGAAATTCGCGTTTGCGGCTGCTCTCTTATGCGGAATATAGCCAGCTTGCTCATTTTTGATATCTTCTGAGATCAAATCCCATGCACATAATGCCAGTTTATCACTATTGTCAGCTATAACTTTTTGGGGTTCATAAAAAGCAATAAATTTTGCTGTCATACAGAATTTTATCAATTTTGATGAGTGGGAAGTGAAATGATAAATTCTAAATAGCTATTTCTCAATCAGATTGTCTGTGTGGGCAGACTTATTGTTTCTCAATAGATACTGCGTTGCTTCCTATCTGCCTTTAATTTATCAAGAATGAAGTAAAATCGGTGTCAATTACCTGCGCTTTCTACTCAGAGTTAAGCATATCTGCCTCTATTGTTTTTTTTTAATGAAGTTACTGGAATTTGTCAATCTATCGCAAACAGTTAAAGTGAAATTTTAAGCAGATTAGCCCTGTTAAAACTTATGACAGGCTAAAGACACCCGATCGAACGGTCACAAGCGCATTTGAACGGGCACGTTAACCTAGAAGTTTGGCATGCACAAAAACGCCAACGTTTGAACAGCGAAACACGCGTGCAACGTGTTGGTATCACCTTGCGAAACAAATATGCCAATTAAAAGACCTGTCGTCTTTGGGGCTGAATTCGAGCGCATTCAACATGCTAGGCATTCTTTGTGAACACAGGCTGAACTTGATCTTCCATTGTGAAATAAAGGTGGTGTCAGAAAAGCTTCTATACCCTTGTCCTTGCAGTGATATCAACCATGTCATGACAATAGATGAAAGACGACTTCTTGGTTGATTTACAAAGCTTCCATCAGAAAGGAATTCTTTCAAAATCTGATTTTCTTTTTCCATGGATTTGACAGAATGTGAAAAATAAAAGAAAAATCACTCATTTTGGAGCGACACTGTAGACCCAAAAACTGACTTCAGGGAGATGACTCATTCTTTCTTCCCCTAACATAGAGCATACATTATTTACAAATATCATCTTGTGGTTATGCTAAAAATCTGAGAAAAGATAAAAGAATCCTCTATAGACCATTTTACACTATCTTGTGTGGAGAATTACCTGGCTCTTTTGAAGGTTGCCAATTTCTTTTTCTTGTGATTATTGGAAGAAAGATGGCTATGTTGTGTGTACTGAATGATGTATGCATTGTTACTAAATCTGGGTGATCCATTTATTATTCATAGTGTTGAACGTACAAAAAAATTTAGGAATATGCGGAACACAATGAAAGATTTAGGAAAGAAAGACGCAAATGCGAGAAAGATGCAGCAAAAATCAAGAACAATCACACAAGATGCATATGATTTTCGTGGTTCTCTCATGACAACTTTTAACACTGACGTAGCTTTTAAATATTGAATTATGACCTCCTAATGTGTCCCAATGTGTCTGATTAGTAACATTTATGTAATAAAAAAGTGGCACATGTAGTTGAGCCTGCCCATCAACTGTCTAGAGCGTGGTGATAAAAATGAAGAGGTCTAGAGCATGTCGCGTTGTGGCCCATTGCATGCTTGTGTCAGACATGACTACGTGAGGCTGGTAGATGTGTCCTTGCAATCTTAAGCTATGGATGGTGATGGAAGAAACTTGAAGTGAACTCAATGTCATTTGATTTTTTCAGTGGAGTGGATCAATTCAAGCAACAGTTTGCGCATCTCGAGGAGGACTATGGTAAAGGAGAAAGAAGCACTCCTCTCCGGAGGCAATATGCCTCTGTGCCTAGGTGAAGTTTTTCACAACATATGTCAACATCCTTGTGACAGTGAGAAGAATACTGTGTTATGAAGCTTGTGTGCTAATTCTGCTCTCTTTTTCGACAGGGAGCGGGTCTGTGCGCACATAGATGAGGATGATGACGAAAATAGTGATTTGGAAAAGCATGCTGCAGCTGCTATTGCTCGCACGTCTCTCCGGAGCCCAATGAGTTCAAGGGGGACTAAGGATGTAGTGATGATGCTGAAACCGAATGGCCTTAGCAAACAAAACTATCGTGGTTGCGCCCCGTTAAATTGTTCTGGCATTAGTGCTCCCAAAGTGTCAGCATAGGTTGGAGAGATTTGGAAGGTAACTATTTACTTAAACCATTTGGTGTTGTAGTAAACAGAGCATCAGAGTAAGGTTATGCTCCTCAATTCTTATCGCTATTAGCATTCAAGAATATAGGTTTAGAGAAGGGAACTGGGTTTTCCTTTACACGAACTGGGATTGCTACTATTTCTTTCTTTCCTCAAGCCAGCTCAGGGCCATGAGAAGGGGATTAGGTTGTTGTGGAACCAAATTGTACTCGAAAATTTTGGCAATTTCTTAAATGTCATCTATATTTTGCTGCAGGACACAATTTCGGAGTGAAGTGGACCCATACGCTTAGCATTTTACTCGTGATAAAGTACTCAAGACTGGATTCTAACTGATTTATAGGGGCCTATAACTCTTATTCTGCCTCATGGGCTCCTGCCACCTTTTTTATCTGCAAAATTAGAAATGTAACGGAAACAATTGTATTACAGTATCTGTTTTCGTTTCCATACTAAACATGTAGCTACTCTCAAAGTTGGTTTCGAGTTGTTAGTTCTGCCGTGGTACCAGTGCTCGCATCTGTGTGCGTTTGATGTCGTGATTTGCAAGGGAGAAAATAAAGAACTCAAAAGAATCTTTATGCTGCATTGATATGCCATTTTCCAGAATCTTATGGCCGGCTTTTATCATGAATTTGAATACTGCTGCTATGTTTTTCTGCTGCTCCTGGAGTGCTAGCTGGTAATGATCTGGGTTCATGCTCCATTCCTCAATCATTTAAATAACAGACATAATGTACCTGTACTGTTTTAATATCTTTCTTCTATTTCGTGAAGTTAAAAATGTTTATCAATCTGTCTGCCGTCTTAACAGTATACTATACTCCCTTTGAAATGCCTCGCTTCGTAACTCCTAACTTGTTAAGAAAACATTATCATTATACCTTTCACACTAATTTTTACCTCCACTTTTCTTGTTTACCCTCTATGGAGATATTATTATTACACTTTTACTTACTAACTTTTTAAAATGAAATCTACTTTTGGGGGCAAAATAGAAAATGTATTAACTTTTACGTACTAATTTTATAAAATAGACACTTATTAAGGGATAATTCAAAATGGAATACTGGATTTTAAAAATGGGACGGAGAGAGTAATTAGTTACTAATACATTAATTACACAAAAAGTATACTTGCTATGTGTGAACACGAATAGGAGATTAAATTTCCATGTGGAACAAATACTTCTACTACGTTTTGAAGTGAGATATACCATCTTACGGTGTAATCCCGACAAAATCTGTAAAGGGGAAGAATTGGACCAAAGCTGGCTTCCACGAAACCAAGTCGTCCTCACTAACTTATTTTGGTCCGGTATTCACGAGTAATTATTCAATGATCTTGAAGCACCGTCACTAACAGTAGAGGTAATAGAGAACCAGTGGGGGCAGCACGTGCCCCCCTTGCATACACTGCAAATTTTTTTTTTTTCAGTTTTAGATTTTATTTGAGCTAAATAATTACTGTCATTATTTAGTTAATTCATTCCCTCGCACAAATATGCACGTATCCGAGTATGTTTTGTTTGACTCACTAAAAAATTAGATAAACGTTACCTGCTTTGTTTGGGAATCATACCAAGTTCCACCCTAATGATCTGAACCGTTATTTTGTAAGCCTTAATCTTTTAATCATAGCTCAAAATAAATCATAATCAATTTCCCATTCTTGTATGTGCTTGATCATGACACGTGTGATTCGATCAAATACTAAAAGATATAGGGATTAAGTATTTTTTTTTCTTGAATTGTCTAAAAATCAAGTCAGACAATTAATGTTCTTTCTTATCGAAGTAAAATCCAAAGTGGACTTTGTAAATTTGAGTAATTTTCACCTACTTTATAGGTGGGCGAACACAATAACACTCTTTGAACGCCTAAAACTCCTCATCGTTTCTCACTCGGTGACTTCACAAGACGCAAACCTCCGTTACATTGCTAACAACTATCAAATCGTGGATTTGTGGTTGTTGAAGGCCATCACTGAAATTCTTTATTTCATAGTGCCCCCACTAATTATTTTTTTGGCTAGGCCACTGACTATCATGTGGTGTTTCAACACTCTCATATATCCATCACTCATTTTTACAGGCTTATACACTGTTTTGAGCCCTACAAAAATGTGTGGTGGATAAAGAGTCTTGGATGTGTGGTTGATAAGAGCCTTGGGGCACTACTTGGCGGAACCAAATACTTTTTCCGGTAATCACAAGGTGCTGAGGTTGTGTTCTTTTGAACTTAACTTAAATCTAGGAGTTGTCTTTATTTGAATTTTTTCCACTTTTGTTAGTTTTGCGCCAAACTTTTGTGGGTTATTGATTTGTCTTAACGAGAGGAATCGGAAAAATAATTTTTTTTTTTACATTTACCTAAATATTTTGAAAAATAACCACTATTTAGCAAAAAAAACAATGACAGTTTGGCACAAACTAACAAATGCGAAAAAATTTAAATAAGAACAAAACTCCTAGATTTAAGTTAAGTTCAAGAGATCACAGCTTGAATATATGTATCTGCCTAGTTCTACTATCTTAGTATTAGTCAAGGCATGAGTTTCCCAACAAGTAAATTAAGCCCATAATACAACTCCTTCAAGAAATAATCTCATAATGTAAACAAATAAAGAGTTAATATACAGAAGAACAAATACTTGAGTTTTTCATACGACAATATTTGACTTTGACTTGTCAATAGGGAGGGAGTATACAAGAATAGTCAGCTAACGACATATATTAGAACCTATGTTTCAACAAATAGTACATTATAGGATCCATGAAATTCCGCGAGACAGACAAACGGTGACAGAGTATCCCAAGTCCTATAGTTCCACTAGCCAAGTGATGTGTTGTGGACTATGTAGATACTCCCGAATGGATTGGGCAAGCCTACATGCACAGTGAGACAACTTTATTATTTATATATATTCTCAATAGGCCCCCTCGTTTGTGGCTACTCTCCTCCATAAACAAATTAAACACAGGTAAATTTTTATCATTAGATAAGCAGTGAGATTCGAACACATGATCGATTGCCTGCTCTGATACCATATTAGATTGTTAACTACCAACTAATTTACAAGATTGGAAGCTAAAAGTTGCTTTCAACAAAATCAAAAAAGTAATACGTTTGTCGCGAATAAGTGATCTTTGAAAGTAGAGAGTAATACGTTCGTCGTAAATAATTGATTTAAAAAACACCAATCGTATCAATAATTGAATATTTTTAAAAGAGGAGAGTCATATAATTGAATGCAACATGTAGTGTGAAACTATTGAGTAATACACTTTTAAATTTCTTATTTTATTGAATGGGAAACCTTAAGAGACTAAAAAAAATATGCCAAATTCATAGCATTTCTCTTGTATATGTGATGCAACTTTGGTATACCCCTATGTGGGAAACCCATAGCTTGAAATCTAGGACAGTAAAATACTTTAAAGTTCAGTTACCAAGATTTATGCCTAAAATCTTGAACCTCTTCATGTCTCAATGTTCATTCAGAGCATTTGAAAAAGTATGTGTACTTTTGATCCCTCATATAGGTAAGAGCATCTCCAATAGCTTAACCATTTTTCTAGCGATTTTGGTTGGAAAAAGTGCCTTAGCTAGCCACCAAACAAGTGCAATACCCAATAGTCAAGGCATTCGCCTCATTAAAGCACAAAAATCATACATATACGGATATATGCAACACACACACACACACACATAGAGTCCGGTTCTTATTAGGGCGTCTTGACCGGAGTTTAGGTCCGGACAACCACTCAACCGTTGGATCGTGTTTTTAATGGTCCAGATTTTAATGAAACTTTTTTGGGGAAAACCTCAACAAAGCACAAAAACCATCCGCATATACGAATATATGCAATACACACACACACACACACACACACACATAGTCCGGTTCTTATTAGGGCGTCTTGACCAGAGCTTAGGTCTGGACAACCACTCAACCGTTAAATCGTGTTTTTAATGGTCCAGATTTTAATGAAACTTTTATGGGGAAAAGTTAATTGTGACCAGTCATAAACCTTCCTCAAATCCAAACCATTGAAAACACAATCTAACGGTTCAGAGTAAAAGTTCGGACCTAAGCTTATATCAGGGAGTCTAGACCTGATCCGGAGTGTGTGTATATATATATACTATTTGTTTCAAATGAGGGGGTCCTCATTTTAGTTAAAATGTACACCCCCCATTTTTTGATCAAATTTTGGTGATTCGAACCGCTCAATGTATTCAGAATGTGATTTTAATGGTACAGGCAAGAAATCGGCAAAAAAAATAATCGGGAAGAGTTTCATCTGAACAGTTCCGAACAGTTTTTTATTGAACGGTTCAAATAAAAATTGCTCAAATCAAAACCTTCCCAATCCGCATTTTAACTAAAATGGGGATATCCTCATGTGAAATGGACTATATACACACACATACACATATGTATATATATACAGTCCCTTTCCAATAAGGGATCTCTTATTGAGTTAAGTTAAGGACCTCCATTTTTCTAATCGAATTTTGATGATCTGAACCACTCAATGTAATCAAAACATGATTTTAAAGGTCCCTACGAGAAACCAGCAAAAAATATGACCGGAAAGGGCTTGATTTGAACAGTTTTTCATAAAAATGCATTTATAGCATTTTTACAAAAAAACTGCTCAGATCAAGCCATTTTCGGTCATATTTTTTGCCAATTTCTTACAGATACCTTTAAAATCGCGTTTTAAACACATTGAACAGTTCAGATCATCAAAATTTGATTGAAAATAATGTCAAATTCATGAGATCCTTAATTTAACAAGTTAAGGGATATCCCTTAATGGAAACTCACTGTGTGTGTATATATACCATTCAAAATTCCAAAAACCCTCACCGTAGTCTTACTCGAACTCGAAGAAACTTGCCAGGAAAATTTGAAGTCGAAGCAAACTTGTCGGAGAAACTCGAACTCAAAGCAATCAAGATTTGAATCGCCTAAGAAACTAGCCGGGGTAACTTGAAGCAAACGAAATTTGAATCACCAAAGAAACTTGCCGAGGTAACTCGAACTCGATGCAAACGAGATCTGATTCGCTGGAGTACCTCGAAGCAAACGAGATCTGACTCATAGGGGTGGGAAATCCATTCGCCGATCTATTTTATGGGAGAGAGAAAGAAGCAGGAGAGAGAGAGGACCAGAACTCGCTGGGTGTGGCAAGTTGCTGTAGTGAGGAGGGAACTAGCGAGGCTACTGGAAACTGGGAAAAATGAGTTTGGCACGCCATTTTGTCCCAATCAGAGCTTTGCTTAGGCTATTGGAGATGCTCTAAAATATACTCCTATTATGAAATAAAAATAACTTTAGTAACCATTTTTATTTCGTCTTTTAGAGGATGAAGGCCCAAATTGATGTAATGATCATTTATTCTTATCAAAGAAACAATATATCCTAATCTTTGACCAAAAAAAATAAAAATAAAAATAAATTATCACTAATGACAACATTGTTTAGTCTAGAAGTACCAGAAGATTCTCTCGTGAATTTCTTAATCCGCAATGGATGACATGACTTCGACTGATTCAAAGAGCGAATTTTAAAAGATATGAGTAAATTGGTCCACACACCTATCCTAATAACCTCTGATTTTTCATCATCTGAAAAAGTTTATTCATCAATGCCCCTAAGGTACCGATGCATGGTGCCTTGAACCACCGTTTTTGCATAACATATTTGTGTGAGATCCAAGTCTAAATGCATGGACCCAATTCAATATGCTATAGAAAAAGATTATCGGATAAAATATGACAGTCGGAAGGACCCTCCAGTGCAAGAGTGGATTATAGGGTTGTAGTACAAGATTTGAGCTGTTGATTAGACAATTAATGATCTAGATTTTATCTCGACAATAGATAGTTCATATTGGCGACGGCCTGTAACACCCCGATTTTTGAAAATAAAATCGGAGGTTTTAAATATTGATTTCTAAAAATTTATTGAATTTAAAATTCAAAATCCAAACTGGATAATTCACCCTACAAATTCGTCTATTATAAATTATCGTAGAAACACTGAAAATAGTCTTTGTGGTAATAAACTAAACAAAATAACAGAGCCATCCTCTAAGTTTGATACGGATCCCAAATATATTCTGGCTCAGCTCCCACCTCTGGGTTCTCTTCCGCATAAAACTGTTCACTTTCGGGATTTTGTGTCTCTTCTTGATTATCTGCAAAATCTGGCACGGAAGTCAGGCAATCCGTACCTGAGTGAACGAGTTCACCCCGAAATATAATCTAACCCAACTACCCTTCTTACTTTACAGTTAGCAAGCAGCAGGATAATAATAGTGCGAAAAAGTAATACAGAATTTGTTCCACATAAACAATTTATTACTATCCATTAATTTGTCGTGTAATCTAAGATCTCCTCCGCAGGATCTTTCCTTCCCAACCACTAGCTATGCCCTGTCCCATGAGCTCACTTTCTTTTGTTGTCGCGGATTGCACTTCAGTTATGTACCTAGCGTGTATCTCTCTCATTACAACAAAAGAAAACTTATCATACCCGAATCATAACTAGGGTTCGCTTATCTTATATACCACTTCATAATCATCATTGGGCTTACTTTGCCAGTATCAATACATCATTCATCATTGGGCTTACTTTGCCAATCATCATTCATCAATCAACACTGGGCTTACTTTGCCAGTTTCAAACCATCACATTCAACTCATCACATCTCAAATCCCGCCAGCAGGCAATCTAAAAATAAAACTTTTCAGTTTATCCATTATCTAGTATTGTCTAGATGAATTCTATTTCGCAATACCACCCCATGTCTCTAGGGTCCAATCTAGCATTCAAATCAAATATCGATGCAGTATACAATAAATCAATAATAATTAAAACAATTAGTAAACAATGTAATTACGCAACTTATTATGAACGAGCCGTTGTCCTTAATCTTGTATGGTCACAATGTCAATAATAGAATAAGATATTTAAAAGAAATTAAATGAAACATTTTCTGGGCTCTTATTAATTTATTCTAAGATATTAGATTAATTAAAAATCAATTAAATACATTAATTAGATAAAAATATTAGGATATTTTTCATGATCTTAAATAAGAGTCCTAAAGGTCTTATACGACCAGTTGAGTGTCAAAAGTTGGGTTCGGAGAGTCACGGGATTAATTTAAATAAAGACGTTAAATAAAGTGGCCGAAAGTGAAGCAAATAGATAATAAATAATTTATAGATTAAAAATATGCTACGGCTAACAAAATTTCATTTTCAGAATATAGAGAGTCTAAATAAAATTATTCGGGCATTTATAATAAGGTTTATAAGGTCATAATGAATTTTTAATTGGAAATGCTATAGAAATAACAATAAATAGTAAATTAAATAAAAAAAATATTAATTTAACAAGATATCATCTTTGAGATGTAAGAAGTCTAGAAAAAATTAGTTTGGGTGTTAAAAAGTTGTTTGGAAGGTCGTAAATATTTTTCGTTTGTAAACTTTGATAGATAACTAATAAATAATTTAATAAATAGATAATTAAATAAAAAAATATGAACTTAACAAGTTATGATCTTTGAGGTGTGAAATGTCTAGAAAAAATAGTTCGGAGGTCAAAAATAGTGTTCGGGATGTCGAAAAGTGAATTCAAACAAAAACAGTGCACACCGCAAGGTTGGACCAGTCAACCTTGCGGCTGGAGCCTCCACCGCAACATTGGCTCTGGTTCTTGCGGCCCGCATCTTGTGGCCGCAAGGTTCGACGCAGAATTGTTTTTTTTGGTTTTTCGTCACGGTTTTGATGCATGGGTCCATTTAGGGTATAGGGTTATGCTTAAAAACACTAAATATACTTAGATGAGTGTTTGGAAGGGATTATAATACCTTGGTTTGGATCGAATTGATTTTAGAACGAAACTTGATTTTTGGAGAAGACGACTTCGGTTTTGGCGATCGGGGGACTTTGGGCTCGAATTGAATGATACTTGGGGATGCCTGGGGTTGAGGGATGTGATTGGAGTGATCAATTCGGGTCTCGGTTGATCGTGGCTATGAAATCCATTTTTCTCGCTCTTTCCTTCTCTCTCTAGAACTCCATGGATTGAAGTTCGATTTTTCTTCGATTTCTCTCTCTCTGTGGACTGGTGGGGTGAGGAGAATTTTGTGGTATGCCCTAGGGTTGGATTAATGAGGTATATATATAGGAGAATTTTTATAAACATTGATAAAATTGAGTTTTAATGGGATTCTAACTCTTGGCTTGAGATGGACGAAATAAGGGTGGAGAGTGATCAGGGAGAGGGAGTAAAGTCTGAGTAGGAGAGAGAGAGAGGTGGAAGGAAATTAGTAATATGCATGCATGCAATTAAAATAAAATAAAATAAGGTAATTAGAATAGGATAATTGTATTTGTATATATATATCCTATTAAAGAAATAATTAATTTTAGGAAATTGAAATCTACACTCCATGTTTTGATATCTACACTCCTTTTTTGTCTTCTAGCAAAAAAATTACATACACTTTCAACACTAAAATCCAAAAAAGGGAGTGTAGATGTCAAAAAAGGGAGTGTAGATTTCAATTTCCTTAATTTTATTATCAATAATACTAATTATATGATATTATTATTAATAAAAATATCGGGTTGTTATAGGGCCGAAATAAAATCTTGACCATTGATTGTTTGCCACGACTCCGATCATGCACTACAATCCAGTAGTGCACCTTTGCATTGCAGTGTCCCGGGTTCACCGAATAATCTATACTAGGCATGGGCAAGTCTTCTGGTGGGCCCACAAAACAAGGTTTATGATCAGGACGGACAAGAAGACAGAGGGAGGCCCCACTTGGTCTCCATCGCAATCATGAACACGAAACCACACAGGTTGCAATGTTCCTGTAATGTTTGTCTTTTGTGTACCCTATGATCAATTCAAATTCAAAGTGGGTCTTATTTATGATTAAAAAAAAAAGTGGGTCTTATTTTAACACAACCTTCCGTCCGTCCGTGTGCACATTGAAAAAGATTTACGTTTTTTTAATGAAAAATGAATGTTGCACTTTATGTTTTCTATGAAAACTTTTCATAAAGGTACTTTGGCCTTGTTCGTTTTGAAGTCTTAAAATTTTTGAGTACGATCTTTAATAAGTTTTCTCTATATATCTCTATTTACTCACAAATTTTAAAAATCTCTCTCAAAATCCAAACCGAACATGACTTTTACATTTGTATAAATCTACTTCAAAATTTATCTCTTAAGATGTATTTTTGTTGGGATCAGGTGCTAGCTAACTCACCTAAAAACAATTGCTATTAAGGGAGGACGCAACTTAATCTCTAAAGGGTAGTGCAGAATCCTACACTTAGAGGCAGGCAGATATGAGGAGCTTCGCAATGCTGCTCATACAGCACCGACGGTTGAAGGCGGTTAGTCCTCCCAATACGCTTGCCCCGCGCCAGCAGGGGGCATCTCAAATACAGAGTACGTGGATGCTGGCCCTCATAAAGCCAACAATTTTCATTGTTCTAATTAATTTGTTTGTTTGTTTTTCGATATTCGTATTATTTTTTAATTATTTGTATCTTTCAATCTATAATACTTCTATTTTATGATATTGAATGCATGGTAGAACTCGTTGAGAACTATTAAGACAGAGTCATATTGCATGTTTTTTGAGATTCATACCGATAGATACAAACAATTGAAAATCAGAAAGAATATCGAAAACAAACAATCAAATTTGGATAGATGGGGTACACTTTTTAGGGCGCCCAATTTCTACTAACAAAAAACACTAAAAACTTAACGCATTTTACCATTTCGTTTCATTAACAAAAAAATTTCAGCATTTTACCATGTCCGTGGTTGGTTCATGCAAAAAAGATGAAGTAAAGATAACAACGGCGCAATAGAAGATGATGTAATAGCCGAAGAAAAAGGATTGCAGGGGAAAATCTGAGGAGAAAAAAACTTTTGACATTCAAGGTTTGGAAAATTTTATTTTGAAATCTTATGCGTTTGGGAGGTCGTGAGTGGTGACAACGACCACACAATTTTAGTCACTCCTTAATTATAGACGGAGTTTCGCAGAGAGTTGCTGCTATATATTATGAAACTTGTCCTTTGAATTGGTCGCTGTTACTATGCAAAGTCGTGTTCGTGGAAACTTCGATCATATTCAACTCAAAATCAATTGGTATGAGCGAAAATGTCTCAAATGTTATTAAGTAATCTCTCATTTCATATTCAAGTAATGTGAGAAAACTACTATAACACTCTCGCTCGCGTGTAGTTGCATTTAGGTTTGTCACATGTGGAATGAGTTGGATATGTTGGTACTTCTTCATTCATTGTCTATTGGTTTTGAGTTTGACATAAAGCTTTCATAACATAGTATCAGAGCAGAAAAGAGTTCATGTATTCAAACCTTGTCGTCTACCTAACGATTAGAATTTACATGTGTTTAGACCGCGGAGGCGGGGGGGCTGCTGCCCCAAGGGGGCAGCAGCATACTGCTGTCCCGGCTTTTCGGGCCCGCTCCGGTCTCGCTCCGATGATCTGAAACGTTCACTTTGTAGAGCTCGTCGAGTAGAATAACTATGCAAAAAATCAGCTTAATTGGATATCATTAAGTGTCTGATCGGAATCTTTTTATCTTAAAAAGAATGAATCCGAAATACTGAATCAAATCCATTGTAACCCATGGACCGAGAGTTATATGGGCTCCGATCAGGTACTTAATGATATCCAATTAAGCTGATTTTTTGCATAGTTATTCTACTTGACGAGCTCTACAAAGTGAATGTTTCAGATCATCGGAGCGAGACCGGAGCGGGCCCGGAAAGACGGGACAGCAGCCCCCCCGCCTCCTTAGACCGCTTATAGAGGAGAGTCTGGCTACATGTTAGGATGTGTGTTAAAGATATAATTAATAAAATTACCCCTCTCTCTCTCTAATAGCTTAACCTTTTAGATGGATTGATGGTTAACAATTTAATATGGTAGTAGAGCGAGGCCTATTTAACCTCACAATAAGAAAAAGTGGTTTTGCCTATGCTTCTTTTAGCGGCGTTTCAAAAAACGCCGACATAGGTGACCTTTCCCGGCATTTTTGGAAAAATGTCGCCAAAAAGGTGATTTGTACTCATGAATCAATCCCGACGTTTTTCGAAAAACGCCTCCATAGATCTTTCCCGGCGTTTAAAAAACGCCGAAAACCTAAGCCGACATCTGCATCCCCGGTGTTTGCAAAAACACCGCTAAAACTTTTCCTGGTGTTTATCAGGTCTTACCAGGCATTTTTCAAAAGCCAGTAGACCAGAAAAAGGCCGCATCTACACGTGATAGACCTTAAACGCAGCAGCACGTAGAGAAGATGTTAAAAAAATATAGTTCCACATTTTTTAAGAGTGAAATGGGTGATCGCTTAATATTATAATATATGATGGACTTCTCCACTCATTATTAATTAACTTCGGTTAAAAATATGAACTTTCCACAATGTTTCACCAAAAAGTATGTCTACCACTGGCCGTCCTATAACAAATACTAATTTGTATTTAAGGGGAATAAGAATCTCTCGTAATATTATAAATGGAATACTTAGTGTCAAGTTTTGACACCCATTTAAGAGGGACTGCACATGGACATGTCACATAAAGATGTGCAACGCGGAAAAACAAGTCTCCCCGGCCACTAAAACTGATAACTAAAAATATTCTTACATGATCCAAAAGAAAACTCATTGATTTGGTACGTATTAGAATGAATCAATTACTTAATATAATATTAGGAGCTCTTTTGGGTTAAAATAATTTTTTAAATAATATTACATGGGGGCCATTCAAATCCTCATTTTAAGAACAAATAATCTACACTTCATGATGACAGACTCAACAAGAAGATTATACTATGACATATAAACCTAAAAAGATGTTATACATGATAGATCCCAAAAGTGTCGGGGGACGGTACAGTAAATAAATAGCGGATGGCCGAAATATAATTCTCGCATTGGTTGGCTATGGAATCAGCGATTACTTTTAAGTAATATTGGGCACCTAATAAGCTAGGTTAACTTTTTCCATTTTGGATTGGATATCAAGTTCAAGATTTGAGAAGCCAGCTAGAAATTTGATGTAGGTACGTATGATGGTTTTTTTTTTTTTGGGGTTAAACAGAAGATATCATAAAAATTCAAACATAAACCGTCTTGGGGTATTTAATTAACCCCTACATAATCATCCGCTAAATGTTGCAACAGAAAAATAGGAGGTTCGACTAAAGAAATATAATCTTAATTACATACATTAAAGGACTTCTTCGCTAGACCATCTGCGCACTGATTTGCTTCACGCCTAGCATGGTGGACCTCACGAATTCAACACAACTCTAGAAGGTGCCTGCAAATTAAACTAACTCCCGTTTGAAACACGTCAAGGAGTATTAGTGTAATTTGCCTCTTTACTATTACTAGTATGTTTTTATTTTGATCGAGTTGTACATGTTGAAGTGGGAATGCAGATCGAGGAAGTACAGAATGCATGTTTTGATGTTAATTGTTCATTGAATGGAATCAAATTAATTGCTTGACAGTGTTAGCTAAGCTAAGGACTACTCATTCAATGTCGACTCTAGCTCTCAAAATGGGAAGAAGATAGATGTCGATCGATTGGACAGGATCAGAACATTGCATTGGCTGACCTCTTATATACATTCTATGGTCAATATCCATGCCTTACTTTCTCACCTGAGCTTGACCAACAAACACCTCTCTCTCTCTCTCTCTCTCGATTGGACAGGATCAGAACATTGCATTGGCTGACCTCTTATATACATTCTATGGTCAATATCCATGCCTTACTTTCTCACCTGAGCTTGACCAACAACACCCTCTCTCTCTCTCTCTCTCTCTCTCTCTCTCTCTCTGGAGGTAAAGATGACCCGTAATGCAAGTTATGATTACGAGACATAAAAGTTTGGACTACGTTAATTGCAAGGCTCTAATTTTCTTGTTTAAAACTATATAAAACTAATAGAGCATTCCAATGTGAACTCTCAAAAATCCATCTGATATTATTAATCACACAAGCGATGGATGCACATCCAATGTGTGCGCTTCTGCCTAGAAACTGCATTTTTTTAGCCCTAAAAGAAATTAGAAAACAGCAATGAAGTGGGTGGTAATTACATGAATCATGTTTTTACATTTATGTCCTTGATTATTCGGGGCATATGTAAAACATAATGTAAATTTTTGTCCTTTCTATGTCCAATTAGGAAAATGAAAAAATGTGACCCCGCTTTATTTTTCTTTTCCACACCAAAAAGGGCTATCCCTTTATATACTAGAAGATATAGATTATACTCCCTTTGTTTCTAATTTGGAAGTCCATTACGATAGGTTGTGCTATTTTTGAAATAGATTAAATATTATTATGTATATTTTTTTTTGATTAACCGCACTAAATTAAATATATAAATTAATGTTTTATTTAATGTGGTACAATAAAGTTTTGAATTGTCATACATTTAGGCCTCGTTTCCACTAACAATTTTGCAATACAACTTTGATTCTTTTGTTAAGTTGTTCATACTA
This sequence comes from Rhododendron ovatum, assembly GCA_019656835.1. Classification (NCBI taxonomy): domain Eukaryota; kingdom Viridiplantae; phylum Streptophyta; class Magnoliopsida; order Ericales; family Ericaceae; genus Rhododendron; species Rhododendron ovatum. Next base: position 14,931,623 of record CM033799.1, on the reverse strand, counting down.
ACCCACAACTTCTTCCTCTCCATTTTTCCTCTATTTTTCCTTTGACCAGCCCATATACCATCTACAACTATGCATTAGTGAAAATAATTTGACATTTTTAAATTACAAGAAGTAGTCTATAACATTTTGTTTAGCGGAAACGTCCCCTAACTTTTTAGAAAAGGTTTTCACTAACAAAAATTGGCAATAACTTAAGTAATTTTAGCATTTTGTTTGCACAAAGCAACAATTTTGGCATTTTAATTTGATGTTCACACTAAGCAACAATTTATTGGTTAGTAGAAACAATTTAATATTTTTCAATAAGTTTTCACTCACATATCCGTCTACAACTTATTACTTAGTAGAAACAACTTAACATTTGTCAGTAACTTATTGGTTAGTGGAATGTTAAGGAAATGAATCCCACATTACTTGGGAGTGGAATGAGTGATCACTTAATAATATTTGGGACCTCTCCATTCATTGCCAATTGGTTTTGAGATGGATATAAAGTTTTTACAAGGTATCAAAGCCAGAAACACCCCTTAGGCCATCCACAGTGGTATAATCAAAAGCTAATTGTTTATAAAGTAAACAATGTTTGTGCAAAAGATGGCTCACAATGGTATAATCAAACTTAGCAACATCCTTAGAAATAATCAAATTTTAGGTTTTGGATAACCAAAACTAGCAACATTTTTCAATAATCAAAAATTTTCAACCCCACATCACAGAAGTTAACTAGTTTCAAAATTTATATACACACATGTTTCAATTGGTATTTTCTTATTCTCTTCTTTGCCAATTCTATATCTTCTCCACTTTACTCACAAACTATTTCTCTTTCTTTTCTCCAAAAGTGAAGTTCATATCTCTCGATCATCTACCATTCAATCCATTGTCACCGGATTAAAGTATTTCACTCTTCTTTTCTGTTTTTTATTTTTTCCCCTCCAAAAAAAATTCATAATAGGAGGGAAGGAAGTCACTGATTTTTTTCCAAAATTAAGAGAGGGAATCGATATATTTTTGCCCAAAAAAACGTAAATGAAGAGAAGTGAATAGCGGGAAACAAAGGGGGAGAGAAAAAATGAAATTGTTGTGGACCTCTTTATTTTAGTTATGGACTAGAAGCAACTATTGTGAATCTCAACATTGGTAAGCTTAGCAACATCTTAAATGAATAATCAAAAGCTGATGTGTCAACTTTTGATTATTCATTTTTGATTATGCCACTGTTGATGACCTTAGTAAACAACTTGTCAACAACAATTTCTTTCTCAATACTTATTTCCTACCGGAAACACCCCTTAGTAAATGTGTTATCTTTTTATTTAACAAGTGGCACGACTTTCTATAATATGGACTGTCAATTAATACGAAAGAAAATACTTTTGTGACATGAAATACACTCCTAGCACACAAGAGAGAGATGCGGGAACATGCGATAAAGGATTATTATCACAATTGAGGATCAAATTTTGAGAACCATTTGACGTGACTTGCCTTTCAATGACACACATAGCCTTCCTATATACAAATTGTACACCACATTGCGTAAGATCTAATTCGGGGTCCTACACTAATGATGTACTCATAATTTTTCTGTGACAGTAACTACCTCATCTGATGATCCCATATATATGCGATTGGGTTCTTGATTTAAGGTTTCAACAGGAGGACATGTTTGATTGATGCGGAAATAGTTGTTTAACTCCAACTACTATCATTCATGAAACAACCAATAAATTGATGAAATAAAGTTGAATTGAAGATTATCGAAGAATATATGTACATATCTAGTGGCCAAATTACACACGTTCGGATGGCTGCAACAACGCTAGAGTACTAGAGGGTGAGGTATGCACAATCCATCCACATTACTAAAATATGACACGTATGCATTGATTTTGTATTTTTTTGAATCCAATGATATGGAAATATATGTAACTCTGTACACTCGTCCGGGGTATTGCCCTCAACATCATCATGTAGCGATTTGCAAGGACTTTTCCGCACCTATGTTGGGGCCACAGCTCATGTATACGATGATTGAGTCTTATAAAATAGTATTGAATGTAGAAGATATGTATTGACATTTTTTTATGTAGTATATTAGATGACCAAGTCGGTAAGAGATTTTGTGACGAAACCCATCGCCCTGCGTATTACTTAAATAGGTATGACGTACACATATGTTTGGTATTCTCATGGAGAAACACCTAGGCATCACGTACACCTGGTCATCGCGTGAAGGGTTGTGTCGAGAATATAAATTATGAAGTCGTCCGTTTCTCTAACAGCTTACAGTTTTAGAGCAGTTGGCGGTTAATAATTTAACAAATGTTCTCCCTAAGTATGAAAGTAACAGACATGATTTGTAATATAATTAAACCAAGTCTAGGAACATATATACTTTGACCCAGCTTCGTTTATTTTGAGTGTGGAATTACATGCAATTTTCTATATACCTAGCTAAAATCAACCCAATCGGAGGGTTTCGGGGAGCCAGTTAGGGGCCGGCAGGGCTGTTGTCCCTCCAAAACAGTGCCGTTTTGGCACTCTCCCTCACTCACCCTTTTCGCTGTTTGTTATCCATTGAATGGGCAAGAGAGTATTAAATTAAGAGAGCATATAATTAAGAGAGCATATAATTAAGCATCGGGTTGAGCTAATTTTTTTATAAGAACTCATACAAAATATTTTAATGATCTTGAGCGGCTTGAATCAATTTTTTGAAGCCCATTTAAAAGAAAATAAAACATTAATCCAATATTAAATCAATAACAAAATATTTTAAGAATAACGAGTGGTTTGAATGATTTTGGAGGGACAACAACCCTGCTGGCCCCGCCTCCCAGCAGGGTCCCCGAATCCCAATTGGAGTACTAACAAACCTGCCCCTTTTTCTCTCTATCGAATGGAATGTTTATTTATTTATTTATTTATTTTTATAACCAAATATTTGGACCAGCTTGCACGCATCTCAACTAATTCTGGAACCCTAAAATTAACGATTAGGCTAACTTTTACTGACCCCAAGGTTTGTATTGTTTGGCCTCTATGGGTTTCAATCATGCGATATAATGGAAGACAAACACTTATTTGTTTTTTCATACCCACTTGACTAGACCCCTTCCATTTATTGAATGAAATTTTATTTTTGTTTTTGGGTAAGTCAACTTCAAATAGAAAAAAAAGGTGAACCCATATGAGTTAATTAATGACAGCTCCAATTTAGAGTAGGGTCTACTAGATCTTCATATGAGTTAAAGACAGCTAGCTGTGGGACGTTTTATTATGAACTCATTTCTTACCGCAAATTAACCCACATTAATTATTGTTTGACTCTCTTTCTAGTTAGACTTAGACATTACTACGTTAATAATGTCCATACATAATTTAAAGCCTATCCTTCAATATCTCATAATTACCGTAATTTTGCATAGATGACCTACATGTGAATCTTATATACCTTTAGTTTCTAGTTTGATTCAGTTATTTGTAAATTATTTTACCAATTGACCAAAAAGTTTTAAACCATAACTTCTTTTTATAACATTATTATTATAAAGTGGAAAGTTATTGGTTTTATTGTTAAAGAGGCCTGATCAAGAAAATGGTGACAATATTCCACGAAAAATAGGGCCAAAAAAGAAAAAAAATATAGCCACAGAGGGAACACCCCCTTGGCGATTATAAAGTCGATCTCTGTTGTCATCTTCACTTCTAAATAAATGTCCTTTTTTCATCTTTTCCATTAATGTTTATGAGGCGTTACGATTCCTTTGGTACCTGCAAAAGAGTTTAAATAGCCATAAATGCCTCATTATCAAACACAGTCAAATATAGGAAAGCTAGCTAGAAGTTCAAAACATTACCTGAACTACATGGAAAACTTAGATTATTCAACGGTCCTCGATCATAGTTTCATGTCTCTCCTTGCCACATATTAGTCCGGTCCTAGTAGCTATCTCTGAACCCCACCCCATCGTGTGATGGGAGAAGCCACATAACATTGCTCCACAGGTATTGAATAATCTCTCTCCGGCGAACATAACTCCCAACACTTAGCTATCTAATTGGTTGCCTTCAATTGATATGTACCCACTTTGGATGATATCAATGATGATGTCGATGAAGCATAATGACTATGGGACGCACCATGTAAAGTTTTCCTTTCATTGAAGAAATTATTAACTTTTAGTGCTACAGTTATACAAAAACTTTGGTATGGTCCATGTTCAATTTTTGACTATGTAAACCTAGCCAACCAGCACAGATAACCCGGTAGGGATTAAACATTGGTCTTTATTATAAAATAATTAATTTGTAAAGGACTGAAAGTTTGATTCTTATCAGGTCATAGAAAACCATTCAGATCCACTTCTATAAAACTCCCGTGATTCGTGGACGATTGCATGCAGAGTTTGTCTGTAAGACCTTGTCCTAACCGACAAGATCGATTGATTTGATTCTTAGATATCAAGAATTGTGGGAACGATATATAGGTGTTACGAGAATCGTGAGTTTTCAGTAGAAGGATTAAATGAAAAATCGAGTGAAACCCCAAATATGCCATTTTCAGAAAATCAGGACAACAGGGACCAAAATGAAAGTTGGGTTAGACTTTTTTTTTTTTTGATCCGCAAGTTGGGTTAGACTACACAATGGTCTAGAAGTGATTTAACTTTTTAATTTATTTATGTGTATGTCAAAATTATGCAATGAGAGAGAGAGAGAGAGAGAGAGAGGGTTTCCAATCATTCAACCGGCTGACTTGTGGACGGGCAAAAGTCCAGACTCAACCCCTATATATGGTTCAGAAAGAGCAGCCCACCCCCTGCCGGATAATCAACGACCCTTACACTTTGAGTTTTTTTGCAATCACAGGAGGCACGTGTCGTGCATCATACGGGTCAGACTATTTGACTTGACGACTGTATATATTGGAACTCCCCAAAAAACCCACCATTTATCAACTCTTTCTTTATTTCCAACAACCCCCCCTACACACACACACACACTCTCTCTCTCCCTCTTTTTATTCTTACCCCTTTCCCCATTTTCATTCTCTGGTCTAATTAGCCACTCTCTCTCCCTCTTTTTTCCATCTCTCCTCTCCCTCTGTGTGTGTGTGTGTGCAGCTTTCAGATATGGCAGTTTCACCTACAACCTCTACATGCTTAGAGCTAACAATATCCATGCCAGGCTCTGCTGCATCCCACCTTCCTTCCTCTGGTAATTAATCAACCAACTACCCCCCCCTCTCTCTCTCTCTCTCTCTCTCTCTCTCAGAGTTTGTGTGTGTGTGCGCTATTTGACCAGTGACCAACTTTCAACTTCTAATCTTGAAGCTTTTTGGGGTTTGAAAACATATTTCATGTGTATATCTTGTATTCTTGTGGAAATTTTCCCTTCACATATGACTTCTATATTCTCTACTCCCTTTTACTAATATAATATACTCGTATCAGTACCATTCTAGATGTAAACACACATGATCTTCTTTCTCTCTAGGATTTCTTGCATGTCACTTCAAACAAGTCAAGAGTTAATTTTCCTCTATTCTCCTCTTTCATTTTGGTGTTCTTATATATTTTCTCCGTCTAAGTATCTTTTTTTTGTTTGTTTGTTGATTGGTTTAGATTTTGCAAGTAGCAACAGTCGTAGAAGAGTATTGTACTCTCCTAGGCTCTCTCAACGCTTCTCTTTTTCTATTGTTCCGATTTCATTTTTTATCCCTGTGATCAATGAAATTCTCTTTGCCGTTCCAAAAAATTAAAAAAGGTTGATGATCACCCAGATTATGATGATTTTATGAATAAGGTTTATTGATTCTGTTACATCTTATGTTGTTTTGTGGGTTGTGGATTTATGCAAATAAAGAAGAAGGGGCTGGGCAAGGCGTGATGAGAAATTTAGACATAAATCAAGTGCCTTCAGAAGAAGATTGCTGGACGGGTGTAAGCGTGGAAATAATAGATGATTACGATGACAGAAACAACAACGGCGGTGGACCTCCTCGGAAGAAACTCCGTCTCACCAAAGAACAGTCTCGTCTCCTTGAAGAGAGCTTCAGACATAATCACACCTTGAATCCTGTATGCGCCACCCCCCCCGTCTCTCTCTCTCTCTCTCCATAATATTGACAAAAGTTATGTGACAAAATAATGTGGCAGTCAAATTATTCGACAAAAATTCTTGTTCAAATTATTGGTGACTAAAGGATCTCGTTTCAAATTTAAAGAATTCCAAGAAGATTCGATAAGTTCAAAATCTTTCGGCCCAAAGGGGCAAAAAGAATTATTAACACGAAAAAAAAGTTGAATACAAATTATAAATTGAGTTAAGTGTTAAGATCGTCCAAACTCATCTAGAGTGTAAATCAGATCCTACCACGAATATTAAAATTCACAGTGGCGAAGATTATTATTATTTTTAAACCGCAAATATATTACTCCTACCTAAAATTTATCGAAGATATTTGCAAAATGTAGGATTATATGCATAATATATATAGACATATACAATTTTTGTGCATCTGTATTAATTTCAAAAGGCAAAATTTTTGAAACTTTTATTGATGCATACAATCTTAAAATGAGGGTTATTATATTTTTTTCAAAAAAAAATATTGGATGGACAGATGTAAGATATTTAACAACCAAAAAACTACTATGATTCTGAAGAATTTTTAAAATTTTTGGGTATGATGGTGTCCCGCGTGCATCCTCCTCTTCATCTTTGGTTGAATTTATACTCTACATTTGTTTTGTGGACATATTTTTCCTATGGTTTATTTCTTAATATGTAAACTTATATTTTCCCAAAATAAATTGCATTCGTATCATCTCTTGACCGATATTTTTAGGGTGTGTTTCAAAAATTTCTTTCAATTCTTGGATTCTAGAGAAAGAGAAGGAAAAATTTAAAAACAAGTTCAACTTTTTCTCCAATTTTTTCTTAACATTTCCTCTAATTTCTCTTTATAATTTTCTCTTCGTTTTCCTCAAGTTTCAGCCTTAGGCTTATACGGATTCATACAGGGATATTTAATCTACACATGCAGGGATTAATATTTTGCAACCTTATTTTATTTATTTTTGGTTCATTTCTATCATCAGAAGCAAAAGGAGGCATTGGCAATGCAATTAAAGCTTAGGCCCCGACAAGTGGAGGTGTGGTTTCAAAACCGTCGAGCAAGGTACTTTTTTTTCCCCCAAATATAATAAACTATAAATCAACAAGGGATTAACGGAAAATATAGTAGGTTAGTCCACAGAAGATTCAAAAGTTATCGATACCCTGAACGTCAAACGTTTTTGACGAGAGTCAAAACCTGGCCTTCTTTGTGGGAGGACCAGAAGATAACCGCTGGGCTACAAGCTTGCTAGCAAGGTACTATTTATTCAACGGTGCTACCCATTGATTTGTTTCGCCGCTCCCCCACCGCAGCGCTCAATCTTACCATCTGTCTCGGCAATTAATGATCCAAATTTAAAAAAAAAAAAAACTCTTCCATTGCAAGAGTCTTTTGAACAGAGAAATTAAGAGCGGTAGAGAGAGCTGTGAAACAGAGCGGTATGGTAGATTTTCTCCTGTTTATTACTACCAGTACTACATGTTTTTGTACCAAAATGATTTTGTTTGTGGGGTCCCTCCGTATCATAATGTTTTTTTTTTAACATCATTATGATGTTGGTGGTTAGGAATAACTATACAGTAACTACCTTTTCCGATTATGTTTATACGTGTCCAAAAATACATCATGCATGTATATCGAGGGAGATACAGACATGATACTTGCAGATATATACCACAGAATATCACCAAGTATATATATATATGTAGTACATATCTGGATCAGATTCTACCATGTTGACAAGTAAAGGGAATTCTTTTAGTCGCTACCAAGGTCAATGATAGAACTGGCTAGGCTCATACCACATAGTAATTCATTAATTTTCTTCACCAATTATTAGATATATATATATATATATATATATATATATATTTTTATACGAATGTTACAAACGACTCACATACAAAAAAGACGCGGCTCCATCGATCTTTTAGAGGGTTCAATCTAACCCTCTGGATCCAAAACATATAGCAAAATTTTATGTGTTTTTGCATCTGATTTAATTTGTCTTTAATATCATAGACAGTGGATCGTTTGTATAAAGTCTAGGGTAGATCAATAAAATAAGTTAAGTTAGGCCAGATGAATTTTCAATCGAAATGGATATAGTTATATATTGCGCACAAAAAATATTTTGTCACCGTTGAGTTCAGCCGCCCCTACAATACAAATATTACGAGTTTGAAGTGAATTCAATGAGGTGTGTACGCGTATGTGCAAATAAAAGCATGTACTGTAGCACTTCTCGTTGTTTTGATTGAGTCGAACAATTTAAACTATTTGCAAATGGTTGTCTTTTGATTTGCCAGCCAATTCATGGAATTAAACAAGTGGAGGACCAACTTTTTCCAAGTCTCAATTGCTTATAATGTGGTTTCTATTCATGGGGACAATCAAATGGATATGCAAATCTTGGTATACTGACACTACTACAATGTTGTTAAAAGATGACATTTAAAAAAGTGAAAAGATGTCAATTTTTGAAAAAACTGTAATTAAAAAGATTGCAATAGATAAATAATGTCAATCATCTAAAAACCTGTGATATAATATGTTTATAATGTCACTTTCTAAAATAGTAATATAATTATTCTTTTTTTTTAATGTCAATTTCTTCTAAACTGTGATCTAATATATTTATGATATCACTTTCTAAAATAATGACATAACTATTCTTTCTTTTTAATGTCAGTTTCTTTTAAATTGTGATCTAATATATTTATGATGTCACTTTGTAAAATAATGACATAACTATTCTTTCTTTTTTTTTAATGTTAATTTTCTCCTAAACTGTGATATAATATATTTACGATATCACTTTATAAAATAGTGACATAATTATTCTTTCTTTTTAATGTCAGTTTTTCCTTATAAGTGACATTGAAGAACAATATATATTTTTTTTTTTGTGGAGAAAACGGCGCCATCTATGAGCGTTGCTTTGAAATCTCAAATCGGGAGCGGGTCGTTACATATAGTATCAGAGCCTGTATCAACTGAAAATGTGAGACAAAATTTCGACATCATACGAGGACGTGTGTTCCTAAGTGGGGGAGAATGTGACCCCCTACCCCTGGGGAGTTCCAGGCAGTGGTCAACCGGTCTGAGCACAGTTGGGACCTGTGCGAGGGGCTGTCGGATCAGTGACCAGAAGAGTCAACCGAGGGTAGTCCCACATCGCTTGGTGAAGTGTAAGTTGTGTGCTATAAATAATATAGTGACATCCTATTTTGTACAAGGACTTTTAAAGCTATGAGGGTGCCAAAGCCAATTGAAACTTTATAGTTAAGCGTGCTCGCACTGGAGTAATCTTGGGATGGGTGACCTCATTAGGAGGTTTGATGGGGTTTGGTATTCAAAGCGGACAATATTATACAGGGCGAGAGCGGATCGTTACAAAAGATGACGGCTTTAAAGCATTTTAATGACGTTTCACAACTGTCATCTTTTATTTTCAATTACGTTTATAAACCGTCATCTTTATAGATATTAATGATAGTTTCAAGCACTTTAATGACATTTCACAATTGTCATATTTAACTTTCAATTACGTTTTTAAAGTGTCATCTTTATAGATATTAATGACAGTTTCAAACCGTCATTTTAAGATTCAAACTTTTAATGACAGCTCCATAGATAACAGTTTCAAAACTGTCATTTTTCATATTTAATGACACTTTTAAACTATCATCTTTTACGATTATTGTAGTAGTGTGAAAGGGACAAATATTATCAACTAGTTCATTAAATCACTAGCGGATTGTTTATATATTTGACTTCACATGAGCACCGGATTGGACAATATATTCAACGAGATTACGTATATTGTATTTGGTTAAAATTCTCACGGAATAGGTAAAATATACGTGAAATATATAATCTCAGCCGCAGTCATGCATGTGGTATACATTACAATGATATATAGTATTTCTCAACTATTGATCCGATGAGAGTACATATATACGTTAAAATTATATATTCTCATTATTAGTCTCATAAAATAAATGAACGATCATAATCACGATATCTATCTCATGAACCATCGTAGTTCTCTTTCATTAATTATGGTAGTATCATATCCTATAGACGTCATTTGGAAGAATTTTTCCCTCATTAGTAATGTTGCAACTATTTAGAACAGCCATGATTTCAATCATGTGGGTGCATAATTTATACTTTCATTTAATTCTTGAGCATAATATAGTCATAATCGTTGACTTAAATAATCATTCTAATATCCCCTGTCATATTTTGGTGAAATCGACATCTGATTTAGCGTATGGTGCAAGAAATTAAAGATAATGAATCCGGACGTGGTAACAACGTATGTACATGCACCATCACATTTTCGCAGGGATGTTTTCGTCATTTCCCGCGTGAACTAGTTAGCGAATATGCGTGATACTATTAGCGTCGGTTATTCAATGGGGTGCTTTGTTCAACGGTTGTTTAGTAGCGCCTACGTTGATTAATTTCTTTATTCGGTTGAATGAAATTAGAGTTGTTGAAATTCTTCTAACACGTGATAAAAAATTAAAAAAAAAAAAAACCCCCCCCATATCTTAGCTAGTTTAATTAGTAACTAACATACCTTGTTTAATTTTTATTCGCTCATGGGGGTATATATGATTAATTTATTTCTTTAATTTCATCTTCCTTGACATATCGTAGCTAGTTTAATTACAATACCTTGTCTTTTTTATGTCACACTTTATACAGTAGCGGAGGTTAACATGGTGTTAGTATGTTAGTCACAAAGAGGTTCAGAGGCTGTCCATAGCCTTGAAATCCAAATCCGTCTCTTGTAGGGCTTGAATTCAGGCCTCCACCAAGAGAGACAACCAACATTACAGTACCTTGTTCAACAAGCTGCAACATTATTATTATTTTGATAGGCAATAACATTTTATTTGATAGGCAACAAGCTGCAATATTGATTCGATTGAAGCTTTGTGGAAATTATTAGTCCTTTTTGGGTAGTCATTTCAACATTTGAATGAAAAAACATATATTTGCATGTACATAATTTTCATATATTATTGCACTTCTTTAGGTAAAATTTTAAAAATTTTACTCACCAAAATTTGTTATTTCCTACATAAAACTATGAGCACAACGTACGATCAGAAAAGAACAAAACATTGGAATCGAAAGCAACTTACAAACAGAGTTGTTGTCCATAATTCGTTTTCGAAATTACTGTGTCGTGTAGTTTTAAAACCTGTCAATAACCACAAATCGTATTTTCCGCGGTTAATTTAACTATTTGTGAAAAATTAAATATTGCAGGAGCAAGCTAAAGCAGACGGAAATGGACTGCGAGTACTTGAAGATATGGTACGGGTCCCTGACCGAGCAAAACCGACGGCTGCAAAAGGAGGTGGAAGAACTGAGGGCCATGAAGGTGGGCCCGGCCGCGGTGATCTCGGCCCACAGCTGCGACCCTCCGCTGCCGGCATCCGCCCTGTCCATGTGCCCCCGCTGCGAGCGGGTCACGGCCACCACTGACAAGGGCCCGACCAGCTGGGCCGCCCGACCAGCTGGGCCGCCGCCACCGCCACAACAACAACAAAGCCCGCGACGATGTCGTCTAAAGTGCCGCCCATGATGCGTCATCCCCGACATCCTTCGGCAGCTTGTTAAGTCGGCTGAATAATTACCTGGCAATGACCCATGTGAAAAAAGAAATTTACTTTCCGTTCCTAAATAAATGTCCGGACTGAAAATCTAATCCTTTAAAAACATGTTTTTTTTTGTTCAAAAAACCCGGAAGGTATTTTTTTGGACAAAAAGAATGTATCTATCTAAAGATCCAGGTTTACGGGCTAGACATTTATTTAGGAACGAAAACTAATAAATGAAAATTTTAAGGAAACCATGTTCATAGTAATTGTCGTAGACCGTACTACTTAATTGGGATGCTTAATTATAAGGATACTACTAGTACTGTATCTATGTTGATTAATTAATTTATTATTGTTTAATTAATTTATTCTTGTCGTACATTATATTCTCTTTATACACTTGATTAATTGCTGTTTCCAGTTCACTTTGCTGGCCGAATGGATTATATAATAACCTTTTCTTGTTTATAAATAGATTCATGTTCCTATGTTCCATCCATTGGGAAATCTAATTAGGATGAGAAATAGATACCCATTATTGTTCCAAAGACTCAATCTTTTTACTTTATTTATTTCAAAAAGCTCATAAATAAATATACATAATATTTAGATTTCAACTATGCCCAAGCTAAGATTTGGAGAAAGAAGGTCTAGAAGAGATCCGCAGAGTTCTACACCTTTTTTACCAAAAATTCGACAGAAACTACCATTTTTGAAATACAATTGAAATTATATTACTTTTTAATCGAATAAAAGCGGGGAAAACTACTACACGATTTTCATTATACTGCATTTCCTATGATGCAATAAGATGCATTTTAAGGACAAAGAGCAACCACCTTTATAGTGTACTCACTTTTATATTGTCACTTCTTACGAACTTATTTATGTTAATGCACTTCTCAATGATACGTAAATAAGACATTTATGATCTTTTATAAAGAAGATATGTCATACATCTATCAATCTCATTTATCACTTGGGGCAACACAATCCTATTTCATTGCTACAAGTATGGATTATTGAAAAGAATAATACATGGATTTAAATGTTTCCCTTAAACCCTGAAATATTGCTTATTCAACGAGAATAATTGAAAGAAATTCTCTGAAGAGAGAATGAATTATGGGAGTATCTGATTGAGTTGTTATAATTTCATGGGTAGCGCAACACATGTACCGAATTAAACTAAGTGGATTTACTTTTTGTCCCATACTTTTTTTTTTCTCAGCAAAAGGAACTTTTATTAATTTCGAAGGGGTACATTGAGGAGAAATCAAACATTACATAGAACTAAAAGCATAGAAAAATATCCAACCAGAGTTGGATAAAACACCTCATTTCTCCAATCTACACCTTCACTTTTCGAATCCCATACAAATAACCTTTGAAATCCTCCACTGTGTAAATCTTGATGTTAAACTTAGTCTTCATCCACATAGCTACTCTTATTTTAACTAACTCCGCCACTTTTTGTCCCATACTCCCAAATACAAATATTGGCAAAACTACAATTATGCATGTTAACTAAGGCCAAAAATTTCATGGTAAAGACAAAATAAACCAAAAACCACAACTGAGCTAGAGAAAAGAATAGAAGAAATATCGGACTCCTTCACGCATGCTCCACTTGGCTAGGGGTATATAGCTCCGTCTGTACATAGAACTCAACAACCCTAGCTTCGTACTTCTTAGCTAGTTTTGGTACCTTTGAAGATGAGCTTTTTTATTTTTGGGGGGAACAATTTTTATTATTAAGGGAACTAGCTAGCCGAAAGAATCGAGGGGATTGGCCTTGAACAAAATACAAACAAAGAATACATCAACTAAAAAACAGCTGAAACCAACAGGGCAAGCAAGACCCTTTACAACGAGGCAGAGAAAACAAAACCAAAACAGGACATCCTAGCTACAACAAAGACGGCAAAAGCTAGACATGCTGAAACACTCAGCATACGGATTCCCCAATTAGACCAACAAAAGCTCCAAATTCACAGCAGACTTGGGGATAATATTCCTCCATGAATAGGGACAGGCTCGATCGCACCTCCTCCCAAACCTTTTTCATTAAAGATAAGCTTTGTTTACATGTTAAGCTAGCTTGTTTTTTTTAAGCCCGGTTAGTTTCACTACCTAACCATATTTGGATTATCATGTTTAGGTATTCTTTCATGTTCTTAATGCAGTTTTAGAACGTGGATACATTTAAACAATGGGCTTATAACACATAATGATGTTTAAAATGTGGCATATATCTTTAAATATGGTTATTCTATAGGGTTGCTCGCTTAATTTTCCCTTGGGTTTGAAGACTTGGTAGGATCTACCTTTTACTAGTTTCGCATTAATGATTTTTAAATGACCAGATGTGTTAGTGTACCGTTTGTTTTCGTTTTTCACTCATATCATGTCATTATTGGAAGAACGAGGTGCAGTTATTTGAGGCCTTTTTTTTTTTTTTGATCCGCAGTTATTCGAGGTTGAAAATATTGAAATATTTTTATGATTTTTGCATCCCAACTTGCAAGGCGGCCTAGTTAATTTGGGTATTTGTCTAGTTTGTGTGGGTTACAGTTCTTGACCACTACTTATAATTTCCAACTTTCTAAACAAATGTTGTATAAATTTCTTAGCTTTCTCCAAAAGGGAAAAAAATTGCATTCAGATTCGAGATCATGAGCTGTCATGTGAGTCTCGCATAGAGAGGTCCAGTTGAGGTGTCTTGAAGGCACAATATATATTCTTTTTGTACCCAAAAAAGAGAGGCACAATTCTTTGCTATCAAGAACCGGCCGACAACTTTGGGCCGGCATTTTCTATTCGTTTTGGATCAACCCGATTGACACTGGGCCATGATCCATATATTCTTCATTCCTCATTTTTTTCTTCCCAGTTAATATTGTATACATTAATGGGGGTAGAGCTGTCCAAAAAAAATCGGTGATCTGTGAAACCAGTCTGAACCAAACCGAACTGTACATTTCGAATTGGATTCGTGGATTAATGGTCCGGACACGGTTTCAAAAATTAGAAAACCGTGAGATATGGTTCGATCAACGGATTTTTATCATGAAACCTTGGATTAACCGAACTGGATCGTGAGATATTTAAAAATAATAAATAAAAACAAATATATATTTAGTAAATAGTTATAATTTTACCAATTGTTATAAGAAAATTTAATTATTTTACCTTAAAATATAAAACGTAAGGGAGTAAACTGTATTCCTAGAGAAAAAAGAAAACGTTAACAGAAATGCATCATTGCATTGTTAGTTGCCGACTTGCTGTAATGTTTGGTTGCATATTGTTTTTTTGTGTTTATGAAATTCATGGCTTTAGTACTGTTTGTGGAATCTGAAATTTGTATGCAAGATAATGCTTGTTTATTTTTCTGGCAAGAATTTGGGCTCTTTTGGTTGCATTTGCCATTTAGTGTTTATGGAATATAATCCGTGGATAAAATCGGGACCAAATCGTGACTCATGGATTGCATTGAAACCGGATTGTGAGACTTTTGATCTTGACAAAGATTGCATTTTCTAAAAACCGTGACTCACAGATTAGGAATGGATTCATAGTAATCCAATGCAGACCGTGTACATCAGCCTAATCTTATTCATTTGTACGTCTTGCACAAGCAACAAAGCGACTTGAAGATTCACATGTAGTGTGAATTTTTAATGGCCGAATAATGGCATCTTGCCATCTCCAAATTTGGGAAAATAGTAGTAAAAGTTTGGCTTCAATTCGGCTCTTCAAAAATTTCCAGACATCGAAGGGGGCAATGTTTTTACCAATAAATGACCTCCAATGGGATGATGCCACGTGGACAGTTGCTTGGGGAAGATATGGACAAAATTCACTATTAGTGAAATTGGGTTAGTGGAGTGTTAGTGGGTCTACATGAATTTCAGAGACTATCCATTACTTAAAATCATCCAAACGCCCATGACGGAACTAGAACCATGACCTCCCATGCTGGGGGTCATGAGTTATCAATTGGAACAAGAGCCTATTGGTACGTTCTTCATCACTTGCATATATACGTACACAATTGTAACAAAACCATAGTGGGCAAAGCTACTGCATGTAGCATATAACTATGGTAATTAACATATATAATTTATACTAATAACTATGATAACAGTATTTGTCAACTTTATAGGATCGAAAGCTCATAAATCACATAAGACTTACATGTACGATTGAAGCGCAGCGGAATTAAGTTGCTTCAAACTTTTCACGATCTGAGGCCCGCTCTACAAGTACCGATTACGTATACGAATACCGTCTCATCTTCACGCCGGGTAGAGGAGACTACTAGAGTCTACTCTTGATATCCATACCGCAAATCCTAGGGTTCTTCGATGGAAACCCTAGAGAGAGAAGATATTTGATAGGAGAATTTTTCTAGAGGAGAAGGAGAGATTGAACTCTAACTCTTTTGTATTGTGTGTATCTCCAAATATCTGCAGGACTATATTTATAGATTAAAGTCCAAGAGTTCAAAGTCTCCTAATAGATGTAGTTAATCTATTATCTTTGAACTCTCCTAACAGATAGAGATTAGGAGTCTGTCTCATCATTCTAACCAACTCAATCACATAACCCATGTGGACGACCCATGTGAGTTGGGTTCGGTTCGATCCGAACCGGCCCATTTTTCTAACATCTCCCACTTGTACACATTGGGCTTTAAGGAAAAACATCTCATCCATGTCAATCTTATTAATTCTCTCTTCATACAGGAAATGAGGCATGCGACCGACGAGAAAGAAACAAACAAAATAGGAGTACCATATTAAGCTTCCATCAAACAAACATTGCACATCACTCCACAAGATCTCGTCATTTCCTTAGACAAAACTAGCCACATCGGATCGAGCATCTCCAATCCCTCTTGAGTCCCAGCTCAGAGCAATGCTCAACCCCCTTGCGTTGGTGTGCTTCCAATTTCAAAATTATTTTTCATTTTCATATACTGTATATAAAAGTATAATAACTTGTGCCGGCACAAAGCACAACCAACCGCATAAACGAATGTGATACTAGAAAGTCTTCCTTGAGCCCTCATGTCAATCCATGTTATCCTTGCTGCTTTCTCAGTCATGCTCCATGGGACCCTGACATTTTGTGGCCTTAGGTAGTCAAGCTAGAGTAGCAACACAAAGTCTCTAATTCATGACATAGTCTCAAGTCAAGTAAGGGTAACGAGTAGTCATATAAATGACTCTTAGAGCCCACGCAGTGATAGGAAAAGGGATCCACGCTATCACTCCTCTAAGTATGGTCGACAATAGCACATGTGGTATGATTCACATGCTACGGTGGGGTAATCCATAAAGATTGTGTCACTCCCAAAAACATCGTACAAACTTAAGTATGGTCTCTACTAAAAGCGCCTTACTCGAGACTCTCAAATTTGTCGCATGCGCTGCGCCCTATCTAGGTCTCCGTCTAGCTCAAGCAAAGGCTACACAAACTTTGTGTTCGGTCAAGAGTGACCTCATCTTGGTCCAACCAAGGCGACAATACTCTAAACTCAGCATCATATAAAGAGTATAATTATGTCTCATCTCGCTCGCCCATCAGCGCCAAGGTAAGTTACCGTGTGAAATGGTCAACCTATGCCTTTTGACACACAATTGTAAGTGCATAACAATTTAAATGCAACATGATTTTTATTATCACAATCAACTCGAATATAAAAATCAGTGCGTAGACAATAAATATCCGAATGTGTCTCAATAAAGCATAAATAACTCAAATCATACGAAGTCCCAGACTACTAACATGGCTCTGAAAGACATCCCTCGCTATAGGCTTAGTCAAGGGATCAGCAACCATACTGGTCGTAGATATATGCTTTAGGACCACCTCTCCTTGCGCAACCATTTCTCGAATGTAGTGAAATCGAATATCAACGTGTTTGGATTTTCCATGATATTTGAGATCCTTAGTATAAGCAAGAGCCGCCGTACTATCACAATATAGAGTCATAGGCCCACTAGACTTAGGCCTTGTGTCAAAGCGCTGTAAGAATCTCCGCAACCAAACAGCCTCTTTGACCGATGAAGAACAGGCTATGTACTCAAATTCCATTGTGGACAATGCGATACAAGTCTGTTTCTTACTGCACCAGGAAATTGCTCCACCTGCAAGCAAGAATGCATATCCTGAGGTAGATTTGCGCTCATCTATGTCACTACCCCAGTCTGCATCACTGTATCCTCGTAAGCATCCGTCTCCACCTTGATAGCATAGCATGTAATCTGCAGTGCCTCGCAAGTATCTAAGTATTCTCTTCACAGCCTTCCAGTGAGCAAGTCCAGGGTTACTCTGAAACCGACTGATCAACCCTACTGCAAAAGAGATATCTAGTCGAGTACACAACATAGCGTACATCAGACTCCCAACCGCCCTTGCATAGGGAACTTGAGCCATTGCCTCCTTTTTTTGATTTGATTGAGGGCATAAAACAAGACTCAAGGTGTGTCCTTTCTCGATTGGAGTGTCAATGGGTTTGGAATTTTGCATTCGAAAATGCTCAAGAACTTTTTTGATATAGGTTTCCTGACTCAAAACCAAGAAACCTTCTTGAGCGATCTCTAGTGATCTTAATTCCAAGTACAAAATCAGCCTCACCCATGTCCTTCATCTCAAAGTTTGAAGACAACCACTCTTTAGTGGCGACAATCATCTCCATATCATTCCCAGCTAAAAGAATGTCGTCAACATACAAAGAGAGGATAAGAAAAGTTTTCTTGGACTCCTTAACATAAACACAATGGTTGTCACGACCCAACTCCAATACGGGTCATGTGAAAGGCTGATGACGGAGTCACCAAGGCCTCCAACACTTTTACCATTCATAGCATACTAAGTAACATATAAAGAGATACAGCGGAAGCATCCATTCATACAACTCCAGAGTGTCTATACAACGTAACTAAGCATAATTTACAATGACAACTATTTCAGTACCACTTGTCTAAAAAAGACACAACACTTCTGTTCCTTTTTACAAACGTGCTATTTACAATAGCTAACCAAACGACGTATCCGGGCCACAACTTGCTATTTACAATAACCTGAAAAATTAGAAAAGGTTTTCATAAGCCGAAACTCGGGTGAGAAACGTATACCAGAGTTACAAGTGTAACTATGAAAATACCTTAGTAAATAAAACAGTTCAAGAACCAAGCAACATTTCAAGCATTCTCATCAAATTTTCCAGTAACATGCATTTTAATCGATAAATTCAATTCTTTGGTCCAAAGATGGACCTTTTTCTTCTTCCCTTTCACTTTTGCACATTTGAGCGATAATAACATTCAATGGTATTTTTGCCAGTCGGTTGGGGAGCGATCCCATTGAAGAGTGGTAAGATATCATTATCCGGTGATGCCTGGCCGCATCTCCTGCCTTATTACCTCACGCCGCTAGTTTCTTTACATGTCCCCTAGCGCTCGAGACACTGTTCGAATGATTCATATTATCACAAGCATGTATTAACAAGAAGTGAAATTCAACTTCCCAAAACATATTGCCATGGTCTAGATTGACTGTAACACCAAAGATTTAACAAACAGACCATCACATGTATTTTACTCAACATCACCAATTAAATCAAGTAAAGGATCGAATTCCACAGTTTTCAGCAAAAACAAGCAATGGCATTGTATTCCAAAATTCAGAAAAATACATGTAACCAAGGTATGCGCAACTCACCAAAAAGGATGCGTCTAACTTGGCGTGGCACCGAACTAGCCCAAGGCACTGGTACCTATACAAAATGTACCACAAATTACCATTTCTTACAGTTTGAACATGATCTAGGAATTGACTCTAATTTCTTCATTAGGCCGTCGGGTTGGCACAAGTACTATAGTATTTATTATTATTATTTTGGTTCTATTACAGAAGAAGTATAAAGCTAATAGCGTACAAATTTGGAAAAAGAACTCATCAGTTAGGATAGGTACGAAGGATTGTGGAGTCTCTTAATTAACGTAATCAAACTCCTATATTAATCTTCTATATTGGGGCTTATAACAGTCACAATATTGTAGGGAGGTATTCCCGAACAGGCCCAGGAAGAGCCCGAACACGGTATGAAGAAAAGGTCAACGCGCTATGGACTAGTGACATGAGAAGTCATTGGTCCAGAGAAGTTGTACGATTCTCAGTTCAGTAAAACATGAGAAGTTATTGGACCAAATAAAAGGAAAGTGACATGTGAAGCCACTGTTCAAGTAACTTGTTCGGCGACGAGAAAGCCGAATAGGAGGAGAACTCCTAAAGAAATGAATGGTCCAAATAATTGATAAAGAACCAGTTACATGTGAAGTAACTGGTCCAGGCCGTTTGTTCGGCCATGAGATGGCCGAACAAGGAGAGAAGTCCTATCAGACGTTGAAGTAGAGGGAACATTCTGGAAGAGTCCAGAAACAGTGGTATTCCGTTAAAACGTGAGATCCCGAGAATGTAAGATCTGTAAAAGATACCCAACAGGAGTGGGATGTTTGGCCAGCTATGGAAAAGAGTCCTAAAAGGACTAAGGTAGCAAATTGATAAATGAAACGAGAATCTTTGATATCCTGGGTTTCCTTTACGAGATAGGAATCCTATGGCGACAGGGATGCTTGGGCAGCAAGCACCTATGAATCTATAAATATGAGGTAAACTTAGAGGAAAAAGGTACGCAATACATTGCATTCTTACGTGACTTCCTATTGATATTTAAGATTTATTATTAGTACGAGATACTAACAAAGGCATCGGAGGGCCTTTGCCACGAGAGGCAAAGGTGCACGTACTCCTTGTCTATTTTGCAGGTCAAGGGATTCGACAATAACTTAGGATTCCGGTCAAAAGGCACGAGAGGCCGTTACAATCTAGTGCTGTTTAAAGCACTAATTGAATTTGTCCACCTACAATTGGCGCCGTCTGTGGGAAACGAAAGAGTTCCCTTTAAAATACAACCATGGTGGAAGTAGATCCAGCAACACCACATGACCCAAAGAATGTGTTAGATGGAGGAAGGGATAAATCTCCACCTGGGGCTCCGAGAAAGCCCGAAGGTGGACACAGGAGGACCATGAGTAAGGGCCGCCCCCTTACCGTCTACGATAACTCCAAAAATAGAGAGGGAGAGACGGCTTCGAGATCCACGAGAAGGAGTAAATCCCATCGAAGGTATGAATCGGTCGCACACTCCAGGAGTGTGCACCGTAGCGAAGTCGTTCTCGATAAAAAGAGGCAAGAAATCAAGGAGTATGCTCGTCTGATTAAAAAATGAGAACATGAGATCAGAGAACTAGAGAGAATCAGGGAACATCCGGAGGATTCCGGACTGTCTCGAAGAAATTCTAGAGGTAGTGGGTATGCTATGGTACAATTCAGAAAAGCTCCTTCGCAAGGAAGAAGGAGCAGAAACAGAAGTCCAACCCCAAGGCGACATAAAGCTTCTCCACGAAAAGAGAAGAGCAAGACCCGAACACCGGAATGAAGGAGGGATTCTCCAAGAAAAAGGAGAAGCAGAGGTCGAAGTTCTAGGCCTGAGGAGGAAGGGAGTAGGAAACATCATAGGGACAGGTACGAAAGACCTGATTCCGATTGGGAAAAAACTAGACCCAACGAAAAGAAAGGACCAGAGGATGAAACCATGACTGCACAAGAGGCAGCACGAAAAGCACTTAAGAATATAGCATCCTCCCCTTTTGCAAGAAAGTTACAGGAGGCTAAGTTGCCGACCAGAGTGAAACACGGAACGTTCATCCTCTACGAGACAGATGCAGATCCCGTGGCACATATACAGCATTACCAGCAGGCAATGTTTATGCATGAAGGAGATGATGCAATTATGTGCAAGATGTTCCCATCAAGTTTAGGGAAGGTAGCTTTGTCTTGGTTTCATAGGTTGGGTTCACGCTCCATCCAAACATGGGTGCAATTGGCCGAAGAATTCACTGCACGATTTTTGACGAGCAGGAACGCTCCAAAAACTTTTGAGAGCCTTTCCTTTATGAAGCAAGGCGAGGACGAGCCGATCAGGACATATGCAAAAAAGTACTAGGAAACCTTCAACGAGATTGAAGGTTGCAGCGAGGAATACGCGATAGTTACGTTCAAGACAGGTTTGCCTGTTCGGGGGGAACTGCGTAAATCCCTAAACATGAGTCCAGTGCAGACACTGGCAAAACTGATAGAGCAAATTGAGCAGTACGCCAGAAACGAGGATGGCATTCTTTGGGAGGATGGTAAGCTGGCTGCTGAGCAAGTAAATGGGCCTATAAAGAAAGCAGACAAGCCAGAGCCTAAAACTTATCGTGAAAGGAAAGATTATGGGCAAGCAAAGAAAGAGCCGTACAAGGACAAACAAGCTCCGGATCTCAAGTCATTCTTCTCAATAAACACGGTCTGGAAAGAACCCATCTGCCGGATTCTTTATCGAATAAAGAATCAGCCTTATTTCAAGTGACCTCAAACTCTAGGTGGGAATAAAGATGCAAAACGTGCTACGAATCAGCACTGCAGCTACCATAAGGATTGGGGCCATATGACAGAGGATTGTGAGATGTTTAAACGACATTTTGATGATTTGGTCTCGCGAGGTTATCTCAAAGAATTTATCCAAGAAGATCTCAAGGATAAAGAAAAAGCAATGGAATTGGATTACGAGCAGAATCCAAAGGAAGTAATCCATATGATACATAGATTAGTCGAACCTTATACGAGAAATGAGGTGAGATTGCTTTAGAAACAGATTAAACATGACCAACATGTGATGCAGTTGGAAAAGAAGAGAGGGCTTAATGAAGAAGCATGCAACGAAGGCATAATTTTTACAGATGAAGATCTAGGAGGAGTCCAGGTACCTCATAATGACGCTTTAGTCATAATCCTACGAGTTGGGGAATATGACATGGAAAGAATCCTGATGGACTCTGGGAGTTGCACTGAAGTGCTATACTACAATGCATTCAAGAAACTGGGATTAGCTCAAGAAGATTTGATACAATCAGTAACCCCTTTGGTCGGATTTGGAGCAGGAGCAGTTTGACCGTTGGGAAAGGTAACTTTACCTGTTCGGGCAGGGACAGTGGTATTACGAACTGACTACCTGGTGGTGAATGTACCATCTTCCTATAACGTGATTATACGGAGAACATGGTTACACAAGATGAGTGCAGTCTCTTCTACTTTCTATCAAATGGTAAAGTTCCCAGGATCCAATGGGATTGAACAGATCAAGGGTAACCAAAAGGTAGCTCAACAATGTTTAGTATCTATCATAAAAAGAATCCATAACGCCCACCATGTCAATACTGTGGAAATTCCAGATCAGCCGACCATTAAAGATATCGGAAAAGACCCAACCGAGAGGGTAGTTGAGGGTTTGAAGAAAACACAAATCAACGAGACTGATTCAGATAGGTATTTTTTAATTGGGGAATCACTGCCAGCAGAGGAAGAGACTGAATTGATAAGTTTCTTAAAGAATTATGTCGACGTATTTGCCTGGACACCAGAAGAAATGCCTGGGTGAGTGTAGACGTTATTTGCCATCATTTGAATATAGATCCACAGCATAAGCTAGTCATTCAAAAGAAAAGAAGGGCAGCCATACAACACGTTGACGCTGTAATTGAAGAAGTAGACCATTTGTTGGAAGCCAAGGCAATAAGGAAAGTTTACTATCCAGAATGGCTATCAAATACTATTGTCGTCAAGAAAAAGAATGAAAAATGACGTGTTTGTGTAGACTTTACGGATTTAAATAAGTCATGCCCGAAGGATAGTTTTCCTCTTCCAAGGATAGATCAGTTAGTTGATGCAACTGCAGGATACGAACGAATGAGTTTTCTCGATGCATATCGAGGATATCATCAAATTGCCATGTTTGGGCCAGATCAAGAGAAGACTTCTTTTATTACACCACGAGGGTTGTACTATTACAATGCCATGCCTTTTGGATTGAAGAATGCAGGGCAACATATCAGAGATTGCAACCATCATGTTCAGAAAATTGCTCGGCAAAACTATGGAGGTTTATATAGACGATATGGTGGTGAAAAGTAAAACTGGGCAAGGCCATATAGCAGATTTGAAAGAGGTTTTTGAAATCTTGAGAAAATACAAACTGAAACTCAATGCCTCGAAATGTGCGTTTGGAGTCGGTTCTGGAAAATTTTTGGGCCACCTTATAACCTTGAGGGGGATAGAGGCAAACCCCGACCAGATAAAGGCCTTACAGAATCTGCAGAGTCCTCGGACAATGAAAGAAGTCCAGCGGTTGACTGGGATGGTAGAGGCTCTTAATCGATTTATTAACCGGTCAAGTGACAAGTGCAGACCTTTCTTTTAGCTGTTAAAGAAAAGGGAAGGGTTCAAATGGGGAGCAGAGTGCGAACAAGCCTTCCAGGATCTGAAGGGATATTTGGCTTCTCCTCCCCTTCTTTTAACTCCGAAACCAGGTGAGTCCCTAGTTTTGTACTTAGCTGTTTCTGAGCATGATGTGAGTGCAGTCCTCTTAAGAAATAAGAGATCCGAGCAAATCCCAGTCTATTATGTGAGCAAAACGTTGTTAGATGCAGAAATAAGATATTTGCCCATCGAGAAGTTAGTCCTAGCACTAAGGACAGCAACCAGAAAATTGCCACATTATTTCCAGAGCCATAAAGTAGTGGTTTACACTGAGTTCCTATTAAAATCACTGCTGCGAAAAGCAGACTTCTCGGGAAGGATCTCAACTTGGTCCGTTGAGTTGAACCAATATGACATTGATTATTAGCCGCGCACAGCAATCAAAGGCCAAGTGTTGGCTGATTTTGTGACAGAATTCTCACCCACAGTAGCACCTTTGCCTCCTACGAGAAAGGAGCATGAAGCAAAGCCACCTGTAACGAAGAAACAGGCATCAGCCGAACAAGATCCCCTGGAATGGAAGCTGTTCGTTGATGGGTCAGCTTGCAACACCGGATCAGGAATCGGAGTTGTGCTTTTACCCTCTGAAGGGTCAATGTTGGAACTATCTGTTCGGCTAGGGTTCAATGCATCAAATAACGTGGCAGAGTACGAGGCACTATTAGCTGGTTTGAGAAGTGCAAAAACCCTAAAAGCAGAACATGTTAGGGTATATTGTGATTCACAACTTGTAGTCCATCAGTTGTCCGGGCAATATGAAGCCAGGAGCAAAAAGATGGCGGCCTATGTGCAAGCAACCAGAGATCTGCTCGATACTTTCGAAAGGGTGTATATTGAGCAGATAACTTTTGGAGAGAATGCTCATGCAGATTCATTAGCATGGTTAGCCGCAGCTGTACCAACTGAGTTTAAAAGAAAGATAGCAGTAGAGTATCTGACTGAGCCAAGCATTGGGAGAAGCGTGGAGATGGTCTTGGACGTAAACCAGGGACCAAGTTGGATGGATCTAATTTTGGAGTTTTTACGAGATGAAACACTCCCTTCAGACAAAAAGGAGGCTCATAAAATAAGGACCAAATCTGCTCGGTTTTGGTTATCCCCAGAAGGAAAATTATATAGGAAGTTTTTTACAGGACCCCTATTTACTGTGTGTGCATCCTGAAATGGTGCAAAAGTTTCTCCACGAGATTCACGAGGGAACATGTGGAAGTCATGCTGGGGGCAGGTCCATAGCCCATCGAGCAATCACCCAAGGTTATTGGTGGCCGTACATGCAAGAAGAAGCTAAGGTATACGTAAAAATTTGTGAAAAATGTCAGAAGTTTTCACTAATGATTCGAACACCAGCTGAGGATCTGGTGCCTTTGACAAGTCCCTAGCCGTTTGCTCAATGGGGAATGGATATCGTGGGTCCACTACATAAAGCAACTGGAAATCGAAAATTCTTGTTAGTTGCAACGGATTATTTCACTAAGTGGATTGAGGCAGAACCATTGGCCAAAATCACTAAACCTATGATAGAAAGGTTCGTGTGGAAAAGTATCATGATTCGCTTTGGGGTCCCTTATTCATTGATTACAGACAATGGATCCCAGTTTCAGATGAAGTTCAAAGCTTTCTATGCCCAGTATGGAATAAGGAATTACTACTTGACTCCAGCCTACCCTCAAAGTAACGGACAAGCAGAAACTTCTAACAAAACAATTCTTGATGGGATTAAAAAAAGGTTGGATAAAGCAAAGGGGAAATGGCCTGATGAATTGCCATTGATACTTTGGGCATATCAAACAACGCCTAGGAGGTCTACGGAAGAAACCCCCTATTCATTAGCATATGAAACGGAGGCTGTAATTCCATTGGAAATAGGTCTGCCGACCAACAGGACCACTTTGGTTGCAAGTGGAGGAAATGATAGGGCCCTGGAGGTTGAATTAGATCTTGCCGAGGAACGACGAGAGCGGGCCCTGGTGCACTTGGCCTCATACCAGGAGCAGCTAATCAAAAGCTACAACAAACATGTACATTCACGAGAGTTTGGTGTTGGAGACCTTGTGCTACGAAAGGTGCTCGGCAACACTAAAGTGGTCAATGAGGGAAAGTTAGGAGCCAATTGGGAAGGCCCATATCGAGTTACTGAGATCGTGGGCATTGGGGCTTATCGATTGGCAGACCTGGACGGGAATCCGGTACCTAGACCTTCGAATGTCCACAACTTGAGAAAGTTCTTTATATGAATATGTTTGAACATATTTTTTCTTTATGCACATCATGATTGTGTGAGAGTTACGAATAAAACTCTCTTATATTTTATTAGTTACAAGGGGTACGAATAACGCCCCCTTGAGTTTTGAATTTTTCAAACTCCAATGACATGTTCTTCTTTCAATTTTTATTCTGGGTTCTATAATATGAAATTTGCCACTTCTTTTTTCCAACATCCTTTATATTGGGGAGTAGGGACTGGTCCCATACGATTCCATACGATTCTACATTTTCTTTGCTTTCTTTAAATACGAGAAATGCAGTTTGCGTAAAAGTACGATTAAACTTAAAACCAAACACCAGTTTATACGAAATATATAACTGAAATGCTTTAAGTACGAGTACACTTAGGCATATATTCAAGTATACGAGAATATGCACAACAACAAACTGTTCAAGTACGAAAACACTTGGAAGCATACGAATACATGCATAAGTATGAGAAACTTAAATAAGTGTGAAATTGTAACACCAGTTTCGAGCATGCACGTGCATCGCATATGACATTTAATTTTATGTTGCATAGGTCATGCTAATTGTTACACGTGTTAGGTTATCATTCACATATCATTCATTAATTATTTAGTGATACATGATTAAGTTTGAGGGTTTAATTAAGTTAATTAAAAAGGATTTGGTCTTGGTGGGGAAAATGAAGGGTTAAGATGAGTTATTACCCTTTTAAACCCATGCACCCAACCTCATGGGATAACTTTTCCCTAATAAATCTAGCTTCTACCGTATTCTACACCATTCCACACACCCTCCACCGTTTTTCTCTGTACCACGTAGAGAGAGAGAGAGAGAGAGAGAGAGAGAGAGAAGAAGAAGAAGAAGAAGAAGAAGAAGGAGAAGGAGAAGAAGAAGAAGAGGAATTGGGAAAAACTAATTGAAGGTAAACCCTATTTTTATACCTAATCTATGTTTTGGGTTTTGATCAAACATGGTTATAGCTGCATATTTTTGTAGTTTAAACCCTAATTGGTTCATAAGAGAATGGATTTTAACCTAGCAAATTCGTCCATCTTTGAGACATGTCTCAATTCTGTCAATTAGAGCTTGAATTTGACTGAATCTGTCCTGTTCTTAGCGAATTTTTCTCACAGACTTTCCGACCTTGTAATTTTCTGAAATTTTTACTGGAGATGGATATGAATGTCTAGTTTATTGGGTAAAATTTTTAGAATTTATTTCGAAGAGGAGAAAAAGTTAAAAATCGCGCACCGAACTGCTACTGTGAAACTCGTATTGCTGACTGCACTGACACAAGTTGGAAAAACAGTCATATCTCCTAGCTCGAGACTCGAAATCACATTCCGCTTGTTTTGCTGAAAACTAGACTCGTAGAGCTTTCCAACGATGCAACCCATGTGCTTTGGTTATGCCTGAGAAATAACAGATTTTCTGTTGAAGTTGAACTAAAATCTGTCTCTGTACTAGTTTTGATATTGTGTTAAGTTATAATCGCGAGGCCGTAATAAGGTTACCCAAACTCCGTTTTTTATGAATGACCTGTCGATTCGAAGAGGAAGAAGTTTACTTTTCAATGGTTAAAGTCTCATTCTTCAATTCACGATTATGTTTCGGATACGGTCAGAGCCGTACACGTTGGCCATGAATTAAGCCTTATTCTTGGAAATTCTTGTATCAATTCTCATTGAATCATCTTTTGAGCATTGAAGCACATCACTCATCATTTTTATTGCCTTGGTCTCATGCAGTATCATACTAGGGATGGAGATTAAAAAAAAAAAAGACGATCATATGCTAGATTTATTAATGCATTTTACTTGCATTTTATCATGAGTTGGAGTATGAAATATACTAAGTGTAGTGTCATTCATATTTTAGGATCGGGTGACGAGTCTCCACCTCCAGGTTGAGAAGGAGGCGTTTCGCTTTTGTCTTTTGAATTTCTAAGGTGAGTGTGCTATTTCATTGAAGTGATTAGCTAAAAATAAACTTATGCTTTTTCTGCGAATGTTGAAAATTTTCGATAGTTGTGGATATGGATCAAGTTGCTTGAAACATGATTTATTTCAAGAGCATGCCATAGCTGTATTGTTGGTTGGAATTGTTTTCTTCTTGATGTACACAAGAAGGGTATAAATTGTCTGTTTGCTGTACACAAACAGGGTATAAATTGTTGGAAGTACCTTGTTCACAGGGTCACGGTACCGTCATAACTCCTGGTTGCGAGGGAAGCAACCCTATGGCTTCTTGAGATATTGTGCTTATTTAATGGTTTGTGAAGAATAACTTGTTTCTTGCTAAATATGGTTAGAAACATTACTCGATCCATGTTTGCTCGTGTAAATTATTTTATGCTTTTTGCTTGAATGAAATAGTAACTCTCACAATCCTTCCAGGTAACTGAAGTAGAGTTTTGGTCCACTACTGGTCTGACAGGATGTAGGAGTGGAGAGGAGGGGCGACTTGGTGTCCTTTTGGCGTATTACATTTTGTAATATCAATTTTTGGAGAGTTGTCATACCGTATGTGGATGCAACTCATCTTGTATAGTTCTCTTGTAAATTTTATTTTGAAAGTCGGTTGTAATATACTTAGTCGACATTGTCTTGTCTTTATGAAACGAATTTTATTAAGGTTGATATTAAGCTTTCATTAAGACTGATTATATTAATCCTTCTAGGGCGGGTCGTTTCAGAAATACTTAAAAGTTTCAACACAGTATTCCAAAACCACAACACCCATGTTAAACCCACAATTCAAAACAGATGGCTAACAGACTGTCAAACAAAAGAAGATTGAATTCATTCGTCTTCCGTGAGATCTTGAACAGTTGTAGGAGCAGTTGTAGGAGCTACTGGAGCAGTCGAGTCTTCCGTGGTATTTTCATCTCCAGGTTGACCATCACTGACTTCCTTTTGGCCAGGGTTGGTCATATCATTACCTGGTTCAACATCAGTAACAGGTAGCTCAGACATGTGCACATCTTGCTCTTCATCTCCCTCCTCAGTAATGTCTTCCTCATGACCAACAGCTGAGCTTGGTAGTTCAATGTTAGTCCAGAGGGGAGACGACTCAGGTATCTCAGCTTTTGCAAGGCAAGCTGTCCAGGAGGCCACCCAAACTTGATCTTGTATCCCAGGCATCTGTTTTGTGTAGCTTTCCGTAACTACTTTGATTCCTTCATTGTAACCCCGTTCGAAAGCAGCTTTGGCTTCATTTTGGCTCGCTTCTAGCTCTTTCAAGGATTGGTTCAGACTATCTTCAGCCCCCTTCAGCTGTCCCTTAAGCCCATCAGCTACCCCCAGGGCTTGGTTTTTCTCTCTCTCGAGCCTAATAATAGTACGTTGTAGCTTGGTGTTCTCACTGACAAGTTTGGCACGTTGGGGCTTGGATTGGCTGAGCTTCTAAGCCATAGCCACCATCTTTTGCATCACCTGAAACATTTAAACAAGTAAACACAGATACCAAAAGATATGGTTTACAAAGGAAAATTTTACCTTGGCATTGTGGGACATGAATGAGCTTAGAAGGTTGTCAGGAGAGCTTGCCACTTCTTTCTGCATGTCCCCTGGCAGCAAAAAGGCTTGGGACAGTGCAAGAGCAGTACCTTCAGACTCAACACTGTCCCAAGCAGTGATAGCTCGATTCCCGTGAGAGAAAGAAGGAGCCCATGTAGGAGCTGGAGATGAGGAGGATTGTGGGGGTCTTTCTTGAGATTCCTCCACACGTTGACGTTTTTCTCGATGAAGGGCTTCAATTTCCTCTGGGGAGAATCCTGGAGGAGCATCGGATTGAACCTGGGCACGGCGCCCATGACCTTGAGGACCACCCTGGCCCCGAGCAATGTTACGACCCCGACCAGGAATGGTAAAGAGGCTCCCTAGGTCAATTGGTCGGTTCATCTCTGGAGATTCTGGAGGTGAAGGGGTGTAACCACTAGACGAGGAGCTGGATGTAGAACTGGAAGCCTCTTCGGCAAGAGGAATTGGCTCGTCAAGAACTGGGGGTGTTTGAGAGCGTCTCTCTCTTTGCTCGAGAAACGGTCTTGAAGGACCAGCTATTACAGGGTTGTCAGCTGCACGGGTACGCCGATCAATGAAACCCCCGTATGATGCTTTGTAACTAAGCAGTACCTGAGCTGCCCTTGCTCCGCCTGAAAGGTATGTCCCTTCACCGTTGAAAGCAAGTGCACGTCTGATATCTGCTACGTGAACTTGAGGGGTTATGATATTATGGCCTCGATTGATGTTTGAAGCTGAAACATAACACAAAGTACAAATAATTAGAAGCATGAGAAAGCTTTTCTTTTGAAAAAAGGAAAAACATATGAATTAGGAGGAGGGCACTAACGTGGGCTCCCGAGTACGTGAGGAGCATGAAAATCAATCATAAAGCCGTCCTCATCTCTGGGTTCGAAGTTGCCCGTAACAATCAGAAAATCGTCGTCATCCCCTCGAGCAGAGTCAGGGAGTTCAAGGACAAGTTTCTTTCTAGAATCTCTACTTTTTAAATAATATGTGAGGGCATCCCCGGTTCCGGAGATACTGTATAAATGGTGAATGTCGTACAAACCTAAAGAGGTCCCTAACATCTGATTTAGGGTATTTATACCCATAACCACTCGAAAGAAATTGGCTGAAACCTGCATTAGGGAAAGCCTATAGTACGCTAGGACCTGACGAAGCAGGGGAGCTAAGGGAAACCTAACCCCGCCCTCAACGATGGCCACTACTGGAATGTGAAGGGTGTCAAAATCAAAACTTTCATGGATGGCATCCTCAGGAGCCAAAACAGTAGCTACGTTGTCAGGAATCTCATAACGAGATCTGAAACTTGACATGATGAGGAGTATTACAATGCCTCCGAAATCTCCCCATAACCAGAAAAGCTTTTTGGTTCTTTGAAATATAAAGAAAGGGGGACGGTGAAACCCTAAAAAGATTGTAAGCAAATCCACCAGAGAAATGGAAGCAAAAAGAAGAATGGTGACTTACGAAATTGATAGATGGAATCCCTAAAGCAGAAAGGAGGAGGCCTTGAGATGGTGAACAGAGCTTCAATGGCGGGTAAAAGCTTGAACCTTCTTTTCTGCAGAGGGAGTCTAAGAGAGAGAATGGGGTTTTGAAAATGGGACGAAAACCCAAAAATACCGTAAAGTGGGGTGGCGTATGTGAAACGTCACCTCAGACGCTGTTTGACTGTTCCGTTCCCCAAAAAACTCGTCTGTCCGTATTTAATGTAAGCAATACAATGATCGACACGTGTAAAGATGAGGACTAAAAGCCTGTCCCGGCCAAACGAAAAGATGTTTTCGCCTTGGCAAAATGATGAAAAATTGTACCAAAATATGAAATAAGGTGCAGGAGCAGAATAAATTTGCTCGGTAAAAGAGCTTTACTCGTTGTCTGAGTAAAACATAACGAGTAAGGCTGGGGAGCAATTGTAGGGAGGTATTCCCGAAAAGGCCCAGGAAGAGCCCGAACACGGTGTGAAGAAAAGGTCAATGCGCTATGGACTAGTGACATGAGTAGTCATTGGTCCAGAGAAGTTGTACGATTCTCAGTTCAGTAAAACATGAGAAGTTATTAGACCAAATAAAAGGAAAGTGACATGTGAAGCCACTGTTCAAGTAACTTGTTCGGCGACGAGAAAGCCGAATAGGAGGAGAACTCCTAAAGAAAGAAATGGTCCAAATAATTGATAAAGAACCAGTTACATGTGAAGTAACTGGTCCAGACCGTCTGTTCGGCCATGAGATGGCCGAACAAGGAGAAAAGTCCTATCAGACGTTGAAGTAGAGGAAACATTCTGGAAGAGTCCAGAAACAGTGGTATTCCGTTAAAACGTGACATCCCGAGAATGTAGGATCTGTAAAAGATACCCAACGGGAGTGGGATGTTCGGCCAGCTATGGAAAAGAGTCCTAAAAGGACTAAGGTAGCAAACTGATAAAGGAAACGAGAATCCTTGATATCTTGGGTTTCCTTTACGAGATAGGAATCCTAGGGCGACAGGGATGCTTGGGCAGCAAGCACCTATGAATCTATAAATACGAGGTAAAATTAGAGGAAAAAGGTACGCAATACATTGCATTCTTACGTGACTTCCTATTGATATTTAGGGTTTATTATTAGTACGAGATACTAACAAAGGCATCGGAGGGCCTTTGCCACGAGAGGCAAAGGTGCACGTACTCCTTGTCTATTTTGCAGGTCAAGGGATTCGACAATAACTTAGGATTCCGGTCAAAAGGCACGAGAGGCCGTTACAATCTAGTGCTGTTTAAAGCACTAATTGAATTTGTCCACCTACAAACATCACGGCAAATAATCTACTTAAACCAATTTACGGTGGCGAGTTCCGAAACCAAACTCTTTGTCGGAAGGGGTTCCACTGGTGAAGAAATTACAGAAAGGTTCAGGTATGGCGAGTGCGAGGAAAGAAAGTTGTAAGTAATTTTTGCCCTAAATCAACTTCCTTTACTATAAACAGAATACACATCTCCTATTGTTATCTATAAAATATATTAATTGGTGAGA
The DNA here is from genome assembly GCA_019656835.1 of Rhododendron ovatum. Classification (NCBI taxonomy): domain Eukaryota; kingdom Viridiplantae; phylum Streptophyta; class Magnoliopsida; order Ericales; family Ericaceae; genus Rhododendron; species Rhododendron ovatum. Next base: position 14,898,667 of record CM033799.1, on the reverse strand, counting down.
AGATTACCCAAAGGAGCTGTAGAAATCCTTCGATAAAAACGAACGGAAACGAAAGTAGTGGGTCTCGGCAAACAGCAAGTATAGGTAGGAGTCTATCTGTCCTTTACTAATCTCTATTTATTACCTTTTTGTTTACTAATTTCATAATTATCTATATACATATCAGTGGAAAGGATGAAACAGGTGAAGGAATTCCACGTGTAATTCTGATGCACTACTCCGTGACACGTAGTGCGGTGAGTCGGTTCGTCGCGATTTCGGTCCATACGTGTTTGGATTTCAGTCTCTGAAAAATTTCAAAAATTCAACACAGACTACTAATAATTTAAGGGTCATCGTGGCGGTGTTGAAATTTTAAGATAAAATCCCAACGTTGCGTAACTCATACAGTGTGTTAGGTTCTTATTCGGACTACATGACTAAACTACTACTTTTTTTTTTCCTAAAGAAAAGGTAGAATTTTACAATGGTCTTCTTCAATCATCGTAAACCCATTAGAAATAATGGCTCGATGGAATCTCAAATACCATTGTCTAGATGATTGCTTCAGGCCATAAATGAAACGTTTTAGGTTGCAAACTTTGCGTTCACGTCCCTCAACTTTAAAGCCAACCGGTTGATCCATATAGATCTCCTCATCTAGTTCTCCATTGAGAAATGCAATTTTAACGTCCATTTGAAAAAGTTTCAAATCCAAGAATGCGACAATAGCTAGAATGAGGCGAATAGAGACTATTCTCACCACCGGGGAGAAAGTCTCATCATAGTCTATATCCGCTTTTTGGGTAAAACTCTTCGCCACAAGATGGGCTTTATACTTGTCGATTGATCCATCTGCCTTGCGCTTAATCTTTAAGACCTATTTATTACCAATGGTCTTGTGCCCAGGCGGAAGATCTACCAACTCCCATACTTGATTTTTGCCCATAGAACTAATCTTGTCCTCCATAGTAGCTAGCCATTCCTTACATGCAGTTGAAGACAAAGCCTCATTGTATGAACTAGGCCTATCTTCCTCTTCAGGAGCACACATGAAAGATTCCCCTTCAATCTCAAAACGACGACGAGGAATACTTTCACGATGACTCCTTCGTAGTGGAGGATCTTAAGAATCAATAGTCTTTAGTGGATTACTCCCATTATGAGGCAAAGCTACTCCCACTGTTCTCGGCGACAATAGGATGAGGATTTAAACTCCCACTCTCGCTGAGAACAGGTGTATCTTCCTCTGATTCACACATCTCATAAAAATTAAGATCTCCCCTCACATCACCTCTGCTTGGAAACTCATGTTCAATGAAATTCACATCTCTGGACTCAATTTCAGTCAATCCACCATAAGGTTGTTCGCATATCATCACATACCCTTTCGAGTGTTCAGGATACCTTATAAAGATACTCTTTTGCCTCTCGGATCTAATTTTCCAAGCTGCTGTGAAGGAATGCGCACATAACCTGCTAACCCCCAGGGTCTCAAATGGTCAAGAACTAGCTTCCTACTTGTCCATAACTCATATGGTGTAGAAGAGACTGATTTACTTGGCACACGGTTAAGGATGTAGGCCGCACTCAATAGAGCATCTCCCCAAAAACTAATTGGAAGATTAGCATGCGCCGTCATTGACCTAACCATAGCTAACAGTGTACGATTCCGTCTCTCTGCAACACCATTTTGTTGCGGAGTACCTGAAATTGTTAACTGTCGTTGGATACCTTTATCTTCACAGAACCCTTTAAATTGCTTAGTTAAGTATTCGCGTCTGCGATCTGTCCTCAAAACTTTTAGGGTTCTTTCTTTTTGATTCTCAACTTCTTTAACAAATCGAATGAAGCAGTCCAATGCTTCCGATTTATGAGAAATCAAATAGACATATCCATATCGCGAATAATCATCTATAAATGTGATAAAGTAGGTACCACCATGTCGTGCCTTAATATTCATGGGTCCATAAATGTCTGAATGTACTAGCTCTAGAGGACTTGTAGCTCTTATCGCTTTCCCTGCCATGCAAGACTGACATATTGGTAGGGTGACTTTAGCGAGTGGACCTAAAAGGCGCTCTCTAACTAACCTAGTCATCCTATCTTGGCCAATATGGCCTAACCTGACATGTCATTTCACAGAACTAGAAACAACATCATCATCATGAAAAGCCATAAATGCATTATTATTCAAACCATCCAAATTCAAAACATAGAAACCACCAGAAATAGATTCATACCCAAACGACTTATTACCTAAGTAGATGGAAAAATCATCTTTGCTGAAATTAAAGGAAAATCCTAACTCAATTAAAGCTATAACTGATATCAAGTTTTGTCGAACTCCAGACGCATAAAGTACATCATAGAGAATAAGTGTGCGACCACTTTGCAACTTCAGCTGATAAGTGCCAACTCCTAGCACATCTTCGGCTGAACTATTCCACATAAAGACACTCTGGCTGCCAACAAGAATTCGACGATACTCGATAAATCCTCCACGATCTCGTGCTACATGTTTTGTTGCTCCTGCGTCAACAATCCAATTAGGATCAGTATGAGCAACCAATACATAAGAGCAAACTAAGCAATCTATGCGAGAAATAGGGTAAGATGGTACCTTCTTCGGCTCAGTGCAATCACAAGCGAAGTGTCCAGTCTTTTGACAGTTATAGCAAGTCACTTTAGATTTATCCTTCTTGCCTCCTCTTTTGCCTCTGCGGCGCTTAACATGTTCCTTTGGCATATTATCTTTAGCTGGTTGCTGGACGGATTTTCCAGTCCTAAATTAATGGGTTGCCCCAAGCGTAGGGTTGAAACCGACGCAGCATAATATCCGGTAAGACCGGAGTCGAATCCACAAAGACGGTAATGTGTGCTGACTAAAAATTCGGGTTGTTATAATTTAAATGGGCTCTTAGGTAGCCACCCCTTGTCGATTTGGTTGAGATTAATAAAAACTAACAAATTGATGTATTCTTCAAATAAATAAAAGGAAGGTACAGTCACAGGGTTCATAGCACTTGTAACTAGTCCGGATTAACCTGCTCTGTTTGGAGTTTTTAAAAACGTTTAATTTTAGATTGAAAAAGATACCCCGCAAGATGCGAGACCCTATGGTTGCCATATACCCATGCGCAGCGGAGAATGAGTTTTGGACCCCCATTCCCCCGTTAACATGGGCTTTGACGACGCCCGGGTTCGTCTGCGGGAAGTATTTTCCAATCTAAAATCATTCTTTCACTGTTTGATAAAAGGAGTAGTGCCCAAACTAGCCACGGTGTGCTAATCACCCCGCGACCCTACCTATATGACTACTTACACATTATTAAACAAAAAGCAAAATAAACCTTAACTTGCATCATGCTTGAAATCTAATTTAAACAAAAGATAACAACTAATTGAATACCGACGAACAACTTTAATAAAGAACAGAAATCAATACGAGTTACTGGCATGCGAGTAATTAAATAAAGCGTCAAAACCTGAAAAGAACAAAACTTGAAAGAAACAAAACCGTCGGAACAAAAGTCTTGCAGCCCCAATTCTCTATTTACTTCCGTCTGAAACTTATCTTGTACGCAGTTTTTTTCTCTGTTTCGCCCGTGGGAAAACAGATCTCGGCAGCAGCAGCAGCAGTTTCCGTTCTTTTCCTTTCGTGTAAAAAGTGATGCTCCAGAAAAAGAGATTCCTGCAGTCCACTGTTTTTCGTCCTTTTATAAGTGAAAGTACGACCTAAAAGAAAAACTATGTTTTTTCTCCTCTTGTTTATTTCCCCACCGAGAATTACTTTCAAAGGCCCACCATATAGTCAGAAAAAAAAGAACTGTGAACATTGGGCCCACCATAGAATCATAAGTCCAACTCTTATTCTTTCAGTGAACATTGAAACTATCTTCTGCCAAATTTGACTTGTGAATCATTACATTCGATTGCAGTCCAGACTTTCCACTTAATTGAATTCGAACGGCTCAACGTCGAACACCGTTTAATATTTCAACTTTGCGCTCTTTTTGTACCAAATCCTTCAAATATCTACAATACACAAATTAAGCATAAATCTCCAAGTAATAATATAAAATAGACTTAGAAATGATAAATTAAGGGCCGCTAATGTGAACATTTGCGTGCCTATTACACCCTTCAACTTACACTTTGCTAGTCCCGAGCAAAGAAAATAAAATGCAACTAAAGAATAAATAAATAAAAACCGATAGTTCTTTTAAACCCCCAAGTGACCCCGGTAGGGCGAGTGAAGTCTCGTGAGGGTTTTCAGCAGTGATCACCCACAAAACACCGCGGATCCTTTTAATTGAAACCCAAAAACCTGCAAGACAGCTCAATAATATCTTAAGTAAATAATATGAAGCCATCACAAAGAGATAACGGGCATAAGCAGTTCTATAAACTATCAGTCATAAAAATTTGCCATGGTACCTATACTCAGCGTGTGTGAACAAGGGCTTCGGTCACAAGTGAAAAATAACCAAAAGTTCTTTCTGGACCGAGTCTCGACTTCAAATCTCACCGTGTCATGCACTCAATAAATGAAATCATTCGAAACAAGATGCATATTACTCTCAATATGTGCAGTCGGAAATATGTAATTGAAAGCAAAATACTCTGCATAAGTTGAAACAAAAAGAAAGCTCTACAAAGTGGATACACGATCTCATGAACGGAATGCCAAGTATTGAAAACTCTCTTTATCCACCAATTCACAGCTCATTGCCCCAAGGATCAAATAGGACTTTCATTTTGGTTATAACATTAGGTAAGGGAAAGTATTTCAAGGTTAGGTAAAAATTCAAGTGTCCACGAATAGGCTAACCACAACTTACATAGGGCAAATACAACGATGAGTGCCATCGTTTTCTTCTTTCTCTTTTTTTCAACTCCGCCACATCTCTCTTTCCTACCTTTCTTTCCCACATTTAGACCAAGAATTTCTCCTTTCCACAATAATATGGTGTCTTCCCTTTTTACTTTTTTTTATGTTTTTTTTTCTATGGGAAAGATCACCAATCAGTAAAACTCAATTCTTACTATATTTACTCTCTCTTCTGAAAAATATACCTCCACACAATTATCTATGCATTCTCAAGACACAATATAGATAGATGAGCTCAACAAGAAAAGGGTATCATGCGAGAGGCTCAAATTGGCTCACAAGAGATAAATGTATGAAAGAAAGAAACAAACCGGCTCTAAATAGAAAAGATGGCCAATAATCCTCTCCAATGGGCAACACAACCATGCAATTTACCAAATCCAAGAGATAAGTAGGCAATTCAAAACATTTCCAACACTCGACGACAAAAATAATGAGATCAACAATGAATTTACTTTTTTTGTGAGAAACAAGAGTTTATTTGACACCACTCCAAGAAAAGATAAGGCTCTAAACTCACATGGGGCATAAGTCTCCACTAAACTAGCCATCAAGAATAATCAAATCACAGCTCACAAGCAACCAAAGCCTAAACAAACGTGAAGTACAAATGTGCTAAAAATAAATGCCATGACCAATTCTTTGCGACAAGCTAGTAAAAAGAACTACAATACCACCACAATATAATCAAACAATGATTATTACATCTCCAACTCAATCAATGAAGAGCCAATCTCAACCGCTTTCAATCTCATGCAAAAAGAATTCCACCTTTTTTTTTTAATTTTGTCAAATGAAGAACAAAGTGATCCCTCCTCCCAACTTGAACTATGTAATGTCCTCATTAAAAGCATGAAAAATAAAGATAGGACATAAGCATAAAAGAGAGGATAGATATCACCTCGAAAAAGAGGGGCTAAGCAGAGTAAACTATAGGTAAAGGGAGACCCCCCAACTTGGATTGAACAACCTGTGAAATATTAGTCTCCAAGACAGCAAGAAAAATAACTAAAAGAAATAAACAAGGCAAGAAATAAAATGAAAGACAAAAATTAAACCATCCACTTTCTTCACGCGAAAGGCACGGGTACTACTTTTCTCCCTGGCCAAAGACTGTGGTTCCCTATTTGTTGGAAGGACAGTATGCATAGGATTCAACGATATCTTGAGAAGTAGTGCCATCATCTAATAGACCGTCACTCCCTCTAGGGCTGCCAGATTCCTTACCCACCACTCCGTTTGTGAAGCAATCTCCATAGAGTTTGGACATTAAAGTCAGATGGTTCGGACAGAATTCTCGCTGCTAACAACACGCCTGTCGTCGGACCCAACCTCTTAAGTACTACATACATAGCTTTGACCAGGTGACTATACCAGACTATTATGCTAATTTTTTCCTTTTCCAATTTCCTTTTGTTTTTTTTTTTTGAATTTTATTGATTAACAAGAAATAAAAGAATAAGTGTACAAAGATTGTTCCCAAAATCCAAGTCAATGATGGGTACTCCTATCGTTAGGAGCCGGGTCCACTTCTTAGTGAAGAGAGTGGTATGCGAAAGCTACCCGTCAGAATGTAGCCCAACGGCTGCACAACAGGGTCATCCGAATAAACAGGATCGACCAACACCTCATCCGGTTCACCTACTTCCACAAATTTCAAAAACGGCTTTAGACGCTGCCCATTAACCTTGGAAACATTATTATTCTTAGGGTCACAAACATCTACTGAACCATTTGGATAAACCTTATGCACAACGTAGGGACCATCCCAACGGGACTTCAACTTACTAGGAAACAAATGGAGGCGTGTGTTATACAGCAACACTTTTTGACCAACACTAAAGGTTTTGCGTTGAATATTCCTATCATGATACGCCTTAACCTTAGCCTTATAGATACTCGCACTCTCATACGCGTCATTCCTAATCTCCTCACGCTCACACAACTGGAGCTTCCTATGGGCACCCGCCTCAGGTAAACGCGCGTTTAGCGTCTTAATGGCCCAATAGGCCTTATGCTCCATCTCAACGGGCAAGTGGCATGCCTTACCATAAACGAGCTGGTAGGGTGAAGCACCCAACACGGTCTTGTAAGCAGTGCGGTAGGCCCACAAGGCATTGGTCAACCGAAGTGACCAATCCTTCTTATTCGGGTTCACAGTCTTCTCTAGAATCCCCTTAATCTCGCGATTTGCTAGCTTAGCCTGACCGTTGGTATGAGGGTGATAAGCAGTAGATACCTTGGTTAATGCCCCAAAAGACCTATTGCAAAAATGCGTGTCCTGATCAGAGATAATGGCATGTGGCATGCCAAATCTTGACAAAATGTTAGTTCGCAAGAACTCTAGCATGACCTTAGAGTCGTTGGTCTTACTGGGAATTGCCTCAACCCACTTGGAAACGTAATCCACCGCCAGGAGAATGTACTCATAACCGTATGACCCCGGAAACGGGCCCATGAAATCAATACCCCAACAATCAAAGACCTCTATCAAAAAAATGTTCTGGAGGGGCATCATATTCCGCGAGCCAATTTTACCTAATTTCTGACACCGGTCACACGACTTACAAAAGACGTACGCATCCTTAAATAGACTTGGCCAATAGAAACCACTCACTGACCTTAGCGGTAGTCTTCTTCGTGGAAAAATGACCTCCGCAAGCCTCGGTGTGACAAAACTCAAGAATTCCCCTTTGATCAGCTTCGGGGACACACCGGCGCATAATCTGGTCCGCGCAATACCTGAACACATATGGATCATCGTAAATATATTGCCAAACCTCTCGCAAAAACCACTGCTTCTCACGCATTAGCAGCGAATAACTGCTCCTCCGGGAACAAATCCACAATGGGGAGATGAGAGGTGGGGTTCTCAAACTCCAAACGAGACAGATGGTCGGCCACTACATTCTCAACCCCTTTCTTATCCTTAATGACAATGTGGAATTCTTGCAACAAAAGAATCCACCGAATAAGGCGAGCTTTCGCGTCCGACTTGGTCATTAAGTACTTCAAAGCTGCATGATCGGTAAAAACCACAATCTGCGACCCTACCACGTAGGACCGAAACTTATCTAAGGCAAATACCACCGCGAGCAACTCCTTCTCGGTGGTGGTATAGTTCATCTGTGCCTCATTTAGCGTCTTGCTCGCGTAATAAATGACGCAGGGATCTTTCCCTCGCCTCTGCCCTAAAACCGCTCTGACTGGATAGTCGAAGGCGTCACACATCAACTCAAAGGGCAAACTCTAATCTGGAGGCTGAACAATCGGCGGAGTAATGAGACTCCGCTTTAATGTATTGAATGCCTGCTCACACGCGTCGGACCACTCAAAGGGTGTATCCTTCGACAACAACTGACACAACGATCGGGAGATGGCACTGAAATCCTTAATAAAACGCCGTTAAAAATCGACGTGACCTAAGAAAGATCGGATATCCTTTATAGTCTTGGGAGAAGGAAGATTCGCAATCAAATCAATCTTCGCCTTGTCCACCTCAATACCCTTGGATGAGACAATGTGTTCCAACACAATCCCTTGGGTCACCATGAAGTGGCACTTCTCCCAATAAGCATAAGTTGCTTCTCTTCACACCGTTGCAAGACCTTTCCTAAGTTCTCGAGGCATTCATCGAACGAATCCCCGAAAATTGAAAAGTCATCCATAAACACCTGCACTATCTTCTCTACCATGTCGCTAAATATTCCCATCATGCACCTTGAAAAGGTTCCGGGAGCATTGCACAAGCCAAACGGCATGCGACGGTAGGCAAACGTGCCATAAGGACACGTGAAGGTGGTCTTCTTCTGATCCTCTATGGCTACCTCAATCTGATTGTAGCCAGAGTACCCATCCAAGAAGAAATAAAATGCCCGGCCAGCCACCCTCTCCAAAATTTGATCAATGAATGGGTGAGGAAAATGGTCTTTCCGGGTGCTCGCATTGAGCTTCCGATAATCGATGCAAACTCGCCACCCGGTTTGAACACAGGTCGGCACTAGCTCGCCCTCGCCATTTCTCACGACGGTCACTCCTGCCTTCTTAGGCACCACCTGCATTGGGCTTACCCACTCACTATGGGCTATCGGGTAAATAATACCCGCATCTAAAAGCTTCAACACCTCAGCTCGAACCACCTCTTTCATATTGGGGTTCAGACGACGCTGAGGTTGCCTAGAAGGCTTTACATCCTCATCTAGAAAAATGCAGTGTGTACACACCGTTGGACTAATTCCCTGCAAATCCGTTATTGTCCAGCCTATTGCGCCCGCGTGCTTTCTCAACAAGGCAAGCAACTTAGCCTCTTGATCCTCCTCGAGGGATGAGGAAATCACTACCGGAAAAGTATCATCGCCTTTAAGGAAGGCATACTTAAGCGTGTCCGGCAAAGGCTTTAACTCAGGTTTAGGCGGCTAGACAGATGATGGGAGAGCTTTAGGAAATGGGGCGCCTAGCAGCTCAAGAACTGGGTTCCAAGCGGAACCACACACATCCTCTACTGCAAGCATCTCCATCAAACTTCCTACCTCTGGAGAATCTAAAAATGACGTCTCTTCGGCGGTTAAGGCCATCTCCAGAGGATCCTTGTATAACACACTATTAACATGCTCTTGTACCAGCGTGTCGATCAAACTCACCTCATATATCTCCTCATCATCCTCAACCCGGCTATCCACGTTGAAAACATTCACCTCCATTTTCAAGTCTCCAAACGACAATTGGACTTGTCCAGTTTTGCAATTCATGACAGCACTGGAGGTGGCTAAAAATGGACGGCCTAGGATGATAGGAGTCTTTTCAAAGACCTCTGGTATTGGGCATATATCCAGGACAATGAAGTCGACTGGAAAAAGAAACTCACCCACTTGAATTAAAACATCCTCCACCACCCCCTTTGGAATTCTCACACTCCGGTCAGCCAACTGCAGCGTGACCGGTGTAGCTTTCAAATCACCTAAGCCAAGCTTTAAGTATACTGAATAGGGGAACAGGTTGACACTCGCTCCTAAATCCAGCAAAGCCTTATCAAACTTTTGGCTTGCAATAGCTATAGGGATGGTCGGACAACCAGGGTCCTTACACTTGGTGGGGATTTCCGCCTGAAGAATGGAGCTCACTTGCTCCGTCAGAAGTACTTTGTCTTGACTCTTAGTTCTCCGCTTCGACGTACACAAATCCTTCAAAACCTTCGCAAACTGAGGAATTGCATCAATAGCTTCCAACAAAGAGATAGGAAACTGAACTTTCTTGAATAATTCAAGCATTTGAAAGTTCACATTGACCTTAGGTTTCGCCACCAAGAGATTTGGATATGGAGCAACGGGTGGCGTTGGAGTCGCGGGGGCCGCAGTTGCAGGCACCACCACTTCAGGAGACTTCGCCTCTTTCTCTACCTCAGGAACATTTTCCAAGTCTGGAATGATTGTTGGAATAGCTACCAGCACCAGGGGTGGCACCGATTTTTGCTTTGGGGTGAGTCCTTGTCGATCACCTTCCCACTTCTGAGAGTGGTGATCGCCTTAGCCTCTTCCAGATTGAGATTCAGATTACTTGGGCCAGAAGAATCGCCCACATAATGAGTACCGGCGACATTGACTATAGGTTGAGAAGGAAACTTTCCATTCTCCTACTGGACTTGTCCAACTACCGCCATCAATTGGGTCCTAATGTCACCAATTGCCTGTTTAGTCTGCTCAGTGAAGCTAATTTGAGACTACATGAGAGCCTTCATCATCTCATTAGTCTGCTTATCCCGCGGGGGATGGTTAATGCCAGGGGGTGGTCCAAAAGATGAAGGACCAAACCCCTGTTGCTGCTGAGGGGGGTAACGGAACTAGGTCATTTGGCCTTAAGGAGGCCGAAATTCCTGAACTTGCAGCTGAGGTGGTGCTTGGGGTTACACCGGGGCTTTTTGATCCCTCCAACCCAGAAGTGGGTTTTGGGCCCACCAAGGATTGTAGGTATTTGAATATGGATCCCAACGTTGGTTAAGCGCGTTCACCTCAGCCTGATTACTAAGGTATGCGTCTTTAATAATGGGAAACGCAGGGCAAGCAGTGACAAGATGCCCCGAACACTCACATAACGCACACACCTCTTCGACGCTCACCTCATTCGCCTGATGGACTTGCTTAAGCTTCAAGTCCTCTAATTGTTTAGCCATCTTGTCCAGCTGAGACTGGACATTGTGCTCTTGCACACTAGAAGGAAAAATGTCAGACCCATTGGGTCCCTGTGTAGCCATGGCCCTATCACCGAGGTCAGAAGGTTTCCAACTTTGGTGTTTCTCGGCCAACTCGTCGAGAAAGTCCCACGCATCGTCCGGGGACTAATCTAGAAAATCCTCCTCTTTACAGAGGTACTCCATTTGTTGGACCGTAGCAACATTCAAGCCCAAATAGAAAAATGACACCAACTGGTGTTTCACGAAACCATGATGCGGTAAGGACAACAACAAGTCCTTGAACCGCTCCCAGCACCTTAGAAACGACTCGCCCTCTTTTTGCTTATACGATTGGACTTGGCGAGTCAGGTACTTCGATTTACTTTCCGAGAAATATTTCTTGTAAAATAAATCTCGAACAACAGCCCACGTCTTGAGAGACTGTGGCTTCTGCATCCGCATCCACTTATCCGCATTATCCCAGAGTGAGGCTGGGAAAAGCTTAAGATAAGCATTCTCCCACTGAGTAGTGGTGGCAGGGTGCGCACCAACCCCTTGAAAGGACAGACGTGCTCATACGGATCCTCATTCTCCTTCCCATAAAACAGGGGAAGGGCAATATGCGTACCAGGTTTAATGGTGAAAGCATTACGTGCTTCCACCGTCTCGGTTGGTAGAACTATGTTACTAAAATGAGTGGTCCTCTCAGGATGCATGTGTGCACGCATCGACATCAGTGGCTCTACTATTGGTGGCTCAATTATTAAATCAACGAAAAGGCCACCGATATCAAAAGAATCACCACTAAAAGATTCTTGATACTCCACGGTTTCTCTCGGCTCTCTCTCAATGGCTACGAGATGCCTGGTATTGTCTCGATAATACTTAAGCTTTAGAGGTGATGGCTTTCCTACGATGGAGGATTGTTTATCTCTACCTATGTTAACTTAAAACAACTAAAGAAACTAAAAAGAAAATAAAAATAAAACCAACTACCCGAATTCTTTAACACACGTTACCGTCCCCGGCAACGGCGCCAAAAATGCTTAACGGATTTCAGAGTCCTAAATTAATGGATTGCCCCAAGCGTAGCGTTGAAACCAACGCAACATAATATCCGGTAAGACCGGAGTCGAATCCACAAAGACGGTAATGTGTGCTGACTAAAAATTCGGGTTGTTATAATTTAAATAGGCTCTTAGGTAGCCACCCCTTGTCGATTTGGTTGAGATTAATAAAAACTAACAAATTGATGTATTCTTTCAAATAAATAAAAGGAAGGTACAGTCGCAGGGTTCATAGCACTTGTAACTAGTCCAGATTAACCTGCTCTGTTTGTAGTTCTTAAAAACGTTTAATTTTAGATTGAAAAAGATACCCCGCAAGATGCGAGACCCTATGGTCGCCGTATACCCATGCGCAGCGGAGAATGAGTTTTGGACCCCCATTTCCCCGTTCACATGGGCTCCGACGATGCCCGAGTTCGTCCGCGGGAAGTATTTTCCAATCTAAAATCATTCTTTCATTGTTTGATAAAAGGAGCAGTGCCCAAACTAGCCACGGTGTGCTAATCACCCCGCGACCCTACCTATATAACTACTCACACATTATTAAATAAAAAGCAAAATAAACCTTAACTTGCATCATGCTTGAAATCTAATTTAAACAAAAGATAACAACTAATTGAATACTGACGAACAACTTTAATAAAGAACAGAAATCAATACGAGTAACTGGCATGCGAGTAATTAAACAAAGCGTCAAAAATTTGAAAAGAACAAAACTTGAAAGAAACAAAACCGTCGGAACAAAAGTCTTGCAGCCCCAATTCTCTATTTACTTCCGTTCGAAACTTATCTTGTACGCAGTTTTTTTCTCTATTTTGTCCGTGGGAAAACAGATCTTGGCAGCAGCAGCAACAGCTTCCATTCTTTTCCTTTTGTGTAAAAATTGATGCTCCAGAAAAAGAGATCCCCGCAGCCCACTGTTTTTCGTCCTTTTGTAAGTGAAAGTACGACCTAAAAGAAAAACTATGTTTTTTCTCCTCTTGTTTATTCCCCCACCGAGAATTACTTTCAAAGGCCCACCATATAGTCAGAAAAAAAAGAATTGTGAACATTGGGCCCACCATAGAATCATAAGTCCAACTCTTATTCTTTCAGTGAACATTGAAGCTATCTTCCGCCAAATTTGACTTGTGAATCATTACATCCGATTGCAGTTCAGACTTTCCACTTAATTGAATTCGAACGGCTCAACGTCGAACACCGTTTAATATTTCAACTTTGCGCTCTTTTTGTACCAATCCTTCAAATATCTACAATACACAAATTAAGCATAAATCTCCAAGTAATAATATAAAATAGACTTAGTAAGGATAAATTAAGGGGCGCCAATGTGAACATTTGCGCGCCTATCACGGGTCCTTGCTTAGTCTTACCATCTTGCCTTTTATGCTTAGACCCAATTGTTTTGCGCTGGCCAAGTTCAACCATAAGAACCTCATTGCCTCGCTTAGCATCTTAGCGCTCGGCTTTAAGCTCAAGATGACGCTTCAAATCATTAAAGGTTTTAACCATTTTATTGTGTGTCATTGTGAGCTTGAAATGGTCCCATGTCTTATCAGGCAAAGACCTAAGCATAGCAAGAATCTGCTGCTCATCAGTCAGAATGTTACCGGCAGTCCTAAGGTCGCGTATCATAGCCGACATAACCCTCAAATGTTCAGGCATGAAATGTTGGGGGTTCATTATATAACTGTTGAACTTCAATACTAACGCGCGCAACCTAGTTGCCGTTGTGCCACCAAAAACAATTTTCATCTGGTTCCACATTTCTTGGGCAGTAGCGCAGTTTTCAAACTCGCTAATGAGATCATTGTGCATGCTGGCTAACATAGTAAAGCGCGCACAACGGTCTTTCTTGACCCAATTTTGATAAGTTTCCATGTTTCGGCGGTCTTGGGCAGTGGTCCCCTCTTCGGGGACAGTCATGGTATTGATCAAGGTTTTAAGTACTTCTTGCTCATTCAGGAGATACTGGATTTTCTTGTGTCACATGTCATAGTTTTTTTCATCCAGTTTCTCTTCCTTAACAAGATCAGCTATAATAGTCTTCGAGGCTATTTCACTACATTTATTTGCGCATTGAAAATATTTAGCACATTACAATAATTTTATCCTAAAACCCTATTAAGCAAATAATGATTTTAACCATGGATAGAGATCGAAAATCTGCAATGCTCGTAGTCATCACTCCAACACATGGTGTAAATCATTATTTCTTAATTGATTTTTAGACAAAATTTCCAATGAATCAATATAATAGTAAAAGGATGGGACTAGTTATTTTAAGTCCCTAATTAATATTTTATGCAAGAATGGGAGGCAAAAATATTATACAAACATAAGTGCAAAAATTCACCCCCTTACAAATAAAAAACAAATGAGGGTGTTGCACTTATTCGATATAATAAGTTTGTCTCTAGTCTCTATCATTAATGAGAGCCCACCTCCAAACGCATACAAATATTAATTCCTTTAATTGACCATCCATGCCAACATGCAACAACACATAATAGGTATAGGCATGGATGGTTTCACCACATTCTCCTTCTAAGAAGATGGGTAAAGTCCAATTACTATGGGTACAATTGTTTGCGCCGTAACGCAGCAATAAACAATCAACACATAATGGATATGAAAAAATATACAATTTGTTCATAATAATCGCAACGTATCCAAACGCGACAGTCACAAAATAATTAAAAAGAATTATTGCAAGGTTGGAGCCCGACTAGCACAATGAAAGTGCGCAAATTTTTTTTTACTCGAAATTGGATGATATTTTTGAAAACAGAACAGCAACAAATTAAATATGAAAGTTGGTGCGGTAGCCGCTTGTTCAATCCCTGCGCCACTCACTAAAAACACTCCTTTTTTTTAATTGTTGATCAAGCTAGCGAAGCCGCACTATCAAGCTGCTGAACCTCGACCGAACCGTGCAATCAAGCCAAGCTGCAAGCCATGCTGTCAAGCTGATCCGCGAGCCGCTTATCTAGCCGAGTCACGCACTTTTGTTACTGTTCCAGATTTCCAGAAAATCGCACATAAAACTCCAAATTTCAAATGGCCATACCTTTTTTGTTTTAACTCCAAATCTGACGAATCTTATATTAATGTGAAGCTTAGGAAAAGCAGAATCCTATCAGATAATTTTTCATCGACAAAAAAACTTTAACAAAGGTCAGATTGAGCACAAAGCAGGGCCATTAATAAATAATTATTTTTGTGACGAGGATTATTACAAACAGATTATATGGTGCGCGTTATATGCGAGAGCGAGCCCTAAAGGCTCTGATACTAATGTCAACTTTATAGGATCGAAAGCTCATAAATCACATAAGACTTACACGTACAATTGAAGCGCAGCGGAATTAAGTTGCTTCAAATTTTTCACGATCTGAGGCTCGCTCTACAAGCACCGATTACGTATACGAATACCGTCTTCTCTTCACGCCGGGTAGAGGAGACTACTAGAGTCTACTCTTGATATCCACACCGCAAATCCTAGGGTTCTTCGATAGAAACCCTAGAGAGAGAAGATATTTGACAGGAGAATTTTTCTAGAGGAGAAGGAGAGATTGAACTCTAACTCTTTTATATTGTGTGTATCTCCAAATATCTGCAGGACTATATTTATAGATTAAAATTCAAGAGTTCAAAATCTTCTAATAGATATAGGTGATCTATTATCTTTGAACTCTCCTAACATATAGAGATTAGGAATCTGTCTCATCCTTCTAATCAACTCAATCACATAACCCATGTGGACGACTCATGTGGATTGGGTTGGGTCCGGTCCGAACCGACCCATTTTTCTAACAGTATTCAACGAAATAAGCCCCTTTAATTAAATTATGATGATGATGATTGCCCAAGTCCCAACAGCTGTTTTGCATGGAGACGACCACGTACAACGCTAGCTAAGATTTTTTCTCCATTTATTATTCCATTTCCTCAAAGCTTTATTGTATTAGTTAGTACTTATGAATTATGATCGATCGATGATCACTTCAAACATATCCATATGTTTTTCTTTAATTAATAATAATAAAACCCAACAGCTGTTCGGCAATTGTTAATTATATAGTTTAGTTTATGGTGACTGACGCCTCAATATAGTATTATTTTTATTTTCCAAAGGGTAGGTACTGCCTGCCATTATCGTTATTCCTTTCCAATTCATCAAACACCTGTGAATTTTCCAAAGGGTATGAGAAGAAATATATTATATGCATTGGAAGATTGAGACTCAAATGACTACTCATGGCCTGCAGGCAGGTTGCAGTACTACTACTGGCCCAATTAACATGGGGTAAAAAAGTCCCAATTCTGCTGATCTCTCAACAACACCCAAATCAATGGGCCCCCGTGTATGTATGTATTCTCAGTGTCTCAATTTTGCACTCCAAAAAGAACCCAATTTATTGATCCAGTTAGCCTCAGGGCAGGATAGCCGTAAATTAGAACAAGTTTTTGGTTTTTTTAATCCGCTCAAAAGGTTTTTCTGTCCGTTTCACCATTTTTTTTCCCACTTATTTAGCGTTGCAAATGAATAAAAAAAAAACTCAAATATTTTCAACACTAATTCTATTTTTGTTGGAGGGTATACTTTTCTTCTCTGTTACAATAACTTCCCGCGGCTATAGGTTAGACCCTCCTTTAATTGAGCATGGCTATGATCAACTCGAAAATCTAGCATGTGTTACGCGGAATATTAAGAAGACGGATCAGAATAGGTTACTAGTTAGGGACTGGAATTTGCCCCTCTATGTATTCAGGCTCTAGCTTTGTCTTCCCTTTGGGGATTCTTGTTCCTTGCTAGGTTTTCAATCTAGCATGTGTTGTATACATGTTTCGCCCCTGGTTTAGTGTTTGTTGTGCTTAATGAAAGGTTAATTTACCAAAAAAAAAAAAAAACTTGAAAATCTAATACCACACAAATCTGAAAGTCAATGTTTTGTAAGAAGACCAAAACATAATTAATCTTCATTTTCACAAAATTACGAACTACTATTTGCACAGTTGATTGAAATTAGTTGTAACTTTGTTTTTTGGTTGAAAATATCAAACAGTTACTCTAGTAGATATGCTGCTGTGGATTACAGAGACTCTGTTAGAGTAACAGAGACTCTTGAATGAGAAACCAGGAGGTGTGGTGAGAAGGAAGGAAGGAAGAAAGCCAAGTTCAAAGTGGACAAGAAAACTCTCACTTTAAGGAACAGACAATGGGGGCAACAGCTCAGAAGGCGTGGGAGTGGGAGAGCTTCTCCCCCCTTTTCAAATGAAACTAGATTTGGACACCATTTGATCCTGTCCGCGACAAGCACCATGCCCTACAACTCATCTTACTTTTTTTGTACATTGCCAAAATCTACTTTTGACTTCTATTATTAGGTGTGGGATGTCCTCAAGTGATATGACTTGTTCCTAGCTCCACTGGATCAAACTGGAGTAATCATTCAGTCACTTCAGTGCTCGATCATGTAGCACCGCCACGTGGTGCTCCAGAGGCCTCTACCATCACTCATTCTCCCACTGAACTAATTACAAGGTAGAATAAAAGGTAGAATAAGAGCCTCACACTTAAACTAATTACAGACTAATAGTATATATTTGTATATATCTTCACACACGCGTGCGAATAGTCTAGTTCGATTAATCCATGGTTCCTTACTAACAAACCATGGACTGAACATACACCAGGGTTCTCAAAATCTTTAAATCGAGGAGAAACCGTTAGTTTGTGGATCCATTCCAAAACATATGGTTTGGTTCGGGGCGGTTCAACTACTCTTTTCCACTCTTGTTCCAGCCCTAAGTTCTAGGATCTCAGTTCATTTGAGATGACTCTTACGAAGTGTACTTGGGATCATATTTAATGAGGATCTCAAATTTGAAACGTAGTTCAAGTTTTATGTAGTAGAGGATAATTTTGGGCGGTTAATTCCCAAATTGAGAAAGGTCTGAAGCAATACTGAAACTAAAGTTGTTACTTTTTCGAAGCCAAGCACATGGGCAGGTTTGGCAATTATGAACCATCTGATTCAATGCTGGAAAACAGTGATTGATCACGGAAGCTCATTAGCCTTGTGTTCAACTAGGGTTTGCCAGAATCAGCACACAGTTCTTCGTGTGTGCAAGCGTAAATACATGGGGACAGGGCAGCTTTCTTGGATGTGGGAGTAGTAGATGGTTGAGTTCGAGTGATTTTACTATTTTTTTCACAACGGTCAATTCGTGTTATAGTAAAAGCAGTTGTACAATTTAGTTTTTTTTATTAGGACAACAATGGAATTTAATATGTGAACCAACTTCAAAAATTTCACACACCCTTTCCATATCAGGATTGTTAGCAAAAACTCTAGAAACGCAAACAGAGACATGCACACACTCGCAAGAGCCACGAGTGCGTGCATGTGTGCCCGCGTGTGGTGGCAGCAAAGTTGATTTTATAGTTGTCATACAATACTTACTCTGTATGGGCCCTTGGTGAGAAGAAAAGAAAGATGTAGGGACCCTATGGTTTTATTATGGATTCCCACGTGAAAGTTAATGGAATTGGAGCCTACCATCTTTGTAGTATGATTTTTTTTTGTCAAGGACATTGAATAACAATTCACCCATGGACCCTCTTGGATTGGATGCTATGGAAGTAACCGTACCTTGTTTTTTTTTTTTTTTTTTTTTTTGTGTTTGGACAGTTCTTTATGGAGTATCTTTTTCCACTCAAGTCCTAGCCAGTAGCCAGAGAGCTTAATTAAAATTAATTAGTGTTAAGCTATCTTGGTTGAAAACTTAATATTAAGCTTAAAATATACTCCTGATCAAGGTTTGATTTATAGTATAACACCAAAAAGTGAGTCAATTAATGATCTCAAAGGAACCGTAATCAATTTGAACTTGAATTTTTGAGAGAAGCAATTATTGAATTTCAACTTGGTTTGAAAGTTTAAAATGCTTAGAAAAATATGTTTAAAATTACAATTTTATTATAATGTAACAGTAGAGCAGTTGGGTTCGTTATCCCTAACGATTAACCACAAGTCAAACCATTGCAAACACTACACTAATTCATCTCACTTGGCGCATATTATGATCATCACTAACTAGAGTGGCCTGGTCATTAATGCATAATACATTGTCTTAATTGAACATGTCCTATTTTTTTTTAACAACCATCCGGGCCAACTTACATGCATCTCAATTAATTCTGGGGCATTAAAATTAATTAGCAACCAGATAAATCCTTCAGTGGCCCCGTGATTATGGTTTTGAATATTAGTGACGCCCCATATCCAGGCTGGGGCCAAGCCAGAGAGTCCTGGTGGATGGCTTGATGGGTGTGAATCCAAAGTTCACTGCTATATATAACAATGCTAAATCATGCCCTTATATTGTGCAAGGACTTTTAAAAGCTGTGAGGGCATCGAATCTCAATGGAACTTCCTAATTAAGCGGCAATGCTAGAGGGCGTCTTATCTCAATGGAACTTCCCAGTTAAACAGCAATGCTAGAATGATTGACCTACTTGAAAGTCTATGGAGCTTGAGAGGCCAAATAAGATAATATCATAGGCCCTGCCAAACCCCTCGGGTAATTATGTCACAAAATTTTCAATCCTAACGAATTGTGAAAGCAATCAAATCATAAACTGGACATGTCCCCCAATCCCCATTAAACGTGGACCCAGGCCCCAATATTTTCTATGATCTCGATCTTGCAAAAACCAAAGTGATCTACGATCGATAATGTTAATTATACCAAACCTATAGCTAGCTGTCTTTCGGAAATCACTCCTCCTTTTTGGAGAGATTAGAGGAGGAAAGGGATCATAAAAGAATGGGATGGGAATGAGGCTGAAAAGAATGTTTCTTTCACATGGTTTGGCCATTCGATCGAAACCATAAATTAATTACTACTACTCACAGGCACAGCACATGAACGAAGAGCCCTCAGGATCACGAAATCTGTATTCCAATGCACAAAAAGAAATTGCATTGGTACTAGTGATAGATATCGTAATTAGGTTAATTGTTGTTGACTCGATGCGGGTTTAGCGTTACGATTGTTGAGATTAATTATTAGTCAAAAACTATGGCATGACCAAGGTGCATTCATTTGGATGGACTTAGAATTATTGGCTTAATTATTGTGTTATTTTATTTTATTTTATTTTTATTGTTGACGAGGAGGGTGCATTAATTTGGGACTTCGCCTGGACTAGTTCCTAGCTAGCACATGAATAATTTGTATCACATATAAACTTTTTCTTCGAACTAGGTGTCTTGAATCAGTTTGCGTCCATCTCGATTAATTCTAAGACCCTGATGTTAACAACCAAATGGCCTCCAATTGCCCAAAAGGAGTAATTTAGGAGTTAATAACCGGCCTTGACCTCAAGTCCTGTGAATAATCTCAAAAGGTATCAAACTTCTCTTTGTAGAATTTGGACCCAGAACCTCATGGTCCTCAGCCTGTCGAAGTCCTAAAAGTTTGAGCATTGAATTTTTCTGCACATGGACAAAGGTCCCTTTGGACAAAAATATTGGTGACTGTTTATGCATGGTTTTTCGGGTTGTTTTCTCTTAATTTTTATTACATTTGTGTATAAAATTAAATCACGTCATTCGACTCGATAAGAGAATCGAAAAAATATTATAGTAAAGTCTAAAATTGAAAAAAGATCACTAAAGACGACTAAGAAAACAATTTAAAAGACTATTTCACTATTATTTTGTAGTCTTGTAGGAGTATGATTTTTTTTTTCAACTTTTGTCTATATTTTTCTTATTCCTCTCATCAGGTCAAACTATATAACGTAAAAATTATACCCAAATCTAGTAAGATTTAAGAGAAACAACCAAAAAGATTGTAAATAAATCGTTATTATTAAACCTCATTCTATTACCCGAGGAACTGAATAATGGTGGGCCTGGTGGCCTTTGCCATTGTCGTGTAGTTAGTTGGACTAGGCAAAGATCGTTTTCCACTGGATGGGCCGACCATTATATAGAGTTTGGGCCTGAACTAATTAAGTTTGTTTAGGAATTACCGAATTACGAGAGATTTTTTAATGGATTATTCTAACCTCGGCCTAAAGAGTGTAGAATAATACTCCCTCCGTCTCTTATTTATAGTCCGGTATTCCATTTTTGGCTGTCCCTTAATAAGTGTTCATTTTGTAAAGTTAGTGAGTAAAAGTTGGTGAATTGTCTATTTTGTTTCTAAAAGTAAATTCCATTTTAAAATGTAAGTGAGTAAAAATGTAATGATGATGAATAAGTAAGAAAAGTGGAGGAAAAAGTTGATGTAAAAGTTATAATGATGATGTCTTTTTAATAAGTTGGAATTACGAAGCAGGACACTTAAAAGGGACGAAGGGAGTAGGTAAAAAGTGCATTGATATTCCAAAAAAGTATATTGATACTTGTGAAAATGTATTAATATCCGTGAGATATGCGTTGATATTTGAATTTGTTTGAAATTATATGCATGTTATCCTCCTTATTTTTATAACGTGATTGAGAGAGATTTAAATAAGAAATTATCCAAAAAAGAGAATGCGTTTAAGAAGCCCTGATAAGTATAACTTAAGATTGAATAAGGTAAATAACCTTCCACATTTTTGGTGAAAGAGTGAAAAAAACACAATACTTGGTGGCCATGATCGGGATAGTGATAGTGGTGGCGGCAAAAATGACAAGGGAAGGTGGCAGTGGGTGGTGCTTGTAGTGGCGAGTGGTGGACGATGGGTGATAATGCCCAAAACAATTAGATCAAGGTAGTAAATTTGAAGTATTTCATAAACCAGAATGGGCATTCGATCAATATATTTTTAGGAATCTTCAAATGTTCTTTTCGATTATGCTCTCTTGTAATATATGGCCCCTAATGTTATTCCTCCCGTAAAGCAAAACGGGACTCGTCATGGTCCTATTCATGAATTGAACCTCTCATTTAGTATGTTTCAATGTGTTTAACGTCTATGAAAAAAATTAAATTAATTAGAGATCGGTAAAATCTTGCTCAATGATTTTTGTCACAGGTGAAATAAACTATTAGCTAGACTTTGGCTGTTTATTTCACTTGTGACAAATATGATTCATTCAACCAAACACCGATGACCAATGAAATTGATTTTGGAAGGATGATAAGTACATCAAGACTTGTGAAATGAATTGTTCAGATGGTAAAATCAAATCCTGATCGGTTCCATCTTGTCCTAAAAGAGGGATCACATGAAGTATCATCACATGAGATGATCTCAGCTCTTTGGGTTCTAGTTTATACTCCATTCATCCCATTTTAAATGTCACCAACGGGAATTCATGCAATTTCAAATCCCCAAAAAATATATTTTTACATTCTTTTTATTTTATTACACCAAATTAAAGTACAAAATAAAAATAATAAAATGTAAAAATATGTTTTATTGGCATTTGAAATTTCACGAATTTCTATAGGAGACATTTAAAGCGAGACAGATGGAATACAAATTATTTACTTTTATTGTGAACCTCATAATTCCGTTATGGTTGACCTATCTTTGCCCAAACCGAGAATAAAATTAATCGATGTTTGAGAAAGTTGGTTTAATAGACCCGTAGAAGAATTAAGTTTAGAGGGTGGGGTTTCACGAGGAAAGGGAAGCACCGGTCGAGAAGGGCAGTGGTGGGGGCAGCCCAATGGGCCGACAAGCGGCAGCCCTTTTGACTCGCATGCCTCCAACATTTTTAATTGCATTGCACAAGCACAGACCGACTTGGATCCACTCAATTCAATAAATCACCCTTTTTTTTTTTTCCCATATTTTTAGGGGACTGAACCGGCAGTTTAATTTTCAAAACGTTTCCCCAACTAGAATTGGAGCAAAAAAAAATTTGCAATCTTTTTTTTTTTCAATCGATAGAAGAGATTATTTTTATTACATCAGGAAATTTTCAACCGGTTCCGCTTTTAGAGTTTTGTCCCATAGAAACCCTTTACTATATTTGCCTTCCGCATAGATCCTGACGCGTGGATTCTTGCTGATCTTAGGATAAAAAAATTATCCCATGCGGATGGAACTTTATCTTTTGCATTACAAACTTTAAAATGCAATATCTTGTATTATATATATATATACAGTCCGGATCAAATCCACACCCTCACGGTCCGCACCTCCCATTTTTCCATTGAATTTCGATGATCCAAGCCGCTCAATGTGTTTAGAACGTGATTTTAAGGGTACCCGCGAGAAATCAGCAAAAAAAAATTACCGGAAAGGGCTTGATCTGAGCAGTTTTTTTCTGAACTGTTCAAAAAAAAATTGCTTAGATCAAGCCCTTCCCGGTCATTTTTTTTGCTGATTTCAAGCGAGTGCCCTTAAAATCACGTTCTGATCACATTGAGCGGCTCGGATCATCGAAATTCAATCGAGAAATGTGAGAAATGGGGAGGTGCGGACCGAAGCTCCGGTCCCCACCTCCTGACTTGATCCTGACTGTATATATATATATATACACACACATACATACATATACATACGGGGTGGTTTTGGGAACACTTAAAAAAACCTCTGAAAAAGCCCTCCAAATCTTAATCTCATTTTTCCCAATCAAATTTTGATGATCCGAATCGCTCAATGTGTTCAAAACGTGATTTTAAGGGTACTCGCGAGAAATTGGAAAAAAAAAAACTGGGAAGTGCTTCATTTGAGCAATTTTTTATTGAACCGTTCAATAAAGTTTAACAAAAAACTGTTCGGATGAAGCCATTCCTGGTCATTTTTTTGTTGATTTCTTGCGGGTACCCTTAAAATCACGTTTTGATTACATTGAGCGGCTCGGATGATCAAAATTCTATCGGGAACTTGGGAGGATTTTTTTAAGTGTCCTCAGAACCGGCCCAATATATATATATATATATATATATCCGTTAATTGTAAAATTTATATTTTTAGAATTTACTTGACGAGATCTATCAAATAAGATACATATTGACTATGAAATTATGTGCAAAAAAAATTATTTTTTTGAGTGTGAATTATGCTTTTTTAAGGTGTGAATAGTTTGTTATAAGGGAGTGTGAATTATGTATAACACTGGGTGTAAGCTGTGTGTTACAGAAGGTATGAATTGTGGATTTTCTATCATAGGGGGTATGAATTTTATGTTATAAGGAGTGTAAATTGTGTAATACAAAAGTTTAAAATGTGTGAAATGTCTGTTATAGAATATATGAATTATTGTCGATTTTTTTTTGTGTGGATTGTGATGTGAAATATCTGTTATATTTGTCTGTAATAGAGGTGGGAATTATTGTCTATTTTTTGGGTGTGAATTGTAGTGTGACTTGTTAGTTATAGAGGAGGTGAATTTTAATATATGGGTGTAAATTGTGTATAACAAGGGATGTGAATTGTTGTATATGAGTATGAATTGTATACAACATGGGTTATGAATTGTGTACAATAAGAGTTTTAAAAAGGTATGAATTGCTTGTTTTTTGTAGGTGTGAACTATGTGATATAGGGGGTGTGAATTGTCTGTTATATGGTGTGAATTATTGTATATGAGTGTAAATTGTGTATAATAAGAACAATATGATTCAGGTAAATAGGTATCAGAGAGAGAGAGAGAGAGAGAGAGAGAGGAAAAAGGAAAGCTGAAGACAGTGATGGTGGTGGCTGGATTCCAGTGATCAAAAATCACAGAAATCAAGTTGTAAGGATGTCGGGGCGTAAGGAAACTGGGATTAAGGAGATATTTACTTTGTTTGTGGACAACATCCCAGAGGAACATGATCAGGTCTAGCTTTGGAGAACTTTTAATTGGTTTGGGGAAGTTAAGGATGCATTTATACCAACCAAAAGGAGTAAACGTATGGGTAATAAATTTGGTTTTGTCAGGTTTGATTGCCATATGGCTGCATGAATAGCTACGAAAAAAATGAATGGGATCTGGGTGGGGAGCAACTGCCTTTATGTAAAGGAAGCATGCTTTGGTCTCCATAAGGCAAAAATAACCCAGAAGCTGTCCAAACCTCCCACTGAGCTGGTCCTCAAGTAGAGGAACCTCGGGCCCAAGGCAACCATGGTGTTTGACTATGATAGATTAACATGGGGTAAGGTTGGTCCAACCAAGTCTTATGTCCATGCATTGAAAGGTGAATCTTCCAAACCCTCGACAGTACAGGGCATAACTCTTCATGTTAGCTCTGTTGGGAATGGAGGTTTGTTTAGAAGTGCAGTGGCTGTTATGCATAGGGTTATTTCGATGTCAACGTTGAAAAGCAATTTCAGTTTGGAAAGTGATAGAGAAACCCAGTTTAGGTCTCTGGGTGGGCGATCAGTCCTTATCACTTTTCAAAGTCCGAAAGCTAGAGACTCGTTTATTAAGGATCCTTGGATGAGTCTCTGGTTTGAAATGGTAAAACAGTGTAACGGTGAACCTGCCAGTTTTGAAAGATTTGTCTGGTTGAAATGCCAAGGTGTTCCTCTTAATGCCTGAAACGCCCAAACATTCAAGAAGATTGGAGAGGTTTGGGGACACTTTATTTCGATGGATGAGGCTACTCTGAAAGAAATTTCTTTTGCTAAGGGGATGGTGCTAATAGCTATGGATGAGAGGCAAAAAATTGACAGATGGATTAAATTGGTGGTCTTGGGTGTGACTTATGAGTTTAAAGTTCCAGAGGAGTCCACATTTGTTAATCCAGAGGAGGTTGAAATGCGCATCCCGATGGTGGTCGTTGATCATGGTGATTGTAGGAAGTCAAAGAAGTTAACGGTGGAAGGCAAGCCGGAATTTCAAACCAGGGTAGGGAAGAAAGGAGATGATGATGTGGAAGTCTATACCAACTCAACAACCGATAGTAAAGGGGAACTTGGTGACAACATAGCTGGTAAAGCAGGTGTGCTCGGGGCAGACAAAGGTGATGATGGGACTAGCGGGTCTCGGCTCAAGATTGCAGGCAAGCATTTAATGCTTAAGCAGTCTAGTACGCAAGCCTCCTCTAGGGATTTTAAATCTATGGTTGAGGACTCTTTTGAGATCCATGATGGGGGCGGTGTAGAGATGGGTGACGTGGGCCAAACTGAGGCAATTTCTACAGCCTAAGAGGAAGCCCATTTGGCAGCAAACACAATTTATTGTGATGGTGGGCCTATGGTTCAGTTTAATGGGGAAGGGTCTTTGGGCCATGAAACAGTAGAGGTGCCTTCTCAAAATGTAATTCCTGTGGCGAATGTGAATGGTAGCTACCCTGAGGATCCCGTCCCTCTCGTGAAGAGCTCTCAAATCCCTAGAATCTATCTGTTGGTGGATTTAAACAACTCTGATTGCAGGAGAAGAAGAAGGAGACAACTATCAAACCTAGCTCTCATTCGTGAGGAGGTGGAGCAGGATCGTTCTCTGGTAGAATCCTCCCTATCCTCTTCTCGGGTTTCTCCTCAGAGTGATTCAAGGATCATCCGAGAGGTCCAAGCTACTATGGCAGTTAGAGGCGAGTTGGGTATCAACTTTTGCCCCATTGATGATGTGGTTTTGCGCGCTACGATTGAAATCGAAGCTCAGGAGTATTCTCAAATGCTTGAGAGAGAAGCAGAGGGTCTTAACCTATTATGGAGTTTTTTTTTGTGTATTTTTCAGTTTTATGCAGCTATTATCTTGGAATATTAGAGGGTTAGGGAGCTCGATAAAGAAAAGATTTTTGTTTAATCTCATTAAGAAACAGAAACCTGATTTGATAATGGTGCAAGAAACAAAGTTGAAAAATCTTGAGAGGACAGCTGTCCAGCATTTGTGGGGCAGTCCCGATTTCGATTTTGCTTGCTATAATGCTGATGGGGCTTCGGGGGGTATTTTGTGTATATGGAATAAGGATTTTTTCAAAGTAGACAATCTAATTGTTCAAAGGTCTTTTATTTTGCTTCAAGGGGTGATTAATGGTGTCTTTCCACGTGTGGTTGTAAATGTATATGCCTCTAATGAGGTGGTGAATCGTAGATTGGTGTGGGAGGAGTTGCTCAACCTCAAGGCAACCTCCAATGTTCCATGGTGTGTGGGAAGCGATTTTAATGAAATCTTAGACATGAATGAAAGAGTGGGATGTATGAGGATAGAAAGGGGCATGAAGGATTTCTTAGAGTTCTCTAACGATATGGAAATCATTGATTTCTTGATGTTGGGCAGGAAATTTACTTGGTCTAATTTTCAGGATCGTGTCGTTCATAGTCGCTTAGATAGATTTTTAGTGTCTATCCAGTGGCTGGAAAAATTCAAAGTGCTTCTGTGGGTTTTGCCAGGACCAATTTCTGACCATTGTCCTATTGTACTACTCGATGATAGTAGAGATTGGGGTCCTAAGCCATTCAAATTTATGGACATTTGGTTGTCGAATCCAAGTTGTATGAAGTTAGCCAAGGATACGTGGAATGAAGTCCGAGTGTCTGGATGGGCCGGATTCATGATTTTGCAAAAACTGAAAGCTGTTAAAGATAAGCTTAGAGTGTGGAATAAAGAAGTTTTTGGTGATGTAAATCATGCGTTACAGCACACTGAAGCTGAGCTCCACCGATTTGAGGTTATAGCAGAAGAGAGACAACTTACCGAGTCTGAAAAGGCAGTTAGATGCAAAACCAAAACAGAATTCTGGAGACTTTACCGTCTGACTGAATCCATGTGGAGGCAAAAATCCTGGATTAGCTGGTTGAAATTGGGAGATAAAAACACAAGGTACTTTCAAGTGATGGCCAATAACCGGTATCGGAGGAATACGGTGGGTTCGATTAAGGCTAATGGAAGAGTGGTGGAAAATCCCAAAGAGAGAAAAGAAGCTGCTGTTGAATATTTCAGAACCAATTTTAAGGAGGAACTACGGTTCAGACCTGTATTAGGAGGGGTATATATCAGAAAACTCAGTCCAGTGACATCTTCTAATTTGGAGAAGCAATTTGAAGAAGGAGAGATACTCTCGGCTCGGAAAGAGTGTAACAGTCTCAAAGCCCTTGGACCTGATGGTTTTAACTTCTCTTTTGTTAAGAAAGGATGGGATTTCATGAAGCCTTTGATGATTCAGTTTTTTTTTTTTTTCTGAATTTCATGTCAACGGAAAGCTCACCTAAGTTATCAATTCTACTTTTGTTTCTTTGATTCCTAAAGTGGATTGCCCTAATTTGTTTAAAGAATTTAGACCGATTAGTATGGTGGGGTGGGTCTACAAAGTGCTTTCAAAAGTGTTGGCAAATAGGCTTAAAATACACCTTTCCTCTATAATTGGTGAGTCTCAAGCTACTTTTATTGGGGGGAAACAGATCTTGGATGGAGTTTTAATAGCTAATAAGGTAATTCATAGCTGGAAAAAGAGTACTCGGGGGGGCCTCATTCTTAAAATAGATTTTGAAAGAGCTTACGATTGTGTTAATTGGGATTTTTCTATTGGATTTGCATATGAAAATGGGTTTCGGGGAAAAATGGTGTGGATAGATTAAAGAGTGTGTGTCTACGTAGCAATGTATGTTCTCGTAAATGGTTCTACTACTAAGGAGTTTCAGACTCAAAAGGGGATTAGTCAAGGGGATCCTTTATCTCCTTTTCTTTTTAATATCGTGGTTGAAGCGTTAAATATCTTGTTGGAAAGGGCCTGAACTTTAAACATCATCAAAGGAGCTCAGATTGGGTCTATTGGTGTTATCCCATCTCACTTACAATTTGTGGATGACACGATTCTCTTTTGCAACAACAATCGAGCGGAGTTGGCTAATATAAAAAGAGTTCTAAGATGCTTCCAACTTATGTCAGGCTTAAAGATTAATTTTTTCAAAAGTTTTATGTGCGGTGTTAAGATTTCTGATCAGGATGTGAAAGACCTTGCACACGTGATGGGATGTAAAATTGAGTCATTGCCAATAAAATATTTAGGATTGCCTTTGGGAGCTAATCCAAAAAGGATTAAAACGTGGGAACCTGTTTTGGATAGGATGGGTAAAAAGTTGAATGTTTGGAGTAGGAGATTTAATTCTATGGGAGGACGTCTCACTCTATTAAATTCTAATTTTGGTCATCTTTCTATTTATTTCATGTCCATTTTCAAGCAGCCTGTGGCTGTAGCACAGTTAATTGAGAAATTGCAAAGGCAATTCTTCTGGGGTGATTCGGTTGAAAAGCGAAAACTGCACTTGGTGAAATGGGATGTGATCGCCAAGAAGAAAGAGCACGGGGGTTTGGGGGAAAAGAATCTGAATATTCAAAATTTGGCATTACTTGCAAAGTGGTGGTGGAGGTTCAGTAACGACAAGGATTCACTCTGGGTGAAGGTTATTCGAGGAAAGTATAATCTGCCCCCGGGATGTTGGTTCCGCTGACTCCCAATCTCTGGTCAAATATCGAATATTTGGAGAGACATTTGCTCCATCGGGAATGTCTCTTCACCTATCGGTCCTATAATACAAGAGGGTTTTAAAGTGCAGGTGGGCCCTGGTCGGAAAATTCTGTTTTCGGACGCCGTGTGGCTAGGGGACGAAGCACTCAAGGGAGTATACCTCAGATTGTATTCGATTTCAACTCAAAAAGGGCATGTGGTTAGCGATGTAAAAGAAGACGGTGGAGCTGACAGATGGAATCTAACTTTTGGGAGATGTTTATATGATTGGGAAAAATGTCCAGAGGAGGAGTTGCAATAAAGACTTCACAGAATAGCTTTGGACCCATCCAAGCGTGACTCGGTACAATGGCAATGGTCATCAAATAGGTGTTTTTCAGTTAAGTCTATGTATGGACAGTGGGAGCAAGGAGTTCAGATTGGGGACGAGGTATTCAGGTCATTATTGAAGAATCTAAGTCCACTAAAGGTGGAAATATTTTCTTGGTTGGCTTTACAAGGAAGGGTAGCCACTCGATCAGTTCTTGCTCATAGAAATATGCTTCAAGAGGGCAATTGCCGCTTTGCCCTTTTTGTTCTCTCTCTGAGGAAACCCCTGAGCATTTATTTTTGCATTGTGTGTTTTCGCGAAACACTTGGTCGAGTATAATGCAATGGTGGCAGGTGGTTTGGGTTTGCCCTTCTTTTTTGCCAAACCTTGCAATTTGGTGGTTTAGCAATTCTTTCGAAATGTAGAGAGGCACCTGTAGGAGGTGACATTCTTTGCATCTTTGTGGTCTTTGTGGCTTGCATAGAATGACCTCATTTTCAACAATGTATCAAGATCAGCAAGTGAAGTTGGGGATTTAATCAAGACAAGGGTAACTATGTGGATGAAAGCAAAGTTCAACATTAAGGTATATTCGGTGGAGGATTTTAGGAGCTTCCTAAGTGGGATCTGTAAACTAAAGTTGTAACTTAGTGTGTAAGGTGTTGTATCATCCAACTTCTCGGTTGGATGTTCTATCTTTCTGCATTTCTATTCCTATGTTTGTTTCCTCTCAATGTATCCCTTCGAGTTTGATAAAAAAAAATTCATTTGTCGAGCAAAAAAAAAAAAGTTGTGTATAATAAGGAATGTGGATTATCTATTATAGATGTGTGAACTGTATATTTTGGAAAGTGAATAATATAGAGGGTTGTATGAATTCTGAATTTGAGGGTTGTGTATTCTTTCATTTTGGAAAGTGTGAATTGTTCAAAAGGGGTAAGAATTATTTATTAAGGTAAATAATTTTTTTTTTTATGTTTACACAATTTAAGGGTGGTGTGAACTGTCTATCACATGAGGGTGAATTTTCTGTTACAGGGGGTGTGAATTGTATAACAAATGTGTGAATTACCTATTATAGGGGTGTGAATTGTGCATTTGGGTGTGAATACTGAATAATGTGTCATTTAAGAGTGTGAATTGTGTACAAGAAAAGTTTAAGGGGTACTAATTGTCTTTTATATGGGACGTGAATTGTTTGTAATGGTGAATTGTGTATAACAAAGGGGGTGTGAATTGTTGTATAGGGGTGTGAATTGTGTACAAAATAAGTTTAAGGAGTGTGTAAATTGTCTATTATAATGAATGTGAATTGTGTATAATAGATGTGTGAATTTTTCATTTTGGGGTGTGAATTGTATCAAAGATGTGTGAATTCTACATTTGAAGGGTACGAATTCTTTCATTTTGGAGGATGTGAATTTGTGTTAGAAGGAGTGTGAATTCTTATTTAAATGTTATAAAATAATATTGTTGTTTGTACATAATTTTATACTTCAAATGGATCTTATTTGAAAGATCTCATCGAGTAGGTTTCAAATTCTTTTTTTTCTTCAAAATTGAATATGCACAACAAAAGTTATAATTGCTTAAAGTCTTAACTATATATGAGCTATACATATTTATGGACGTATATGTATGGAAAAGTATTGTAGTTGGAAATATGTGACAATTATAGATAGAGAGAAAAAGTTATGATTAAGAATATTATTTGGTGGTTTTCAAACAATGTTCCACAACTCATCAAATGTCAAATGTCAATTTGTTTATAAAATCACTAATAACAAGTAATGGTTCCCGCAATATTAACCAATGATATATGAGTTGAGACATTACAATATAATATTCCATTCGCATGAGATAATTTTATTACAATATAATATTCCATTCGCATAGGATGATTTTCCTATCCTAAAATCAAAAGGTGGGTGGGTGTAAGAAAAAAAGGACGTGTGCGGGATGAGCTTGACGCACGTAGGCCCTAAACAGCTAATGAGTGATAAAAGAGGGTCGACTTGGAAAAACCTCTTTTTACATTAGATATGAAGTACAAAGTATAAACTCGGAACACCACATCAATTATGAGATAGATATAAAGTACAAAGTATAAATTCAAAATATTACATCAATGATGAGAGTCCACGAAAGAATCAAGCCCAACAACTCAACCAATATAAGAAATAAGCCCGTTATAGGATAAAAACAAAGAAATAAAGGAAGAGCCTTCTAAGGGAAAAATACTCACACGCAGGTGGGGAGACTCGAACCTCTGACCTCCTTGATAGGTGTGCAATATCATAGATATAAGCACCTAAGTAGGTAAAGTTAGTGCATTATAAGGGCGCGTTTTATCTCATTTTTCACTTGATGCCATGTTTTGACTTGTTTTTATATTCTTGTTAGTTTTGCAGGATTAAGGCGGATTTTATGCGAAGGTTGGGTTGCGAGGCCTTGAAGCCGATTTGGATGTCACCATGGTCAAGGCGGAGCCGGGAGACGACGGGTGCTGAACGTGCATGGCAAGACTTGGATTTGCCACCAACAGAGGTGGTATCGATACAACCAACAGTTGTATCGATACAACGTTGGACAACCGTGAGGCAGAAAAACTGGTATCGATATAGCTCAGAGCTGTATCGATATTGAATATGACAACAGGGAAAATTATTAGTTTCGACGTTTTTAATTCCAAATTTCAAGGCTTTCATATAAATACTTTCCGGAATTTCGTTTTTAGGGTTGCGAACATTATTAGCGGCTTTTAGACTTACGTTGTTTCTTTTCAGAGCTCTTTTCCTTCAAGTTATTGACTATTCATTCGAGATTTCATACTTCTGTAACTCGTTTCAATTTCTGTTCTTAATGAAAGTTATTTGTTTGTGTTTGTTTAGTATTAATCCCTCATTTATTTTCCATCTCAAGTAATAGAAGTATGTTTCAAACTAGGGGTTTTTTTTGTTTCTTACTTTATGATGAGTGAGAAGTTGTATAGGTAGGGTCGCGAGGTGATTAACACGCCATGGCCAAGTCGGACCTTGCTCCTATTCCAAAATAATCAGAAAAGACAATTTTAGGTTATTAAAGTACGTCTGTTAGATGAACCCGGATATTGTCGGAGCCCATGTGTTTCGTTCGCTCCGATATAAGGAATAACGCCCCAAACGTAAGGCTTAGTATGTCAGTTGAAGCATAATAATCTGGAAGACCGGAATCGTACCCATGGGAATAATTAATACGGCTTTGCTGGATTTGTAGATGCAAGCAATGGCTTTCGGCTTTTAGGCAGCCAACTTGGTTTTACGTTTGTAGTGGAAAGTAAAAGGGGCTAAATTGAAAAGCGAATAAACTAAGATAAAAAGCAGGTTAGGTCTAGAAATTACTAACACTCACGACTCAAGTTAAACTACATTTCTCACCCAATTACGCAATTCAGGATACACAATTAAGGTCTCCAAACCGAAAAATAAGATGGTTCGATTACCAAGCTAGCTCTAGAATTAATTTAGCAAATGCTTCGTGCGACAGAGTTCCAAGCATTATGTGTAGTAAGTAGGTGGTGCTTTTACCTATACATGATCAAGGAGATTAACACCTTAGCGATTTGACAAATAAACCCAAACCCCACAATTCTCGAACCAAAGGTTTAAACTTTATGGTGAAAAACACAATTCTACTTGAGCCATGAGGTGCTAATCACCCCATGACCTAACCTTCGAAAACTACTCATACATATCTATTGAGATAAGAGCAAGCAAAAATCTACTTAGCATAATTTAAATAACAACACTAGAAGAAAATTAGATTAAACAATAGATCGAGGGATTCGCTACAACTTTAATGAAAATGACAATATCAAAAACTAATTAATTAAGACAGAAAATTTAAAGATTTAAAGCTGAAAATTGAAGAACAACCAAGAACAATTCAAAATCTAGATCTAGATCTAAATATTGATGCAATCAAATCTATCTACTCTTTTTTGTACAAAGCGACATCACGGCTTTTATATACTCCAAGTACGCGCACAGAATATGCTCCAAGATGCTCCAAAGACGCCTTCCTAAAGCCCTCGGCATCGATAGAGAAAGGCTTAAAGCTGCTGCTAAAGGTCTCGGCATCGATGGAACATTTAACTTCCCATCGATGCCGAGATAGGAAGGGAACTGGTCACTAAGTACTCCGGCATCGATGTAACATGATACTTCCCATTGATGCTGGAGTGCTTAACTCTAGTAATTGGTCTAGCTCGCTGCTTTGTCTTGCCTTGCCAGCCGTCGGGTCACCTTCATCTCTTGACATGCCTTGAGCCTTAAAAACACCTATTAATAGGCAAATTCTATTACGCCCTGCCTTTTCTTTTACTAATATTTATATTTTCCTTGGTGAGAATTGGGTTTTATGGCGTGGGCCCTAATAATTTTTTTTTTAAAGAGATGTTTGATATAATTTTTATTGGCGCTATTGTGGTTATGAGGGCACAATACTAATTATTAAATTATGTGGTTAGCCAATCTTATTTAGAATACGTTAGTTGGCTATATAGCTATAGTATAGGGAGTAGTGGGTAGTTTTACAAAGTTAGGAGCTATTTTTTATCGTGTAGGTTTTTTTTATTTGGAGAGTACGTTTGAGATAAGAAATTGAGAGAACTTTTGAGAGAGAGGGAGCTATTGCAGCCGGAGGAGATTTCCACTGGGTTCACTTGAGGTAATTATGTTCTTCGTCTCTCTTTGTCTCCTCTTTTAAGAAAACGATAGATTCATGAATTGAGCATTGGTATGGAATTTATATATTGGATTTTATTAGTGGTTGTGAGTGTATTGGGAGAGAGAGTGTGTTCGTGGCTCGGTAATTGTAGGTTGTGAGTCGGGTGGAGGTGTGCATGAGCTGTCATGGTCTGTTTAAAATGGGTGAGATCGTGGTCGATCGAGTGTTGTGTGGCGTGGGAAATAATGGCCAAGTGTGGGGCTATGAATTTGGTTATTCACAGTGGGGAAGGGACCGACCAAATGGCCTTGGGCCATGATTGTGTGTTATACGTACATGTCGTGTGTGGACAAATTGATTTTTGGAAGAAAAATAGGTGGCTGCATGAGAGGCATACTGTTGGAATTGAAAATTAAAGTTTGGGTTTTATAGTTTCGGTTTGGTACTGAATTAGTTAGCTAGATTGGGGGTTGGGTAATTCATTGATACATTATTTCCTAGTTAGTACTTGGCCAACGTAGTATTCATATTGGTTAATTATTTCGTAATATTCTTTTTTTTCAGGTTAACTTCATTTCGCGTTGTTCGGTTAGATTACCTTTGGCCCCAGGTTAGCAGTTAAGTATGTTACGTATTTTCGAAAGATCCATGTGTCCCTTAAAAATATTTCCTTCAGAAATTTATAAGAATGCTATTCGGAGACTCAAAACTATTTATAAGTTGTTCTATGAATTGGCATGCGATGATTTTTGTGAGATCAATTGATAATACTCTTTTTGGTGAGATCTTGGTGGATATTAATGGGAACATTTATTTCGGAAGTCCAAGGAACTTATTCCTTCTCGTGTTGGTGACCTTGGCTATTGGGGAAAAGACCGTGTTAGGCCAGTGACCCTAGTGCTCAACGGCTTTCTTTCGCCGGATCGTCTTAGGGAAAAGTACCACGAGCTGCCAACCCTAGTGACTCTAAGTTCGATATTGGATCCGATTTTGTTGAGATTTATTTTGGCCATGGCACTGTTTGATTGTGGTTCCCCATTGTTGATGGAGTTATTATTGTGATCACCACTAAGAATGTTCATTAGTTAAAGGCTTTTTGATTAATTTATTATTCTGCAGTACACCTCGTATGCCAAATTATGATTTAATGGTAAATTATTTTAATGCCCGCTTTCAACTTTATTTATTATACATACTTGCTATTCACTGAGCTCGTTAGCTGACGGATTTATTCCAACTTCTCTTTTAGGCAAGTCGGGGATTTAGGCAAGGACTCTGGCGGCATCTCAGGGATTTATTTTGTTCGACCTCCTTGGGGTGTCTCATCTTAGTTTTATTTTAATAAATCGCTTCCGCATTCGGATAATTGTCAAATAACGACTCCTCTTTATTATTGTTGGATCTCTGGCTATTGATTGCTTCATAGAATGGTTGTGCCCCATACTTTTTGTTGAACTTAATTGGTTAGAGTTGTTCTTAATAAAAAAAATGTTGACCGTTTATTAGTTCATTGCCTTGGTTTTTAATCAAATTTCTTTTTAGGCTGCATGTTCTATGAGTTTCAGTCTTGTGGTTCATGACCGGTCACTTCCCATTTTGGGGTGTGGCAATTGTGGTATCAGAGCTAAAGGTTTTAAAAAAAAATTTAATTGACTTTTCTATTCATTCTATGTCATGTTCATTTAGTGGAGGTCCGAGTCCCCAGAGTTCTTTAGATTGTTGCATACTTATTTATTGGTTATTGCCATATATATATATATATGGCCCCGTATTTATGTCTAGATTGTTCTCTGGTAAAATTCAGGAGATGGATCGTCCACGTCGTAGCACTAGGTCGACATACGCGGCTCCTGCAGCTCGTGGTCGTGGATAGGCCACTCTTGCAGCTCATGGTCGCAGGCAGGCCACTCTTGCAGCTTGTGGTCGCGAACAGGCCACTCTTGAAGCTCATGGTCGCGGTCGGGCCGCTCCTTTACCTCATGGCCGTGGTAGCACTAATCTAGTGGGCCGTGGCCGAGGTGGTATTGTTGAACCCGAAGTTGATGTTATTGCAGTTGAAACACAAAATGATGAAGATCCAGTTGACCCCGTTGAGGATCCAATTGACCATATCACTGAAATTATTGCCAATGCTGGTACACCTACAGGATTCGTTGACCCAGTAGCTGCTGTTCAGGCCTTCCAGACTTTCATGGGATTGTTT
Source organism: Rhododendron ovatum (assembly GCA_019656835.1). Classification (NCBI taxonomy): domain Eukaryota; kingdom Viridiplantae; phylum Streptophyta; class Magnoliopsida; order Ericales; family Ericaceae; genus Rhododendron; species Rhododendron ovatum. Next base: position 14,861,983 of record CM033799.1, on the reverse strand, counting down.
GTAGATAATCAGGCCCAAGTGGTACCAGCAAATGCAACAAGGTCCTTGACATTGGACAAAGGCAATACTTTTGATAGATTTCTAAAGACTAATCCATCGCCTTTTATGGGGACTGGTAAGCCATCGGATGCTGAGGCCTGGCTGTTACAAATGGAAAGGATCTTTGATGTGTTGGGTTGTTCTGAGGCCCAAAAGGTGTCTTTTGCAGCATATAAGCTACAAGGGGGAGCTGAGCATTGGTGGCGGTCAGCAAAGCAACATTACAAAGATAAGCAGGATGAATTGGTTTGGAGAAATTTCAAGAAGGACTTTGAGGAGAAGTACATTCCTCCAGCAGTCAAAGATAAAATGCGGATTGAGTTTTTGGCTTTAAGGCAAGATAATATGTCAGTGGTGGAGTATTAGCAGAAGTTTGATGAATTGTCAAGGTTCGCAGGAGTTTTGGTAGAAAATGAGACAGATAAGGTGTGGTATTTTCAAAGAGGGCTTCGGGCCGATATTCATGGAAGAGTTTCTTTGCTTGACACAAAGACCCTACCAAAACTTATGACTAGGGCCCTTATAGCAGAGAGTGACTTATCTGAAGAAAGGAGGGTTGCAGAGAATCAATACAAGAGGTTTAGGCTAGGACAAAGTAGTGGGAATGGTTTACCTGCAAAGAGGGTGCACACTTTGACTCAAACAAATGAAGGTGGGAGGCAGGCATTGAGGCCGTGTCAAAAATGTGGCTAACCTCATTTGACAAAGTACCATTGTGATGGTTCACTTCAAGTATGTTATAATTGTGGGCAGCCTGGTCATGTCTCCACCCATTGTAGAGCTCAGGGTGATGGAAGGAATCAGATACCTCAGGGTCAGAGACAGCCAGTGCATGGAAGTGGGCATAATCAACAGCGACAGTTTAATAATCAGGGGAATCATAAGCAGCAAGCTCGAAATGGGGGTCAAGGACAGAGAAATGTGACAGAGGGACGTATGTATGCATTGACTCAGCAGCAAGCTAAGGATGCACCATCTGTGGTGCAAGGTACTTTTTCTATTTCGAATGTACCAGCTCGAGTTTTGTTTGACTCTAGTTCTACCCATTCCTTTGCTACTCCTAGATATTTGAATCAGTTATCTATTGTTGTTGAGGCATTAGATGTGTGTGTTATGGTGACTACTCCAGTAGGGAAAACAGTGATGTTATGTGAGGTGTCTAAGTCTTGTGATGTGGAGATAGATGGTAGGATTTTACCAATAAACCTAATTTCATTGGAGATGCATGACTTTGATGTTATTTTGGGGATGGATTGGTTGTCGAAATACCATGCTGTTATAGACTACAATCAGAAGAGGGTTGTATTTGCTATGCCTGGTCAGCCAGAGTTTAGTCTGCAGGGGGATCAGGATGTGTCATCATTCAGTTTTATTTCGTCTCTTCAGGCAAGTCGATTGATGAATAAGGGGTGTTTTGGTTACTTAGCTTATGTGGTGAGTTGGGAGGAATCTGCACAAAAATTGGAAAAGTTGCCTATAGTTAAAGATTTTTCTGACATTTTTCCAGAGGACCTGCCTAGTCTTCCTCCAGATCGAGAGGTTGAGTTCACGATAGATCTTGTTCCTGGCACAATGCCTATTTTTAAAGCTCCTTATAGAATGGCACCACCAGAGTTGAGAGAGTTGCAAGTGCAGTTGCAAGAACTACTTGATAAGGGATTTATTCGGCCTAGTGTGTCACCGTGGGGAGCTCCTGTTTTGTTTGTGAAAAACAAGGATGGTACTATGCGGTTGCGCATTGACTATAGGGAGTTGAATAAGGTTACAGTTAAGAATAGATATCCATTACCGCGTATAGATGACTTATTTGATCAGTTGCAAGGGGCTCAAGTGTTTTCTAAGATTGACTTGAGATCTAGATACCATCAGTTAAAGGTGAGAGAAGTGGACATTATAAAAACAGCGTTTAGAACTCGTTATGGGCATTATGAGTTTTTAATGATGCCATTTGGCCTAACTAATGCACCAGCGGCATTTATGGATATGATGAATAGAGTCTTCAAACCTCAACTTGATCATTTTGTGGTGGTATTTATAAATGATATTTTGATCTATTCCAAGAGTAGGGAAGAACATGAGGAGCATTTGAGAATAGTTTTTCAGATTCTTAGAGAGAAGAAGTTGTATGCAAAGTTTAAGAAATATGAGTTTTGGTTGGACAGTGTGTCTTTCCTTGGGCATGTTATCGGAAAGGAGGGAGTGTCTATCGATAGTAAGAAGGTGGAAGCTATTGTTGATTGGCCACGTCCGACATCGGTGACTGAGATGCGTAATTTCTTGGGTCTTGCTGGATACTACAGGTGGTTTGTGGAAGGGTTTTCTCGCACTGCCTTGCCACTTACCAATATTACGCAGAAAGGGGTGAAGTATGAGTGGACATACAGTTGTGATCACAGTTTTCAAGAACTTAAATGGAGATTGACTATAGCACCTATTCTTGCATTGCCGATAGATTGTGGTAACTTTGTTATTTATAGTGATGCATCTCTCCAAGGCTTGGGTTGTGTACTTATGCAAAATGATAGAGTGATAGCTTATGCCTCTCGTCAATTTAAGGTGCATGAGAGAAATTATCCGACACATGATTTGGAGTTGGCAGCAGTTGTGTTTACACTTAAGATATGGAGACATTATTTGTATGGGGTCGCTTGTGAATTTACACTGATCATAAGAGTTTGAAGTATATTTTCACTCAAAAAGAACTTAATTTGAGGCAAAGGCGATGGCTTGAGTTGTTGAAGGATTACGACGTTAGTATTTTGTAACATCTGGGAAAAGCGAATGTAGTGGCAGATGCATTGAGTAGGAAATTATCAGGGGGTAGTTTGGCAGTTTTGACAGTTCAACCACATTTGATAGAGGACATTAGAAGATTGCAAGTAGAGGTTGTACGACATGGAGATGGTGCTATTTGCAGTCAGTTGACAGTGAAACCAAATTTGTTGGATAGAAGTCGAGTAGCTCAACAAGATAACCATTGGTGTAAGAAGATTTTAGATGGCATGTTGAAGGGCGAGAGTATAGGGTTTACCTTGGGTGAGGATGGAATACTTAGGTTTGGGTATCGTGTTTGTGTACCAGGTGATTGTGGTTTGAGGACGGAGATTATGGCTGAGGCTCACAGTTCTGGATATAGTATTCATCCTGGTAACACTAAGATGTATAAGGATCTACAAGAATATTTTGGGTGGAATGGTATGAAGAAGGTCATTGCAAGGTATGTGTCTCAGTGTCTTATTTGTCAACAGGTTAAGGTGGAGCATCAGAAACCAGCAGGAAAAGTTCAGCCTTTACCGTTACTTGAGTGGAAATGGGATCATATCTCTATGGATTTTCTATCTGGGTTACCTCGTACGAGCAGTGGGCACGATGCAGTTTGGGTTATAGTTGACCGACTCACTAAGTCAGCTCATTTTATCGCTATTAATATGATGTATAAGTTGGATCGTTTGGTGCAGTTATATGTGAAGGAGATTGTTAGACTCCATGGCGCACCTGTATCGATTGTGTCAGACTGTGATCCCTGTTTTGTGTCTAAGTTTTGGGGCGCATTGCAGGCGGCGATGGATACTCGTTTACTTTTTAGCTCTGCCTACCACCCACAAACTGATGGTCAGAGTGAGAGAACTATTCAGACTTTAGAAGATTTGTAGGTGGAGAAATTCTACCAGTGCTTTAAACAGTATTGGATTGTTACGGCTTATTCGTGCCTCTTTGCCGGAACCCTAATTTGTCATCGGAAACCTAATCTGCAAAATAGACAGGAAGTGAGTGCACCTTTGCCTCTCGTGGCAAAGGCCCTCCGATGCCAAAGTTAGTATCACGTACTAGCAATTGAACCCTAATTATCAGTAGGAAAGCAATATGAATGCAGAATATTGCGTACCTCTTTTCTCTGAGTTTACCTCGTATTTATAGATTCATAGATGTTTGTTGTCCAAGTATCCGTATTGCCCTAGGTTTCCTACCTCGTATAGGAAACCCAGGATATCTTGGATTCTCGTTCCCTTATCAGTTCATTACCTTAGTCTTTTTAGGACTTTTTTCCATAATGATCCGAACATCCCATTCCTATTGGGTATCTTTTATAGATCCTACATTCTCGGGATCTCATTCCTTTAACGGAATACTACTGCTTCTGGACTCTTCCAGAATGTTCTCTTTACTTCAACATCTAATAGGACTTTTTTCCTTGTTCGGCCGTCTCATGGCCGAACAGAGGGACTGGGCCAGTTACCTCACATGTAACTGGTTCTGTAATAATCTGAACCATTCCTTTCTTTAGGGGGTTCTCCTCCTGTTCGGCTCTCTCATAGCCGAACAAGGTACTTTGAACAGTGGCTTCACGTGTCGCCGGTCAATCGTGTTGACCTTTCATAAGCTCCATGCTCGGGTGCTTCTTGGGCCTGCTCGGGAATACATCCCTACAATTGCTCCCCAGCTTCACTTGTTATCTTTTACTCAGATGATGTGTGAAGCTTCTCTACCGAGCAAATTCATTCTGTTCCTGCACCTTATATATTGGAATAACTTATCATCATTTTTCCATGACAAAAACACCTTTTAGGCCGTCTCAGGCTTTCAGCCCTAACCTTTACACATGTCGATGATTTTATTGTTCACATTAAATGCGGACAGGCGTGTTTTGGGGAACGGAACACTCAAACGCCGTCTGGGGTGACGTTTCACTTACGCCACCCTACCTGTAGGGTATTTTTGGGTTTTCGTCCCATTTTCAAAACACCCCAATCTCTCTCTTAGACTTCCCTCTGCAAAAAAAAGAAAAAAGACTGTTCAAGCTTTTTCCCCGCCATTGAAGCTCTGTTCATCGTCTCAAGGCCTCTTCCTTTCTGCTCCTTTAGGGATTCCATCGACTATTTCTCGTAAGTCATCATTTCTTCTTCTTACAACTCCATTTCTCTAGTGGATTGTTTTCAATCACAGTTTAGGGTTTCATTGTCCCCATTTTTTTACACTTCATAGAATCCCAAAATCCTTTCTGGTAATGGGTAGATTTCGAAGGCACTGTAATACTCCTCAAACCATGGCTAGTTTCAGATCTCGATATGAGATTCCTGACGATGTAGCCACTGTATTGGCTCCTGAGGATGCCATTCGTGAGAGTTTCGATTTCGACACTCTTCACATTCCTGTAGTAGCTATTGTCGAGGGTGGGGTTAGATTCCCCTTGGCTCCTCTGCTTCGCCAAGTTTTAGCATACTATAGACTTTCCCCAATGCAAGTCTCTGCTAACTTCTTCCGAGTAGTTATGGGTATCAATACCATAAATCAGATGTTAGGGACCTCTTTAGGTCTATACGACATTCATCATCTATACAGTATCTCTAGAACATGGGATGCCTTCACATATTATTTAAAGAGTAGGGATTCTAGGAAGAAACTTGTCCTTGAACTCCTTGACTCTGCTCGAGGGGATGACGACGACTTCCTGATTGTCACGGGCAACTTCGAACCCAGAGATGAGGACGGCCAAATGATTGGTTTTCATGCTCCTCATGTATTCGGGAGCCCACGTTAGTTCTTTTCTCCTAATTCATATGTTTTGTCCTTTTTTCATAGGAAAAGCTTTTTCATGCTTCTAATTTTTTTGTGCTCTGCTCTGTTTCAGCATCCAACATTAACCGTGGTTATAATATCATAACCCCTCAAGTGCACGTAGCTGATATAAAACGTGCATTTGCTTTCAACGGTGAAGGGACGTACCTTGCTGGCCGAGCAAGAGCGGCTCAAGTACTACTAAGCTACAAAGCATTATACGGGGGTTTTATTGATCGGCGTACCCGTGCAGCTGACAACCCTGTAGCAGCTGGTTCTTCAAGACCTGTGCCCGAACAAGGAGAGAGGCGTTTTCGGACACCTCCAATCTCCGACGAACCAATCCCCCTTGCCGAAGAAGCCTCCAGTCCCACATCAAGTTCTTCTTCCAGCGGCTATACCCCCTCACCTCCAGCAATGAATCGGCCAATTGATTTAGGTAGTCTTCTCACCATCCCTGGTCGAGGTCGTGGCGCTGCTCGGGGCCAAGGTGGCCAAGGTCGTGGTCGCCGTATCCAGACTCAGACTGATGCTCCTCCTGGCTTTTCTCCAGAAGAAATCGAAGCCATTCACAGAGAAAAACGTCAAAGGGTGGAAGAATCCCTGGAAAGACCCCCACCATCCTCCTCATCTCCTGCTCCAACATGGGCTCCCTCTTTCTCTCATGGGAACCGAGCTATCACTACTCGGGATACTGTTGAAACTGAAGGGACTACCCTTGCATTGTCCCAGGCCTTTCTGTTGCCTGGGGACATGCAAAAAGAAGTTGCAATGTCTCCAGACAATCTTCTCAGCTCCTTCATGTCCCACAACGCCAAGGTAAAATATCTTTTTATGATCATAGTGTATACAACGTTTAATATTTATGTTTATTACAACTGTTTTGAACGTTCCAGGTGATGCAAAAAATGGTGGCCATGGCGCAAAAACTCAGCCAATCAGAGCCCCAACGTGCAAAACTCGTCAGTGAGAACTCCAAGCTTCAACGTACCATCATCAGGCTTGAGAGAGAAAGAAACCTTGCCCAAGGGGTAGCTGATGGACTAAAGGGATAGCTGAAGGGGACTGAGGACAGTCTTGCTCAGACTTTGAAGGAACTTGAGACGTCCCAAAATGAAGCCAAGGCTGCTTTTGAGAAGGGGTATAATGAAGGAATCAAGTTTGCCACAGAGAGCTACACAAGCCAGATGCCTGGAATTCAGGACCAAGTTTGGGTGGCTTCCTGGAGAGCCTGCCTTGAAAAAGCAGAGATTCCTGAATCATCTCCACTCTGGACCAATATTGAACTTCCAAGCGCAGCAGTTGGTGAACAGGAGGATATTGCTAAGGAGGGAGATGAAGAACAAGGTGTGCAGACATCGGAGCCCCCTGTTACTGAAGTTGAGCCACAGAGTGATACGACCAACCCTGGCCAAAAGGAAGCCAGTGGTGGTCAACCTGGAGAAGAAAGTACCACAGGAGATTTGACTGTCCCAGCAGCTGTTCAAGATCTCACAAAAGATGAGTGAATTCGATTGTCTTGTATTTTTGACAATATGTTTAGCTTCCTGTTTGAATTTGTGGGCCTGACCACTGTGTTTGAAAAAACTCTGTCAGTATTTCGTACTTTTCCTTGGTTTTTAAGTGTCTCGTACTTATGAGTTAGCTTGTACTTATGCATATATTCGTATGCTTTCTAAGTTTGTGCATATCTTTGTATGCTTTGGACAGTTTGTGTATATTCTCGTATGCTTATGCATGTATTCGTATGCATTTGCAAGGAATTTAAGTTTCTCGTACTTAAATTCCATATAAGTGTCATATAAGTGTTTTCATACTTATATTTGTTAAGTTTCTCGTACGTTAAATCATCACACAAGTGTTTCGTACTTGCGTGCTCACAAGTATCTCGTACTGCAAAAAGCTCTAAAAATCACACAAGTGTTTCATACGTTGTGTTTTAAGTTTCACGTACTTTAAATGTATACTATATCCTGCTCCACAATACGAATTAAGGGAAACAAATCGCGAAATTCGTATTTAAAACAAATACCAGGAGCACAACAACAGTTATACTAAAAAAGTAATTTCATTCATAATCTATAGAACTCAAGAGGGCGTTATTCGTACCTCTTGCAGCTAAAATAACAAAACTAGAACACAAGAGAGTTTTATTCGTAACTCTCACACAATCACGATGTGCATAAAGAAAAATATAGTCATATAAAAAATTTTCTCAAGTTGTGGACATTCCAAGGTCTTGGCACCGGGTTCCCGTCCAAGTCTGCCAATCGATAAGCCTCAATGCCCACAATCTCAGTAACTCGATATGGGCCTTCCCAATTGGCCCCTAACTTTCCCTCATTTGCTACTTTAGTGTTGCCGAGCACCTTTCGTAGTACAAGGTCCCCAACACCGAATTCCCGTGGATGCACATGTTTGTTGTAGCCTTTGATTAGCTGCTCTTGGTACGAGGCCAAGTGCACTAGGGCCCGTTCTCGTCTTTCCTCGGCAAGATCTAATTCAATTTCCAAGGCTCTATCATTTCCTCCACTTTCAACCAAAGTGGTCCTGTTGGTCGGCAGACCCATTTCTAATGGAATAACAGCCTCTGTTCCATATGCTAAAGAATAGGGGGTCTCTCCCGTAGACCTCCTAGGTGTTGTTCGGTATGCCCATAGAACCAATGGCAGTTCATCAGGCCATTTCCCTTTTGCTTTATCCAAACGCTTCTTAATCCCATCAAGAATGGTTTTGTTAGAAGCCTCTGCCTGTCCATTACTTTGAGGATAGGCCGGAGTTGAATAGTAATTTCTTATCCCGTACTGGGCACAGAAAGTTTTGAACTTTTTATGAAACTGAGACCCATTGTCTGTAATCAATGAGTATGGGACTCCAAAACGAGTAATGATGCTTTTCCACACGAACCTCTCTATCATAGGTTCTGTGATTTTAGCCAATGGTTCTGCCTCAATCCATTTGGTGAAATAATCTGTTGCAACTAGCAGGAATTTTTGATTTCCAGTTGCTTTGTGTAATGGACCCACAATGTCCATTCCCCATTGAGCAAACGGCCAGGGACTTGTCAAAGGCACCAAATCTTCGCCTGGTGTTCGAATCATTGGTGAAAACTTCTGACACTTTTCACAAATCTTTACGTATACCTTAGCATCTTCTTGCATGTACGGCCACCAATATCCTTGAGTAATTGCTCGGTGGGCTATGGACCGGCCCCCAGCATGGCTCCCACAAGTTCCCTCATGAATTTCGTGGAGGAATTGTTGCACCATTTCAGGGTGCACGCAAAGCAAGTAGGGCCCTGTAAAAGACTTCCTGTATAATTTCCCTTCAGGCAATAACCAGAACCGAGCAGATTTGGTCCTTATTTTATGAGCCTCCTTTTTGTCTGAAGGGAGTTTTTCATCTCGTAAGAACTCAACAATTGGATCCATCCAACTTGGTCCTTGCTTCACGTCCAAGACCATCTCTACGCTTCTTCCAATGCTCGGCTCGTTAGATACTCTACGGCTATCTTTCTTTTGAACTCAGTCGGTACAGCTGCAGCCAACCATGCTAGTGAATCTGCATGTGCATTCTTTCCAGAACTTATCTGCTCAATATACACCCTTTCGAAAGTATCGAGCAGATCTCTGGTTGCCTGTACATAGGCTGCCATCTTTTCGCTCCGAGCTTCATATTGCCCCGGACAGCTGATGAACTACCAGCTATGAGTCACAAAATACTCTAACATGTTCGGCTTTTAAGGTTTTTGCACTTCTCAAACCAGCTAAAAGTGCATCCTACTCCGCTACGTTATTGGATGCATTGAACCCAAGCCGAACAGACAATTCCAACATTGACCCTTCAGGGGGAAAAAGCACTACCCCTATCCCCGATCCTGTGTTGCAAGCTGACCCATCAACGAACAGCTTCCATTCCAGGGGATCTTGTTCGGCTAATGCCTGTTTCTTCGTTACAGAAGACTTTGATTCACACTCCTTTCTCGTAGGAGGCAAAGGTGCAACCGCAGGTGAGAATTCTGCCACAAAATCTGCTAACACCTGTCCTTTGATTGCCGTGCGCGGCTGATAATCGATATCATATTGGCTTAACTCAACAGACCAAGTCGAAATCCTTCCCGAGAAATCTGCCTTCCGAAGCAGAGATTTTAATGGGAACTCAGTATAAACCACAACTTTATGGCTCTAGAAATAATGTGGCAATTTTCTAGTTGCTGTCCTTAGTGCTAGGATCAATTTCTCGAGGGGCAAATATCTTGTTTCTGCATCTAACAATGTCTTGCTCACATAGTAAACAGGGATTTGTTCGGATCCCTTATTTCTCAGAAGGACTGCACTCACAGCATGCTCAGAAACAGCTAAGTACAAGATTAAGGACTCACCTGGTTCTGGAGTTGAGAGAAGGGGAGGAGAGGCCAAATATCCCTTTAAATCCTGGAAGGCTTGTTCACATTCTGCTCCCCATTCGAATCCTTCCCTTTTCTTTAACAACTGAAAGAAAGGTCTGCACTTGTCACTTGACCGGCTAATAAATCGATTGAGAGCTGCTACCATCCCAGTCAACCGCTGGACTTCCTTCGTTGTCCGGGGACTCTGCAGATTCTGCAAGGCCTTGATTTGGTCGGGATTTACCTCTATCCCCCTCAACGTTACAAGATGGCCCAGAAACTTTCCAGAACCTACTCCAAACGCACATTTCGAGGCGTTGAGTTTCAACTTATATTTCCTTAGAATCTCAAAAGCCTCCTTCAAATCTGCTATATGTCCCTGCCCAGTTTTACTTTTCACCACCATGTCATCTATGTAAACCTCCATAGTTTTGCCGAGCAATTTTTTGAACATGATGGTTGCCAATCTTTGATACGTTGCCCCTGCATTCTTCAATCCAAAGGGCATGACTTTATAGCAGTACAACCCACGTGGTGTAATAAAAGAAGTTTTCTCTTGATCCGGGCCAAACATGGCAATTTGATGATATCCTCGATATGCATCGAGAAAACTCATCCGTCCATATCCTGCTGTTGCATCAACCAACTGGTCAATCCTTGGAAGAGGAAAACTATCCTTTGGGTACGCTTTGTTTAAATTTGTGAAGTCTACACATACACGCCATTTGCCGTTCTTCTTTTTGGCGACAACAGTATTTGATAGCCATTCTGGATAATAAACTTCCCTTATTGCCTTGGCTTCCAACAAATGGTCCACCTCTTCAATTACAGCGTCAACGTGCTGTACGGCTGCCCTTAGTTTCTTTTGAATGACCGGCTTATGCTGTGGATCAATATTCAAATGATGGCAGATAACATCTGCGCTTACCCCAGGCATCTCCTCTGGTGTCCAAGCAAATATATCGACATAAGTTTTCAAGAAACTTATCAGTTCATTCTCCTCTTCTACTGGCAATGATTCCCCAATCAGGAAATACCTATCAGGATCACTCTCGTTAATCTGTGTTTTCTTCAAATCCTCAACTACCCTCTCGGTTGGATCCTTTCCGATGTCTTCAATGGTCGGCTGATCCGAAGTTTCCACAGTATTAACATGGTGGACATTTTGGATTCTCTTTATGATGGATACCAAACATTGTTGAGCTATCTTTTGGTTACCTTCAATCTAGTCAATCCCATTGGATCCTGGAAATTTCACCATTTGATGGTAAGTAGAAGAGACTGCCATCATCTTATGCAACCATGTTCTTCCTATAATCACGTTATAGGAAGACGGTACATCCACCACCAGGAAGTCTATCCGTAGCACTACTGTACCAGCCCGAACAGGCAAAGTTACTTTTCCCAATGGCCAGATTGCTCCTGCCCTAAATCCGACCAAAGGTGTCACTGATTGTACCAAATCTTCTTTAGTGAGCCCCAATTTCTTGAATGCATCGTAGTATAGCACTTCGGTGCAACTCCCAGAGTCCACCAGGATTCTTTCCATGTCATATTCCCCAACTCGTAGGGTTATGACCAAAGCATCATTGTGAGGTACCTGGACTCCTCCCAAATCTTCATCCGTAAAAACTATGCTCTCGTTGCTCACACCTTCGTTGCGCCCTCTTTTCTTCCCCAACTGCATCAAATGTTGGTTGTGTTTTACTTGTCTCTGAAGCAGTCTCACCTCATTTCTCGTATAAGGTTCGGCTAATCTATGTATCATATGAATTACCCCTTTCGGATTCTGTTCATAATCCAACTCCATAGCTTTGTCTTTATCCTTGGGATCTTCTTGGATAAATTCTTTGAGATAGCCCCGTGAGACCAGATCATCAAGGTGCCGTTTAAACATCTCACAATCCTCCGTCATATGGCCCCAATCCTTATGGTAACTGCAGTGCTGATTCGTAGCACGCTTTGCATCTTTATTCCCACCTAGAGTTGGAGGCCATTTGAAATAAGGTTGATTCTTTATTCGATAAAAAATCCTGTAAATGGGCTCTTTCCAGACCGTGGTTATTGAAAAGAACGATTTGGGATCCGGAGCTTGTTTGTCCTTGTACGGCTCTTTCTTCGCCTACCCATAATCTTTCCTTTCACGATAGGTTTTGGGGCTCTGGCTATTCTATTTTCTTTGTGGGCCCCTTTATTTGCTCGGCGGCCAGCTTGCCATCTTCCCGAAAAATATCATCTTCGTTTCTTGCGTGCTGCTCGATTCTCTCCATTAATTTTGCTAGCGTCTGCACTGGACTCATGTTTAGGGACTTACGTAGCTCCCCCCGAACAGGCAAACCTGTCTTGAAAGTGGCAATGACATATTCCTCACTACATCCTTTAATTTCGTTAAAGGTCTCCCAATATTTCTTTGCATATGTCCTGATCGGCTCGTCCTCGCCTTGCTTCATAAAGGAAAGGCTTTCAAATATTTTTGGAGCTTTTCTGCTCGTCAAAAACCATGCAGTGAATTCCTCGGCCAACTGCACCCATGTTCGGATGGAGCGTGATCCCAATCTGTGAAACCAAGATAGTGCAACCTTCCCTAAACTTGATGGGAACATCTTGCACATAATTGCATCATCTCCTTCATGCATAAACATTGCCTGCTGGTAATGCTGTATATGTGCCACGGGATCAGCATCTGTCTCGTAGAGGATGAACGTTCTGTGTTTTACTCTAGATGGCAACCTTGCCTCCTGTAACTTTTTTGCAAAAGGAGAGGATGCTATATTCTGAAGTGCTTTCCGTGCCGCTTCTCGTGTAGTCATGGTTTCATCCTCTGGTCCTTTCTTGGATCTAGTTCTTTCCCAGTCGAAATTAGGTCTCTCATACCTGTCCCTGTGATGTTTCCTACTCCCTTCCTCCTCAGGGGTAGAGCTTCGACCTTCGTTTCTCCTTTTTCTCGGAGAAACCCTCCTTCGTTCAGGTGTTCGGTTCTTGCTTCTTCCTTTTCGTGGAGAAGCTTTATGTCGTCTTAGGGTCAGACTTCTGCTTCTGCTCCTTCTTCCTCGTGAAGGAGCCTTTTGGTACTGTACCAAAGCATATTCACTGCCTCTAGAATTTCTTCGAGATAGTCCAAAGTCCTTCGGATGCTCCCTGATCCTCTCTAGTTCTCTGATCTCATGTTCTCATTTTTTGATCAAACGAGCATACTCCTCGATCTCTTGTCTCTTCTTATCAAAAACGTCTTCGCTACGGTATACACTTCTGGAGTGTGCAATCGATTCATCCCCTCGATGGGATTTAGTCCTTCTCGTGGACTTTGATGCCGTCTCTCCATCTCTATTTTTGGAGTTACCGTGGATGGTAAGAGGGTGGCCCTTACTCGTGGTCCTCTTGTGTCCTCCTTCAGGCTTTTTCGGAGCCCCGGGTGGAGATTTATCCCCTCCTCCAATTAACATGTCCTTTGGATCGTGTGGTGTTGCTGGATCCACTTCCACCATGGTCGTATTTTAAAGGGAACTCTTTCGTTTCCCACAGACGACGCCAATTGTAGGTGGAGAAATTCTACCAGTGCTTTAAACAGTTTTGGATTGTTACGACTTATTTGTGCATCTTTGCCGGAACCCTAATTTGTCATCGGAAACCTAATCTGCAAAATAGACAGGAAGTGAGTGCACCTTTGCCTCTCGTGGCAAAGGCCCTCCGATGCCAAAGTTAGTATCACGTACTAGCAATTGAACCCTAATTATCAGTAGGAAAGCAATATGAATACAGAATATTGCGTACCTCTTTTCTCTGAGTTTACCTCGTATTTATAGATTCATAGATGCTTGTTGTCCAAGTATCCGTATTGCCCTAGGTTTCCTACCTCGTATAGGAAACCCAGGATATCTTGGATTCTCGTTCCCTTATCAGTTCATTACCTTAGTCTTTTTAGGACTTTTTTTCATAATAATCCGAACATCCCATTCCTGTTGGGTATCTTTTATAGATCCTACATTCTCGGGATCTCATTCCTTTAACGGAATACTACTGCTTCTGGACTCTTCCAGAATGTTCTCTTTACTTCAACATCTAATAGGACTTTTTTCCTTATTCGGCCGTCTCATGGCCGAACAGAGGGACTGGGCCAGTTACCTCACATGTAACTGGTCCTATAATAATCTGAACCATTCCTTTCTTTAGGGGGTTCTCCTCCTGTTCGGCTCTCTCATAGCCGAACAAGGTACTTTGAACAGTGGCTTCACGTGTCGCCGGTCAATCGTGTTGACCTTTCATAAGCTCCATGCTCGGGTGCTTTTTGGGCCTGCTCGGGAATACCTCCCTACAAGATTTATTGAGAACATGTAGCTTAGAGTTGAAAGGAAATTGGGATGATCAATTACCATTGATGGAATTTGCGTATAATAACAATTACCATTCGAGTTTGGGAATTGCTCCTTATGAGGCTTTGTATGGCCGGAAGTGTAGATCTCCTATCTGTTGGTATGAGGTAAGAGAAAGGCAAGTTTTAGGACCTGACTTGGTGGAGAAGACGACCCAAAAGATTGCAACTATTCGAGAAAGACTTGTAACATCTCAGAATAGACAGAAAAGTTATGCAGATAATCGTAGAAGGGACTTGGAGTTTGCAATTAGAGATATGGTGTTTCTTAAGGTGTCCCCATGGAAAGGAGTTATTCGGTTTGGTAAAAAGGGAAAGTTGAGTCCTCGCTATATTGGGCCATTTGAGGTTTTGGAAAGGATTGGTGAGGTGGCTTATCGTTTGGCATTGCCGCCTAATTTGGCTAAGGTTCATAACGTTTTTCATGTGTCGATGTTGAGAAGGTATGTGCATAGTCTGTCCCATGTTATTGATTATGAGCCACTTCATGTTCGGGATGATTTAACCTATGATGAGCAACCCATTGAGATTCTTGATACAAAGGAGAAAGTGCTTCACAACAAAACGATTTTATTGGTTAAAGTATTGTGGCACAATCACGCAGTTGAAGAGGCCACTTGGGAGTGTGATGAGGAGATGCGCGAGAAGTACCCACAATTGTATGAATGAGGTTAGTATGCAATTTCAAGGACGAAATTTATTTTAAAGGGGGGGAGAATGTTACGCCCTGCCTTTTCTTTTACTAATATTTATATTTTCCGTGGTGAGAATTGGGTTTTATGGCATTGGCCCTAATAATGGTTTTTTTTAAAGAGATGTTTGATATAATTTTTATCGGTGCTATTGTGGTTATAATGGCACAAGTCTAATTATTAAATTATGTGGTTAGCCAATTTTATTTAGAATATGTTAGTTGGGTATATAGCTATAGTATATGGAGTAGTGGGTAGTTTTACAAAGTAAGGAGTTATTTTTTACAGTGTAGAGTTTTTTTATTTGAAGAGAACGTTTGAGATAAGAGATTGAGAGAACTTTTGAGAGAGAGAGCTGCTGCAGCCGGAGGAGATTTCCGCTGGGTTCACTTGAGGTAATTATGTTCTTCGTCTCTCTTTGTCTCCTCCTTTAAGAAAACATTGGGTTCATGAATTGAGCATTGGTATGGAATTTATATATTGGATTTTATTAGTGGTTGTGAGTGTATTGGGAGAGAAAGTGTGTTCGTGGCTCGGTAATCGTACGTTGTGAGTCGGGTGGAGGCATGCATATGTTGTCATGGTCTGTGTAAAATGGGTGAGATCGTGGTCGATCAAGTGTTTTGTGGCATGGGAAATAATGGCCAAGTGTGGAGCTATGAATTTGGTTATTCACAGTGGGGAAGGGACGACCAAATGGCCTTGGGCCATGATTGTGTGTTATACGTACATGTCGTGTGTGGCCAAATTGATTTTTGGAAGAAAAATAGGTGGCTGCATGAGAGGCATACTGTTGGAATAGAAAATTAAAGTTTGGGTTTTATAGTTTCGGTTTTGTACTGAATTAGTTAGCTAGATTGGGGGCTGGGTAATTCATTGATACATTATTTCCTAGTTAGTACTTGGCCAACGTAGTATTCATATTGGTTAATTATTTCGTAATATTCTTTTTGTTCAGGTTAACTTCATTTTGCGTTGTTCGGTTAGATTACCTTTGGCCCCAGGTGAGCAGTTAAGTATGTTACGTATTTTCAAAAGATCCATGTGTCCCTTAAAAATATTTCCTTCAGAAATTTATAAGAATGCTATTCGGAGACTCAAAACTATTTATAAGTTGTTCTATGAATTGACATGCGATGATTTTTGTGAGATCAATTGATAATACTCTTTTTGGTGAGATCTTGGTAGATATTAATGGGAACATTTATTTCGGAAGTTCAGGAAACTTATTCCTTCTCGTGTTGGTGACCCTGGCCATTGGGGAAAAGACCGTGTTAGACCAGTGACCCTAGTGCTCAACGGCTTTCTTTCGCCGGATTGTCTTAAGGAAAAGTACTACGGGCTGCTAACCCTTGTGACTCTAAGTTCGATATTAGATTCAATTTTGTTGAGATTTATTTTGGCCATGGTACTGTTTGATTGTGGTTCCCCATTGTTGATGGAGTTATTATTGTGATCGCCACTAAGAATGTTCATTGGTTAAAGGCTTATTGATTAATTTATTATTCTGCTGGACACCTCGTATGCCAAATTATGATTTAATGGTAAATTATTTTAATCCCCGCTTTCAACTTTATTTATTATACATATTTGTTATTTACTGAGCTCGTCAGCTAACGGATTTATTCCAACTTCTCTTTCAGGCAAGTTGGGAATTTAGGCAAGGACTCTAGCGGCATCTCAGGGATTTCTTTTGTTCGACCTCCTTAGGGTGTCTCATTTTAGTTTTATTTTAATAAATCGCTTCCGCATTCGAGATAATTGTCAGATAACGACTCCTCTTTATTATTGTTGGATCTCTGGCTATTGATTGGTTTATGGAATGGTTGTGCCCCATACTTTTTGTTGAACTTAATTGGTTAGAGTTGTTCTTAATAAAAAAAATGTTGACCGTTTATTAGTTCATTGTCTTGGTTTTTAATCAAATTTCTTTTTAGGCTGCATGTTCTATGAGTTTCAGACTTGTGGTTCATGACCAGTCACTTCCCATTTTGGGGTGTGACAAATTCCTACAAAACAAGGTTACATTACGTCACGAACAAAAGCAATTAAAAACCTCTAAATTAACGAAAGAAATAACTAAAATTAGACAACTAGCGCACCCTTAATTGTATTATCGGGTGCTTATCACACCCTCCCAACTGAAGATTTGCTAGTCCCTAACAAATAAAGAACGAAAAAATTGAAGATTAACATCTTTGCAATCCATTCCGTTATCATAACTTAGAATGTGCTTAACATTGTAAATTAACAAGAGTTCAACCAATTCGGCTTTTTATTTCATTTCTCCAATTCATAATTCCAGCATCTAACCAAACAGGCTAAGTATCAAACAAGTCTAAGAGCAAGTATGAAAAGGTTTGTGCTCTCGAATAAGGGGAGGATACAAGACACAAAACTTGTAAATTCAAACTAAACCATATCCATCGACGAAGAAGTGCTTTATAAACAGGCAACAGTGAACAAGAAATACTATGCCTCAAACAACGAAAGCACTTTATTCAACTAAAATGAAAACTAGTAGATGAAATTTGGATAACGAAAGGAAAGCATGTCATACAACTAATTATGCAAATATCAGATAATCAAACATAAAGGAATCCATACGCGCTAAGAGTCAACTAAGGATTTTTTAAGCTTTTAACGACCTTGGTTACAAAGGGGAGGGACTACAAAAAGTGTAGCGGCCATATGCTAGCATGGTTCATCTACCGTTAGCCACTACCGACCCTAAACTATCCAAGACATGACCACACGCCGGCCAAACACCAAATAAAGATCCGAAGAAGAAATAAAGAAAAACTATGAGATAAGGCCTACTAAAACTACTACCACCGACTCCATCACACCTAGTCGCTATTCTTATCCGGCTTCTCACAGTATTGAGCCTCGAGCTCTCTCTTTCCATCGGATTCTTTCTCATTCGGAATGAATGCTAGCCCATAAGTCAAACCAATTCTCTTATCAAAGTATTCAACGCTCTTTTCGAATTCGCTTTTGTTCTTTCATAACATTTATTTGATATCCTTTCTTTGAGGAATAGGGCCATCTGAGGTGAGAATTGTAGCGAGAGAGATATTGGAGCCAATTTTGGGGCTTTTTGAAGAGAGATGAAAATTTGGGGCTTTTACTTCTATAGTGAGAGAGGAAAGATAGGAAATCATGTATCAATTATTTGCTTTTTCGCATTCCAATTATTTTTATCACATTCACACCACCCCCAAATCTCCTTGAATCATTGAAAATCATTTTCACACAATCCTCTAAACATCCGGTTACCTAAGTTAAAGCAAAGAACAGGAAACAAATCAGGATGCAAAGTAGGACTAGGTGACACATGTGTGGTATGATCATGCAAAGAATGTCTTGTATCCTTTCCTAAGTGCGTATTGAATTCCAAAATGATTGAAAATCGACATTCAAACACAATTAGAGATAGACATGCGATTATTCTCCTAACTACAAGCATTTTTATTGAATGATGGGGATATGAGTAAAAGCTTGCTAAAAAACTTAGTTAACACCTAAACCGTTCAATTTTCAATTAAGCATACAAATTGAAAAGTATAAAATTTCTTAGGATTGCTACAAACTCTTGCCAACTAACAATTATTGATCATGCAACAAGTCATGAAAAAAAAACAAAAAAAACATGACAAAAGGAAGAATTTGCAAGTAAAAAGCTTTTATTAATTTTTGAAAATTTCTATTTTCTTGTTTTTTTGGATTTTCAATTTTTATTGTTTTTTGAATTTTTCAAAATTTTCAAATTTTCCCAAAAATGCAATAAATAGCACATAGCTAACCCATCCCCCCAACTTAAAGCGATGCTATGCCCTCATAGCATTAAGAACAAGAGCGAAGGGAGGAAGAGTGTGCAAATGTACTGTCCAAGGAGAATTTCAACCCCTAAATACCTCGACTAAGTTGGAGGATTTCATGTCAATGCCTTACTTCAGCCAAATTTGATGCTCCCAGGGTTTACTCCTTCGGTTTTGCCAACTCAGAACCATAGCTAGTCACACTAAGCCATATTCAAAGCTTTATCGAACCAACAACCGCGGCTCGCAGCCACACCCATGCTTGGGGCTCCTGAATGCCTCACTCACTCCGGCTTTAGACCCAAACTACCAAGGCTGGTATGGCAGCAAATAAATCCTGCAGAAGACTTAAGAGAACGACTTCTACAAAACAATTGACATTAGAACCACCGGCTCGTGTTATCCAGCTTCAAGCTAAACAAAACTTAAAAGACAGAGATAAAGAAAACACACAAAATAATTAAAAATATGTAAAACTGAATGAAATGCAATGCATCACCCGATCATCACGCGATCACACGATTCATACTTTTCTTTCCATCCCTTACCGGTGGGGTAAGAAATTGGTGACTATACTAGACCGTCAAAAATTTGTTATGCTAGTTCTCGTAATAAAATTTATCGTTTGACCTCGCTAAACAACTAAGTTCAGCGTCCCCTAGGATCAAAACAAAGTAAGATACAATACAACCTAGCATGCACTACAGGTAATATCAAACCTCAGTCACAGACCTAAGTTGCCTCCGATTAGGGGTAATCGCGGAGAGCATGGATCATTAACGATAAACTATTATCAAGAAGAACTAATGAAAGCCCTTTTTTACACTAACACATTGGTGAAATCTTTTACATGTGAGGTGTCTCCAAAATTTTATTCAAAATAAGAAAAACATAACATGACGAAACAAAACATGCATACTAAACAAAATATAGCAAAATAAGAAGGAAAAACAAATATGTACAATATATATAATTTAATATTAGAACTCGGAGCATCAAAGTCACAGCTAGACTCCGCCAAAGAATGAAGTCCAGCGTCCCCTAAGATCGTAACCAGGCAAGCAACAAGATAGAGCCAAGTGCGTTAGCACGGGAATATCAAGACCCAACCTATGGATCTATACCGCCCCCGTTGGGGCTAATCTGGAAGACGTGAATGTTTTACTGTGAATTACTCCTATCAGAAAAGCTAATGAAAGACCTATGTCACTAATATTAAATGATTTATTCTTCGAACCGGAGCTGGGCGCATGATCCTTCTTTTAGTAGCGGCGTGCGAAGCTACATATACCCAAGTCAATAATGGGTACCCCCTACCCGGGGGCCGGGTCTGACAAACAATTAAGTTCAGCGGTTACGCTTTCGCTCTTCGTGCAAATATAGTGAAAACAAACTAGATCAACGGATCGACCATGTAAACTAGATCAATCAACTCTTCATCTGGTTCTCCAACCTCAAAAATACCAAGAAATGATTTAAGTTTTTGACCATTTACTTTAAAAGATTTTACCATTAATTGGATTCAAAACATCAACAGCACTATGAGGATAAACATGTTCAACAACATACGGGCTAGCTCAACGAGAACGTAATTTACCAGGAAACAAATGAAGCTTAGAATTGTATAAGAATACCTTCTGGCCAACTTCAAAGTCTTTCCGGTAAATTCGCTTGTCGTGGTAAGCCTTGACTTTTGCTTTGTATATGGCGGTGTTGTCATAAGCATCTCTCCAAATCTCTTCAAGCTCATTGAGTTGGAGCTTTATGTGTGCCGCGGAGGTCGGTAAACGATAATTCAATGTCTTGATTGCCCAATATGTTTTGTGCTCAAGCTCTACTGGAAGATGGCATGCTTTTCAAAAAATCAAACGATACCGCGAAGCTCCCAAGATGGTCTTGTATGATGTGCAATAAGCCCATAGTGCATCGGTCAAACGAAGACTCCAATCTTTACGGTTCGGATTCACCGTCTTTTCCAAGATATGCTTAATTTCCCTATTTACCAGTTCTGCTTGCCCATTCGTTTGAGGATGATAAGCAGTGGAGACCTTGTAAGTGATACCATACTTCTTCATCAAGGCTTCAAAGATGCGATTGCAAAAGTGGGTGCCTTGGTCGCTGATGATAGCTCTTGGCATTCCGAAGCGTGATAAAATGTTGTCCTTAAGGAACTCCACCACCACCTGGCATCATTGGTACGCGTTGCAATTTTTTCAACCCATTTCGATACATAATCAACCGCCAACAAGATGTACAAATTTTTGAAAGAAACAGGAGACGGTCCCATGAAGTCAGTGCCCCAACAATCAAAAATCTCGACTACTAGAATGTTTGTCAGTGGCATTTCGTCCTTCCGAGTCACACTTCCAAACTTTTGACAACGTTCACAAGCGATGCAAAAGTGATAAGCATCCTTGTGCAAACCTGGCCAATAAAATCCACATTGTAGCACCTTGGCGGAAGTCTTCTTAGATGAGTAGTGGCCCCCACAAGCTTCTGAATGGCAAAACTCGAGAATGCTTCGTTGATTTGAGTCTGGAACACAATGGTGCACAATTTGATCTTGGCAATACTTGAAAAGATAAGGGTCGCCGTATGAGAACATCTGTACTTCATGAAGGAAACGATGACGTTTTTGAGGAGACTAATGCGATGGTAAGAGACCCGTAGCCAAATAATTCACAATGTCAGCAAACCATGGGGTACTCGAAACGGCAAGCAACTGTTCGTCTGGGAACGTGTCCATAATCGGAAGATTCGGAGTAGGATCCTTAAACTGTAGCCTCGATAAATGATCGGCTACCACATTCTCGACACCCTTCTTATCCTTAATGGTCAAATTGAATTCTTGGAGAAGTAAAATCCACCTTATCAGACAAGTTTTGGCATCTTGCTTGGTGAGTAAATTCTTGAGAGCAGAGTGGTCCGTATAAACGGTAATAGAAGCGCCACCGATCAAGTATGACCGGAATTTGTCAAGAGCAAACACCACGGCCTACAATTCCTTCTCTGTGGTAGTGTAATTCATATGCGCATCATTCAACGTCTTACTTGCATAATCGATCACATAGGGATGCTTGTCCTTAGGTGCGATATTTGTTTGAATGATAGAACTCACTTGCTCAGTAAGGCATATCTTCTTTTGAACATTTAGCTTGCACTTCCGAGTGCATAGATCCTTAAGAAACTTGGCATACAAGGGAATTTGCTTGATTGCATCCATAAGAGGAATGTTGATCTTCACTTGATTAAATAATTCATGCAACTCCGCATTGTAATTTGGTTTCACCAAAGCCTTCAAACGATTAGGATACAGAGCCGGTGTTGGAATAACTTAAGGTTCCAATACACTTTCCTTTTTCTTGTCTTTGTCCTTTCCTTCTTCTTCAAGAGTCTCCTTGCTTGTTTCCTTGGGAGATTTCCCAAGGATTGGATTTGAACGTTCGATAAGTGAGGGTAACAAGGTAGGTTCCGGAGGCATCATCACTTGATTATCCATTGTCTTACCACTTCGAAGAGAAATAATAGTCTTTGCTTGCTCAAGAAAAGTCACCGAAGAGCTAGCAAAGTGAAGACTTTGAGAAGACAATTAGAATGCGGTTGCGGATTAGGTTGAGATTGAGTAGGAAACTTCCCCTTCTCTTGTTGTAACAAACTCACTGTAGTTGTCAACTTTCCCAACTGGTTTCTGATATCATTCATCATCTGAGTTTATTGTTCGTTAATGGTAGTTTGACCTTGCAAGAGAGCACTGAATTTATCTTCCCAAGAACGCTTTGGTGGTGGTTGTTGGAACTGGGCAGGTGGCTGCTGGAATTGGTTTGCATGTGGGAACGGAGCAGAAGGAGCAAATCCTGGCAGATCTTGAGCTTGAGGGAAACGGAAAGCATTCTGCGATTGCTTCCAAGGTAGTTGTGGAACAGGTGGTGGAACTTGAGAAGAACTCCCTTCATTAGATTGATTCCAATGGAAAGCTGGATGTTGCCTTGTCCCCGAATTATAAGATTGAGAATAAGGGTCAAAACATTGCACGGCATGTACTTCTTCTGGAGCAATTCCATTAATTACGTTCTTAAGAGCAAGAATGTTGGGGCACGCCTTGGTAGAATAACCCACAATCTCACAAATAACACATACTTTCTCTACTTGGCACACCGCTTTTACTTCTTGAGATTGAGCACTCTTTAATTCCAACTTGTCAACTTTCCGATCAATCTCCTCCAATCGAGTTTCAAAAGCTGTATGCTCCGCAATAGAGAATTTTCCTGAACCGGTAGGGCCTTGATTGAATATCGCTTTATCTCCTGGATCTGCAAATTGCCAAGACTGGGTCTTCTCAGCTAGTGACTCATAGTAATCCCAAACATCCTTCGGTGTCTTCCCCATAAAATCACCTCCACCCATAGTATCCAAAAGCTGTTTACTCTCTTGAGAATACCCTGTGTAGAAATAGTTGACTCTGAGACACAACGGAAGGTTGTGATGAGGAACCGACATAAGCAAGTACTTGTATCGCTCCTAAAACTTGCGGTAAGTCTCTCCATCCCTTTGCTTGAAACATTGAATCTGATCGATAAGTAACTTCGTCCTACAGGCTGGAAAGAATTTAGTGATGAAATCATCCTGGACTTCTCCCCAGTTACGCAAAGATCAAGGCTTCAAATAATTGAACCACTATTTTGCCTTGTCCTTGAGAGTGAATGGAAACAACTTCCAGCGGGCTTGATCTAGTTGCCCCGGAACTGTAACGAAAGAATATAGAATATTCTCGAATTCCCGGATATACAAATGAGGATCCTCCAATTCTTGGCCCCGAAATTCTGGAATTATCCGAAGATACTCAGCTTTGAATTCAAACGTATTCCCAGCAGTTGGAGTCGGAATAATGATAGGTGATACTTGAGTAGCCCGTTCTGGATTCAGATAATCACGTAGAGTACGAACTAGAGCTTCTTCGGCCATTAGGCCTTTGCGATTGCGATTTAGTTTATGAGGCGGAGAGTGGGCAGGATACGCCCTAGCAATGCTACGGATTCTTGGCGGTGAAGAAGAACGATGAAACCGATTGAAAATTGGGCTTCGATAAACAGGCATATAAACTAACACAAATACTAAATAACTACCAACAAATTACTAGACTGGAGGGGCTATGCCGCCACCTCATCTCAGCAAATAGAATATGCGAGGGGTTATGCCACCACCTCGGCTAGGCAATGTAATCAAATTTAAGCTAACCAACTAAATTAACTAACTACACTAACTAAGAACAAACTCGATATTTAGCTTGGATTCGTTACACCTCAAGTTTGTTATGAAATCAGGTTAGAGGCATCCACCAAACTAAATACGAACTACTAATACATAAACTACTAAACTACTACTACTACTAGACGAAAGCGGGATACTTATAGTGGTTTGTCGAACCTCCAAGAAAGCCATAATAAGAAATCCCCGGCAACGGCACCAAAAATGCTTCGTTCGCTCTGACATAAGGAATAACGCCCCAAGTGTAGGGCTTAATATGTCAGTTGAAGCATCATAATCCAGAAGACC
The DNA here is from genome assembly GCA_019656835.1 of Rhododendron ovatum. Classification (NCBI taxonomy): domain Eukaryota; kingdom Viridiplantae; phylum Streptophyta; class Magnoliopsida; order Ericales; family Ericaceae; genus Rhododendron; species Rhododendron ovatum. The sequence continues at coordinate 14,837,566 of CM033799.1, read as the reverse complement.
GGGATCGTACCCACGGGAATAATTAATACGGCTTTGCTGGATTTATAGATGCAAGCAATGGCTTTCGACTTTTAGGCAGCCAACTTGGTTTTACGTTGGTAGTGGAAAGTAAAAGGGGCTAAATTGAAAAGCGAATAAACTAAGATAAAAAGCAGGCTAGGTCTAGGAATTACTAACACTCACGACTCGAGTTAAACTATATTTCTCACCCAATTATGTAGTTCAGGATACACAATTAAGGTCCCCAAACCGGAAAATAAGATGGTTCGATTACCAAGCTAGCTTTAGAATTTATTTAGCAAATGCCTCGTGCGATAAAGCTCCAAGTATCATGTGTGGTAAGTAGGCGGTGCTCTTACCTACACATGATCAAGAAGATTAACACCTTAGCGATTTGACAAATAAATCCGAACCCCACATCGATTCTCAAACCAAAGGTTTAAACTTTATGGTGAAAAATGCAATTCTACTTGAGCCATGAAGTGCTAATCACCCCATAACCTAACCTTGAAAAACTACTCAAACATATCTATTGAGACAAGAACAAGCAAAAATCTACTTAGCATCATTAAAATAACAACACTAGAAGAAAATTAGATTAAACAATAGATTGAGGGATTCGCTACAACTTTAATGAAAACGACAATATCAAAAACTAATTAATTAAGACAGAAAATTTAAAAATTCAAAGCTGAAAATTGAAAAACAACCAAGAACAATTCAAAATCTAGATCTAGATCTAAAAATTGATGCAATCAAATCTATCTACTCTTTTTTGTACAAAGTGGCATCACGGCTTTTATATCCTCTAAGTACGCGCACAGAATATTCTCCAAGATGCTCCAAAGATGCCCTCCTAAAGCCCTCGGCATCGATGGAGAAAGGCTTAAAGCTGCTGCTAAAGGTCTCGGCATCGATGTAACATTATTTAACTTCCCATTGATGCCGAGATAGGTAGGGAACTAATCACTAAGTACTTCGGCGTCGATGTAACATGATACTTCCCATCGATGCTGGAGTGCTTAACTCCAGTAATTGGTCTTGCTCGCTGCTTTGTTTTGCCTTACGAGCCGTCGGATCACCTTCACCTCTTGACATGCCTTGGGCCTTAAAAACACTTGTCAATAGGCAAATTCCTACAAAATAAGGTTACACTATCTCACGAGCAAAAGCAATTAAAAACCACTTAATTAACGAAAGAAATAACTAAAATTAGACAACTAACACACCCTTAATTGTATTATCGGGTGCTTATCACCATGAGTGGCGGGGAATTGGGGGCCAAGACTTGTTCTCCGTTGTGCATGGGTAAACAGTGACCATAAAGGTTCGCATCTTTTGGGATTACTTTTTCTATCTAAAGTCAAATATTTTTAAGATCAACGAATGGAGCAGATAAGTCCGGCCTAGTTGCGATTGCTATGAACCCTACGATCGTGCCTCCCTTTTAATTATCTGAAAAACTAAACAATTTCTTAAATTTAGTCAATCTCAGCATCAAACACAATGGGTGGCTACCTAAAAGCCAATTTAATCAGCTAATAACCTAAGTTTTTGTCAGCACATATCACCGTCTTTATGGATTCGACTCGGGTCCTATCGAATATTGTGTTCCGTCGGTCTCAGGCTTACGCTTGGGACAACCCATTATTTTAGGACTAGGAATTCATCAAGCACTCCGAGTGAGATGCAAGAGTCTTGACCAACTGAGCTACTCCTAGTTGGTAAAATTTTGCACCTTTACGGGTCATAGAAGTTCAGACTTTCGATCTCTTTGCACTGCAAGAGTGTAGTGCGCGGTCCAAACGATCCATTTCAATTATTAATGATTCATATTTTTATCTCGATTCCGGCAAATTCGAGCCGTCTGTTGCCAAGATGAAATCTAAATAATTGATTGCCAAGATAGACGACTCGGATCGCGCACTAGTGCACGCTTGCATTACATGACCTCAGTTCCAGTTTAAAGGTTCTCATAAATTGCTTACTCCAACTAAACATTGACAATACTTTGTATTTAATAGATTTCAATTTCAAAGATAAAACCATGTCCTCTATTTTTTTTTATAAAACTTTTGGACCCTACCAATTAGCAAGAACTAACGAATATTATTTAACATTTAACTTAATAAGAAACATAAAAAACGATATTAGGTCGAAGCATGTTGTTTGAGACCTTAATGTGTGTTGTAATAAGAATACCCAAGCGTAGGGCTAGGTCGGTTGAACGCATAATACTCGGAAGTCCGAGGTCGAATCCACAGGGAGCGCGTGCATAACTTGTTCAGAAGTTTGCTTTAGTAGAGATTGTAGCGTTAGGATTGCTAACCAAGCTTGGCGTTGAGACGGCCAATTGAGAGATTTAGTCAATGGCTACTTAACCTAATTACGGCTTTTTAACTGGAGATTAAAACTAATGGTTAGGTTTAGGGATAATTAACACCCATAACGCAAGGGTAAACTTGATTCTTCTCTTTTTGACAGAGGTGTTAAACATGTCTAGGGTTCTTTCGTGACATTTAAACAAACACGTAGAGGGATATAGTTCTAAGCATCAAATGTGGCAAGAAGTGTAACCCTTGCCTACATTTGATTAAAGAGATTAATACCTCTAAGTTTTGATATATAAAATGAACTCTACTACATGCTTAAGCTAGAAAACAAATATTTTCAAGAAAAGAACAAGAAATACCCATGGCTACGGGATGCTAATCATCCTACAATCCAATCTTACTACACTACTCATACATATGGAAAGAAGATACGAAATGAGCAAGGGTAAAGATAAGGAAAATATTAAACATGGATTAAATTTGAAATAAACACAAGATCTTTGAAGAGGAGAATTTCTTACAACTTTAATGAAGACGAAATTCTTCGAAACCAAACGAATCGTACCTAAAAGCCATTCTCAAAACATGAATGAGGAGAGAGGTGATAGCTAAAACTTTACTGGAGGTAACAAGAGAAAGTGCATGTATTGAATGCCCTAGAATTGGGCTGAAGTTGGTATATATACCCCATTTACAAAATAATTACAAAGATGCCATTAAAAAGTTCACGCGCAGACACGTGGTATTGATACCCATCAAAGAGGTATCGATACCTCTTCCTCCTCTGGATAGTTCTGGCTTCTGGCATCGATACCCTATACCCCGTGCTGCTCCGGACAGTTTTGGCTCCTTTCTTCCTTCTTTCACTTTTCAAGGGCCCCGAACCTTCCTTCCATTCTTTGATTTCTTTGTTTTAGACTCAGGAAAGGATTCCCAATGTGCCACATGTACTTGAATGCTTCTGGATTCCTCCGGTGATTATTGGGAGCCTTGAAAAAATCCTTTTCGTTCCGATTAACTACTTTCCAACAAAAACACAACTTGTGCACAAAATCAAATAGAAACAAGTATAAAGCGCTTGCAAGTGCAGTAAAATGCGATAGATAAGCCCATTATTTACACTATTTAGGGCTTATCACATGTATTAACCTCAACAAATATACAACCACCACAACTGTAATCGTAATTTGGTAAATAGTTAACCAAAAGCGCAATCGTCCTTGTGTCTCTATTCAATTAGACTAACCTGGTTGCTTCTATCATAGTACACTACTCTTTTCTATGTCAAATTAATAACCTTATTTCGACATGATTTTTTCCCTTATTTCGAATTGATTTTTTCCCATTTTTTATCCATGATATAACAATAGCATTATTGTTTTAGGACTTTCCACAAGTTTCTGGATGTCCGATTATATAACCACTTAAGAAATTGTGATAGAATCTGTCCGGTGCAGGGCCTACTCTTTTGTTGGACCCTTTTAACCATATGTATCAGATGATTCTTGGATGTCATAAAAGGATATTCTAATGGGGAACAACACAGAGTCCGAGACAATATAAGGTTAGTTCTCTTGCACTAGTCTTAGAGTTTGATACTTGGATCAGATGGTTGGTATAGTGGTATTCTACTTTAACTCACATTTCGGTGGGGTTTGGTGACGGAGAATGCTATGTTGTGAGGGATCAATATTTTCTCTCCAGTCAGGTTAGCTATGGCTTAAGTCCGAACATTTTAAGTCGGGTGGGTTCTCCAGTGTTGATCGGGGAGTCACTACGTTGGTTCAATCTAGCCCACATTTTGCATTAGCAAAAAAAGAAAGGAGTAAAAGGGGGAAAAAAATCAACGTTGCTACTCACACATATAAATAGGTACATATTCTACACAATTTTTTTGTGGAGCTCACCTTAGATCCCTCACAAATAATCCAAGCCGTTCATTAAATCTAAAACATTTTTTCAAGGGCGCCCGTAAAAAATCAGTTCAATCTGATACTTATAGATACTTGATCCAATCATCTAACTTTCATTTTAATTTTTGGATAATGAATAGTTAGATGATTGAATTAAGCATCTATAGATATCATATTGAGTTAATTTTTTGCGAGGGCCCTTAAAAAATTAACTATTCAACAGAGCACGTATACAAGATTTACGTGGCTTGGGAAAATTCACCTATGTCAATAACCTCGATCGCCAATGAGCTCTTAGCTCAGTTGGCATCACCTATTGCCTCTCTTAGTGAAGGCCCGAGATCGAGCCCCATGAGGAGCTTTGGTTGGGGTTCAAGACTATGGATAGTCTCTGAACCTCTTATGAATTAATTTACGTAACTTTTCGCTAACACTAACTAATGTATACAATATTGGGAAGGGAAAAAAAATCTCGATGGTTTGGAAACCCAAACCTCTCATAGGCTTTTAGACTAGGCTTTGATCACACCCTTGTACCGATAGCTTCCACTGTCATGCTATCAACCAAACAACTCTCATGTGCTCGCAGGTCTACCGCTCAAATCTCCTCCGAAAGAAACGCCAGCTAGTGTGGTCCTGGCTTCTTCTAGCGGAGGAAGTGTTCGACTCCCATTATAATTACTAAAAAACTAACCCTTTACATTCTAGCGTATGACAAAAACAAATAAAAAATCTCCTCCAATATAGTATGTCTTAGATAGTACTCCCTCCATAAAGTCCATCATGCATTTCAATTTGAAATGTTCCAAAATATATTTCCTCTTTAAAAAGTCAGACCAAAAGTGTGTAAATTTACAAAAAACAACTACCCCTCATTAATTAATGTTTCAAAATAGTTTTCAGTAAGAGGGTAACATTGGAAATCTAGTCCAACTTTTTAGGTAGACATGCATTAATTGCATGTTCACTTAAAAAATTGAATTCTTCATATGAGACCGAAATGGTACCATATCAATGTTCTTACATGCAAAAAAAAGAAAAGAAAAGAAAAGAAAAAAACCTTCGTTTGAAACAATCCCTTGTATGGACATATATACATCTGAAAAATAAATTGAAGATCATAAGCTGATGGGTTTAATTAATCATGGCTCATGAAATAATAGGCACGCAATTTTCCAACACTTACCTTTTGGATTTCGAAGCAATTACCCAAGTACGTATTCGACTTATCAATTTAGAAATTTGGATTTATCGATTGAAATTCGAATAAACCATTGCGGCAATTCAAATATATCTCATATTTTTGGTCCCAGTTAGCACTTTTTGTTGTTCCAAAAACATTGTCTCATCACTTCTAAACCAACAGGGTGATGGTACATTCGAATCAGGAAAATCAGGCTAATCACAAAACGTATGGTTACAAGATTGCTGGAAATTAAATCAAATATCAAGCTAGCTAGCCCCGTGCACGTGCAAATAACTGCATGTGCCACACGTTGATAAAGTGAAGTTAGATTTGAGCATTATTTTTTCCAACTTTTCAAGAGCCCATTAATCCTTGAGGCATCTACCTATGCCCCCAAATTCCAACATGGGTCACCCTAGCTAGTAGCTATGACCATTCTTGTCCAGGTTCGATCTAATGCAATAATGGAAAATGACTTTGAGTGATCAGCTGCAGATGCCTAACCAGCAGTAGGGTAATTAACAACCCACTTTATCGTTTAACTTACTCGATTGTAGGGGTCTGGAACATCTTTAGTGATACCCCTATATCGAAGTCCCACTTCATAAAGAGTTAAGTGCCGGTATATAAGAGTTTTCGAGCAGCTACTGTATATTCTAAGATTGACCTTTTTGAGTTACGTGGTTAGATCAAGGGTTAGCAGATCAGTTGGTGCGGGTCGTTACAGTTAATATTAGAGCACAACCTTGATTTACATTGTGCGGGCCACTGCATAAAGAGTTAAGTGGTATAAAAGAGATTCCGAGCATTAAGCTAGTTTTCGTAGCCTAATTTTGTTGTTTTTATGTTGGGGTGACAGCTATTGGCGACGAAAAAAATCGAATGAACTTTTTTGGCAAGGGATTCTTTTTCCGTTGCCCAAAACGACCTAACTAGAAAAATTATTTCCACCATGTTGCTTGAACTCGGAACCTCCAATTTCTAAACCATGCACCACTGAGCCACGCCGCCACTTACGATTTCATTGATAATATTGCAATATTTAATAATTTTAAAAGTAATCTATATATGTATGATATATACCGATATAGATTATTTATTTAAAAACATATTGAATTTTTGAAATTTAAAAAGTAATGAATCTGGCGACGAAATTGTCGCCATAAGGTGCCATTTCACTGACAAAATTCAAGTTGTCACGCCAAATGGTACATTTTGATGACGAAATAGGAATTTTGATGCCAAATGGTTTTTTTTTTTTGGCGAGGAAATGCAATTTCTCGCCAAATGACACTCATTGCGAAAAGGTATGATTTGGTGACAAATTTTGAATTTTCTCACTATAAAAGATTTTTTTGTGTACGTATCTCACACGGTATTTTTTTTGTATGAAAATTCAATGACACGATGACATATGCTATGATATATATGCGTATTTTGGCATGGGTGCACACAAGGATGGAATTAGGATTTTACCCTAGCAGTGACGAAATGTATACTAAAAAAATTTAGTGGTGGCGAAACTATATAAGTTGGGCATAATTTTTTTTTTATATATAATAGTTGCATTTTCTAAAATTCTTGTCATGTCAGTCACTGCCACTAAATCCCCCTATTTCCATCCTTGGGTGCACACCAACTGGCCCACAAGCCCGCCCAAACTCTAACGCTGTCTAAGTTGTTTGAGCTAATTATTGTGACATCAAACAATTTGAAGAATTTCCATACTCAATTCATCAGGGCTAGAATAGAATTTGATCAAACAATTTGATCTAGTTATCACGTTTTGTAAATCAAATAAGTACTCTTCTTCTTTTCCTTTAACTAAGACACTGCAAAACTTTAAAGTGATAATTTTTTTTTTTTTTTTGTCAAGATTGTACGCATTAGCGGAACGATGGAGGGCAAATTGCTTAGTTAACAACCAAAAAGGGTTGGACGTTGCACGTCTCTATAGACTTTAATCCCAAACCTTATAAAACTTTTTTTAATTTAATTTATGCCATAAAATTTTCAGTTTTTTTTTAACAGCGAAAATTTATTTTTTATCAATTGTAATGGATACAGAGATTAAAAGAAGCAAGAGAACAGATAAAAAAATTTCTGTTTGTTGTATTGCACATAAATATTTTTAAATCATAATTTAACTTTTTTGAATATACCTTAGAATATGCGACACCCATATGACAATTTCATGATTGATTTAGATCTGGTAATAACTTGGTATACAACGGAACTTAGACTATTTGTATTTGAATAAATAATTAGGAAAAGTCTACAATACACACCCCTAAAAGGATACACCATATTCACCTATTTTATAGTTCATTCATAACATTTTAGTGTGTTTCGTAATTTTTGTTCTAGAATTCATAACCTTTCAGCAGTACAATTCGTAACATTTTCATTATGATTAATAATATTTTGGTGTATTTTGTAACCTTTAAACGATTCGTAATTTTTTAGCAATACATTTCGTAACATTTTCTTTATAATTCGTAACATTTTAAAGATGCATATGATACATTTCCAAATAAATAATGTGTATTATAATCTTTCTCAAATAATTATAGGGGGACAACAAAAAGAAGAGAAAAGTTAGTTAGTAGACTATAGACTATTTCTCGTCCTTCGGAAGAATTTGATCGATGGTGGTTAAGCGTCACTCCAAAAAGTACCACTTTTTATAGTGAGAGATATTGGTGGTACACTCAATCATGCAGGGACATACCAGACCTGATTTTTTAGGTTTGTGAATGTGACTGATGTTTTTTTAGCCCATTTAATTTATTCACTCGTTTTTCGATTATCATAATCATTTGTTTAATAATTGAAGTAAACAAAGCGTTGTGTTCGTTCAAATGCACGGGACACAAATAAATCCCATTTATGTTTTTTTTTTTGCGGCTCCACGTTTCAAACAGATGGCCACTATAGTATTTGATAGTTCAATTCTTTCATGTTTCATGTTCGATCGATGCACGCCAACATTATTCACATTTTATGCACTGAAAGACGTGTGTGATAGAGAATGAGTATGAGATATCACGTGGCGGTGTTCCAGCGGCATACAATAATTTTTCCTCCATATTCACACCTCTCCCGTGGCTACCTACGCCTCTCTCTCTCTCTCTCTCTCTCTTTCTCCAAAATAATTCAAAAATCTAGAAAATTAGAATTGTGGTTTTAGATGCTTTGAAGGCAAATCACATTTGCTTAGTATATTGATGCATCGATTGATTATGCAGAGTTTTCTAGCAAACACAGAGACCTCCCCTAGTATTTATGAAATTACTCTTTCCTCCCCTATATATATATTTTTCTGACAATATGCAATGACTTCCCCTTCATTACTTAATTAGTCGTTAGTGGACTTGACGGAATATGCTGAAATCATCAATTCATCTTACTAGGATGGAGTACCAATTTTGCCCCATCCAAAATACCACACACATTAAGAAACCCTCATCTTCTGTTTTTATCTTCGTCGCCTCTGAATATGCAAAACACCATAGGCGTTGATGTCTACTTATTTTTTTACATCAGAGTAGAAATGGTTATTTTGATCTCACCATCGATCTCAACAATTGTGTTTTAGCTTGCTTTCGCTATATATTTATCTCCTCTAAACTGTAGTTATTATCAACTCCAAGGGAGTTCATTTGTGGTCGCACGCCTAGCCTTAATCTTTGGGTTCACTCCCTCCTATCTCTTGCTATGTACCAACTCGCATGAGCCATTCCATACAAGAAATTTGTTCTGACAGTAATTGAGGTTTCTTGCTAGTAATCGAAAGAATTGTTTCCTCAGGAATTAGTAAAATTGCACGTAACATAGCTGAACACCCATGAACACCCTTAAGTTGTTGAAAAAGGGAAAATATATCGCTATCATTAGTTAATTTCTTTCCCTATCTAATAAAGAAGGAAGTTTATTGTACCCCTTTTTTTTTTTTGGAAAAATTGGAAGTATTTAATACTCCACGTATGCTGTTTGGATCAGAGCCAATTGAATGGGAAATTCTTTGCTTTTGACCAAGTAGGTGTAATTCGCTTTCACAAACTAACTAGTTGCATACAGGGAAGCCTATCTCATGATTCTTCTAGCTTCTGTCGTATTAGGTAAAATTGTCTTCTTTTTCTACGGCTTTTTTTTGTTGCAATTGTTTGGTCCATTTGGCTTTCTTTCCATTTTTTCTGTTTCCGACTAGTGATGGCAACGGGACAGATCGGGGACGGATGTTACTATCCTTGTACCCAATCACCGAACTCCATTCCCATCCCCGCCTAGATCCTCGACGAAGATTTATTTTTGTCCTCCATCCCCGCCCCAAAAGGGGAACATGCGAGCAATTATAGGATATCAAAAGAATTTGCCAAGCCTATATATATAAATGCGTTGGAAATTTTCTTGGGTTTTTGTTTTCCTAGTGGAGCTCAAAAATTTCGTGTATTTTGAATCCCATTTACGGGATTATCCACGGGAGGGGGGAGGGTGTTTGTGGCTGTTGATGTGGGAGTGGGAATGAGACAATGAGTCGACTGAATTCATAGGGTGTTTCCGGCAGTGAGTAAGTTGTTGAAAAAGAATTTTATGCAATTAAGTTGATAGTTGTTTCTAGTAATGAATAAGTTGTTGAAAATTGTTAAATTATTTTAATAGTGAATAAGTCGTAGATAGGTATGTGGATTGTTTGTGAGTAAAAAAGTTATTGATAAAGAAGTTATTAGTTAGTGTGAACAACAAGTTAAAATGCAAAAACTTGTTGATTAAAGTGAACAAGATGGTAAATGGCCCATGTTTTTTTCTAAAAAACTTAGTGAAAACGGGGCCAACCCCTAAGTATTAATGTAAAAAAGTATGTATATCACAGGGGATTCGGGGCAAATCAGAGCAAGGAACGGATTCAAGGCGGGAACAAGCTTACCTCCGAATCTTTCATATCCCGATTCCTGAATTTTTTCATAAAAGAATCTTCATACCCGACCCGATCTCTGAAAAAAATCTCTGAATCTCCCATCCGTTCGGGGCAGCGATCGGATCGGATCGATACATACGGGTCGGACAAAATAGCCATCACTCGTTTTGAACGTCAAGGGTGTCCGAGTCAGTTTATCCGCACCTCAACTAATCCCATTAAAGATAGGCTATCCAGGCTGAAATGAGGAAATATTTGGAACATGAATTGTACTTTCTTGCGGTACTTCGAGATGAATTGTATGGGTATCAAACCCACAAACCAATCGAACTAATCCTTGGAGCTATCCATATGTCAGTGGATAACTATCAAGTCATTTTATAAGATGTCACATGCACCTAATTGGAGGATGTTCTGGATCAGATAAAATTTTCAGTGGCTAACTATGTAAAATGGGAGAAAATGACTTATTAATTATGTCACACCCCACTCCGGCCAGCACCCAAATGAGCCCAAACCGACGTGGGAGTGCAACATCAACCACCAATTCAATCCTACCATTCGAGTTCTAGTAATTAAGTTAATCAAAAATCATTTTATTGATAACGCAAAACATAACGTTTTTACAAACATAGCGGAAGTCTTAAGAAAACGTTAAACTATATAGATATTAACATAGGCTGCAACTACATCTCTATCTACAAAATTTCGCCAAAACTCGTCCAGCCTTCCCGACATGCTATCCTAAGCGAGGCTACAACCACACGATGATCAGCAGTGGATTTCTACAACGCCTGCAAAACTGGATTTCAGAATGGAATCCGGGAGTGTTTATGAGACATAGATACAATTCCATATTAAAGGTACAGTTAAAAGATAATCTCAACTTGTCAAACAGTAAACCAAGCAATTAAAAGCAACACCGGGCACACAACCAATAATTTAAGGCACAAAAGCCTTTTGACATAAAGCCAATCACCGGGCACACAGCCAATAACTTAAGGCATAAAGTCAATCACCGGGCACTAAGCCAACATTCAAGTTCAATTCAATATAGAATAACATTTATGAATCAAACACTCACATATCACAATCGAATCTCGTGTCTTACACCCCATGCTCTCAACCATCGTTAAATAAGCAATATGGCTAATGATATGGTGTGCCTCACACGCGAACATTCCCAACATATCATAAGCTAAACAACACTAGCATGATATACACTCACCATTATAGCAATATCTTATTAAAGATAACCATATCAAAAGCTTACTACGATTAGCAAGATATACACTCACCACCGCAGCAATATTTTATTGAGAAGAACCATATCAGACACACTCACTATGATAAAATTGATGAAAAACATAGCTCTAAAAGCTGCCCAGATTTCCAGAATTACCAAACCATCAATTTCGAAACAAAAACTGATTTTTCTTAGAAGTAACTAAGGCACAAACCTTACATATTCAGAAAGATATGTAAGTCTAGTTTCAGAATCAAGAAACGGTGCGTAAAACCGACACCCGAGCTATGAGATATGTTCGTTTTCTCAAAATGTGTCTGTGCTGTCTGCCCAGACGCGAATCTGACAGCAGCTTGGTTTATAATTTTTATCTTTTTCCACACTTCTCAAAAAATTCTGAAATTTTTACAGCATAAACTACACACATATAGGCATCTATAGTAAAAATACCAGAAAATAACATGGTCGGCATGTTGATGAGAAAAATTCGTCAAAAACAGAACATATTCAACTTTGGTCAAACACAGTTTTGCATAACCATAAGATACACGAATTTTCTGGAATAAAACTCCAATCCAACCTCATAAACCCTCTCCCATGGATTCAATTCAGTGCATATAAGATGCAAAACATGAAATGCAGCATGAGAAACATGAAATTCAACACTTATGAAAAAAATACCTAGTTAAGCTTCAATTCAACCTAACCTAATTTTCTTCTTCTTCTTCTCCCTCCGCTGATCTATCTCTCTCTCTCTCTCTCTCTCTCTCTCTAACGTAGAAGACAAAACTCTTTTGAGTTTCTTCTTCTTCTTCTTTTTCTTCTTTTAATGAAACACACACACACCTCACCAAGACACACGGCACACATGCACAACTCTTTAAAAAAATGCACTTTGCCCCTTTAAGTTACTAAAGTATAACACAAAAGTACCTCAAATATAAAAGATGTTACAAATTAGGTTATTCTGTTAAATGGTTTTTTTGAATGATTTGAAACCATTAGTGGCGGTGTTGTGAGTTTATTTTGATGGCATCTTTGCCAACAATGATGGGCCTTTTTACGCAAGCTTTTGCTCGGGAATTGGTTCCCAACTCAATTGGAGTCCATGGAGCCTCCGGTGCCAAGACACAATGAGGCCTTGCTATGCTGTTTTTATGGATCTCACTCGTTGTTCAATTTTACTATTATATGAAATCGTTGTGTTTTTTTTTTTCAATCATTGTTCATTTTTACATTAGATATGAATTACATAGTACAAACCCGAGATACTATATCAATTGTAAGAGTTCACGAGACAAGCAACCTCAACAACTCAACTAATACAAGAAATATGCCCATTATAGGGTAGAAACACCCACACGCAGAGGCGCTCTCTCTCTCTCTCTCTCTCTCTCTATAGAATTCGTACAGGTAAGGCTTCGTTAGGTTTCTTCTGCCTGGGGGGGAGGCGCTGCCTCTCCCGTCCTCCCCCTGGGCTTCCATCTTTTTCTTCCCTTCTCCCTCTCCCCTTTCTCCTCCCACCTCCTTCCTCCATCGCCGCTTCCCCTTTTCGACTTCGTCTTCTCCTGTCCGCCATTGTATCCCGTTGGATTTCTTCTCTTGGGTTGATCCGGGTTTTGGGCCTAATGGCTAGGTGGCGAATCAGCGATAGGTGGTGGCGTGGTTGTGGTCCCCAACGGTTCTGCTTCATGGAAGAACTAGTTCTCGCTTAACGGCTAGGTGGCTGATGGGTTTCTCATCTTTTGTTGGGTCGCGGCGTGGGCTTCTGGCCTTCGTTGACTCTACCATTGGTGAATCTGATTTCTGCGGTGGCTGTGGTGGTGGAGGTTTGGATGTAGGTGGTGGTGGGGTTTCGGGGGGAAGCAGTTAGGGCCCTTTTTTGTTGCTTTATTTTGCAAGTTCTTTGGACAGTATGGGAGATGGTTGTTGTTGATCGGTTGGATTGGTGGCGCGGTGGGGTTGGTGGTGGTGGTTTGGATTTATGGATGGTGGTAACACTCGGAGCTGTGGATTTGGCAGCTGGCTATGGTGGTTGCAGGAGAAAGGTGGTTTTGGTGGTTGTGGGTGGGTTGTGGTGGGGCGGCTTGTGGTGGGGTGGTCAGGCCGTTCTTCGGAATAGCAACAAGGGCTTGTTCCCCGGGCTCTGGGGATGGTGGCAGCAGCAGCTCGTCTCACTCCAAGTGGCCGCGGTTGGTGGTGGATAGGGTTGCTGTTTAGGCTAGTCCATGTTGTCTATGGGTTGGTATCCGACTAGGCCTATGTTGTCTAGGGGTTATGCCTTTTAGTTTTTGGGTTAGGGTTTCGGTATTTTGGGCTTAATTGTTGTATTTGGGTTTTGGGTTTCTTGCTATATCTTTACCTATTTAGACCCCTTTGATGTTCTAGGCTTGGCCCATTGGGTACTTTGTTGGTTTCTTGCCAACTTAAGCTTTGCTTTGTAATCTTTTTTCTTATTAATAAAATTTTTTGCTTTGTTGTTCAAAAAAAAAAAATCCACACGCAGGTGGAGAGACTCGAACTCCTGACTTCCTAGTGAGATGCAAGAGTTCTAGCCAACTGAGTTAGCCCCAGTTAGTTCAACTACTTTAGTATGTGGTTCATTCAAAAATTTGATTGATTGAACGTCGAATTTGTTAGTTTTGTGTCAAATTATATATAGTTATTTGATTTGTCTTGACGAAAGGAATAAGAAAAATTAAAAATTATGATTGAAACTCAATTTATTTCAAATAAAAATTAAAATAAGCAAATATATTTTGAGTTTCGATCATAATTTTTTATATTTCCGATTTTTCTCGTCAAGATGAACCAATAATTCATACAAACTTGACGCAAAACTATTAAATGCAACAAAAATTTAAATTTGAATAAAAACATAAAAAAAGCCAAGTGGCTTATGTGACTCTTTAGCCAAACCAAGGCCAAATTTGTGTTGTGTGGAGTAAGGTTAATCTTAGTTATTTTTTTAATTTAATCTTCCAGGAGTTAATCTTAGTTATTCCAGTGAATAGATTGGAATTTTTTTTGCCAATATTGTATACAACAGTGTGGGGTTAGTGGGAGAATTAGTTAGTTAGTCCATAGAAAATCCAGAAACTGTCCAAAGTTCTGAATCTCAAATGCCTTTGATGAGGCTCAAACTCTGGCTTTCCTTGTGAGAGGACCACAAGTTAACCGCTTCGCTACAAACCTTTTGTTTAATGGATTGGATTTTCTTGATTCCGGCCCATGAGGTTGATTGTGGGTCTTGGGTAGTCAGGGTAGATAAATTGTACTTGTTGGCGACAATAATAGTAAAACTTTCGTTTGGAGAAGGATTAAAATAAATTTTATATCAATAACTGTCAGTTTAAGGTTTTACTGTTAATTGCAGATCACTGAGATCAGTATCTAGTTTTCATTCCAACCACTAGTTTCGAGCATCTAATATTTTTTTATACTGTTGATAAAAAAAATATTTTTATACTCCAATTATTGAACTAGTCACGTAAATTTTCTTAAAAAGAAAAGACTCCATCAATCATTCAAAAGATACGTATACTGGCGAAAAACATAAATCCACATATATTGTTCCACGTGAAGCAACAAGAATGATTTGCATACGATTTATGAAACATGTTTGTATTACCATAAGGTAATTTAATTATGTGGTTGAGATTAGAAAACCGACAAGAATTAAAAGTTTGTGTTTTTTAAACAATTGAATATAAGTCTACGACCCATAATTTTAACCGACGTGCTTTTTTTTTTTTTGAGAATCCGCGACAATGTTCGTTTTGTGAAGGATTCTTGAGGTCATTTTGTTATGAGAGATAAGTAATCTCCCTTGTCAGCCCATCTTGTTAAAATATTACGACCTTTGAACTTTGAAGAGCATCACATAAAAGTTTTCATTTGTTGACTCCATTTGACTTCAGACTAGTTCGGTTCATTTGGTGCATTTGATCCGCCCTCAAAGAAATGCGTGTGCATGGGATAGAAGAATTGCAGGGAAAAAATTATTTTATTGTATATGTGAATGACAGAGATCGATTGTAAGAAAATAAGAAATATATCACAAGTATTTGAGATATTTAGAGAGAGTTCTAATTAACAAAATATATATATATATATATATATATATATATATAATTTGTTTAGATAGGGTTTTTACAGATTGGATAGTACAGATTGTATAACCATAAGCACAGTATGTACTCCCTCCGTCCCTTATTTATAGTCCGGTATTCCATTTTGGGTTGTCCCTTAATAAGTGTTCATTTTGTAAAGTTAGTGGTTAAAAGTTGGTGAATTGTCTATTTTGTCCTTCAAAGTAGATTCTATTTTAAAAAGTAAGTGAGTAAAAGTGTAATAATGATGGGTAAGTAAGGAAAGTGGAGAAAAAAGTTGATGTGAAAGGTATAATGATGATGTCTTTTTAATAAATTGAAATTACGAAGCAGGACACTTAAAAAGAGACGGAGGGAGTAAGCTAGTAGGCACTAACTTATATATTACTCAACGTTTCAATCTCTAGCCAATGTAGGAGGGATTCACAATCTCCTCCATTTAAGATCGCTGCATCTTGAATTACCAAAAAAAAATAAAAGATCAAGATCGTTGCTTCTTAGTTGCGCCTGGCCGTGATCCAATTACTTCTACCCACCAAGCAATGTGACAAGTACCAGCTTAAGCACATCAAGCTCAAGCTCGTCTCATCTGAGACCCACTAAAGCTCGACAAGCACCTCAAGCTCGTCCCTTGTGGCCAACCTTAGCACGTCTTCTCGCGGGACTCACCTCACACTTTTGGTTGGTGTATCCTCTTACCACAAGTTACAAAGTGCTCCCAATTATTTTGTTAACCATTAGTCTAACCATGTGATCAAGCTCAAGCTTCTCTCATCTAAGACCCATTAAAGCACAACAAGTACCTCAAGCTTGTCCCTTGTTTGGCCCCACCTAAGGACGTCTCCTTGCTAGACCCACTTCACTTCCGTTACCATGTTAACCATTAGTTTAACCACATGGTCAAGCTCAAGCTCCTCTCATCTGCCACCCTCTAAAGTACGATAAGCACTTCAAACTCGTCCTTTGTTTGGCCAACCTAAAGACATCTCCTTGCGGGACACACACTCTTCCTGTTGGCATATTCTCTTACACAACCTTTAACATAGCACTCCAATAAACCTGTTAACCCTAAGCCTAATTACGTGTAAATAGAGACATCTCCAAATCACTTGGGGAAAAAACTGAATACTATTATATTGGTCTTCTTTACTTGTAGCTTTTGTAATCTCCCGTATTTATTTTTAATTATTGAGAGTAATCGCTTGAATATACTCCTACTATAGATGAGTGCTACAAAAGCAAAATTCTTCATCGCGCGATTATACCCAAATGCTCTAGCAAATATATTTACAATCCATCTTCAAATGTATGGGTGCAATAACACGAGCAATTCTTTGTTCATCACATTTTAAGTACTATGTTTTTTTTTTTTTTTTGACATGGTTTTAAGTACTATGTGGTGTGCCATAAATGCTTGAATTTAACGTGTTTAACTAAATGATTAACGAGAAGCATTCTATTAATATATTGGTGACACGCGACATCATATGCAAAATATGTCACCAAAATGCGTTGGGGCATGATAAATAGGAGGATTGACAAGGTTTAGCGAAGAGTCTCTCAGAGCAAGGGATTGGGCTCTCGTCTAGTGTTATCTGCCCTCGAGCCTTTTTCAGTTTGGGCTATGGCTTTTCTGAGTTAAAAAAATAATCGAAACCATTCACATTTTAGAGCTTACCGAGACCATTGACCACGTAGAAAATCATGTTGATCGGGAACCGTTTGTTTTCATTTTGATATTTTTATTTTTAGGTAATTGTATCAAATTGGTTGCACAATCCAGTATTGCACACATTTTTTAAATAAGATTAATACATTTCAAAATTATATTAAATGGTGTTTGATAAACACAATTTTTGACGTGCTCTATATTCTTGGTGATATCTAAAACGTGAGTGATTTCAAATATTATTGTGAACCCGAAAAAGACCTACAAATGGTCATATTGGAGGGAGTAACACTGGACGGTGTGCCAGTCCCAGCGCAAGAAAGTCACTCACCACAAACAACCACTCTCTCCCCTTATATATATCTTCCAAAGTTACACCCAAGAGTTATTTCCCTATTTCCTACTCTCTCTCTCTCTCTCTTTCTCTCTCCAACTATTAGCCCTCTTGCATTCCATCAGCAGAACCACAGAGCTGCAGCAGCACTTGCAGCAGAACAATAGTCAAAATCGATCCTCCATCACTAGTTAGTTCCATAACGGTCTTTTCCTCCCCATTTTACCCTCCCATTCCCATCCAATTTCCACACCACCACTAGATCTCAAAAAAAAAATCCCCGAAAAAGATGATTACTTGGCACGACCTGTACAACGTGCTGACGGCGGTGATCCCCCTCTACGTGGCGATGATCCTCGCCTACGGATCCGTGCGGTGGTGGAAGATCTTCAGCCCCGACCAGTGCTCCGGCATCAACCGCTTCGTGGCCATCTTCGCTGTCCCGCTCCTCTCCTTCCACTTCATCTCCACCAACGACCCTTACGCCATGAACTTCCGCTTCATCGCCGCCGACACCCTCCAGAAGCTCATCATGCTCGTCCTCCTCACCGCCTGGGCCAGCCTCTCCCGGAACGGCAGCCTCGAGTGGATGATCACCATCTTCTCCCTCTCCACGCTCCCCAACACCCTCGTTATGGGCATCCCCCTCCTCAAGGCCATGTACGGCACCTACTCCGGCAGCCTCATGGTCCAGATCGTTGTCCTCCAGTGCATCATCTGGTACTGTCGCCGGCTGTCTACTTTTTCAACTTGTTCGATAAGTTTTCTTTCCCAAATTATTTAAGGAAAAGAAAGTCTTCGAATTTTGGTATTCTGTATTTTGCTTCTTTGTTTTTTTTTGGGTCAAACGGAAATTCCTATTCTGTATTTTGCTGATTGTGAGGTAAACGTACGGTTTTTCATACGTCTTGTCATTATCTCCATCAGGTACACCCTCCTGCTCTTCCTCTTCGAGTACCGCGGCGCGAAGATGCTAATAATGGAGCAGTTCCCAGAGACGGCCGCCTCGATCGTGTCCTTCAAGGTCGAGTCTGACGTCGTTTCCCTCGACGGCCACGATTTTCTCGAGACCGACGCGGAGATTGGGGACGACGGGAAGCTGCACGTGACGGTGAGGAAGTCGAACGCGTCGAGGCGGTCGTTGGGCGGGCACGGGAACAATAACTACTTGGGGCTGACGCCGCGGCCGTCAAATCTCACGGGAGCCGAGATTTACAGTCTCAGCTCGTCGAGGAACCCGACGCCGCGGGGGTCGAACTTTAACCACTCGGATTTCTACTCCATGATGGGGTTTCCCGGAGGGAGGTTGTCCAACTTCGGACCGGCCGACATGTACTCGGTTCAATCGTCGAGAGGGCCAACGCCGAGGCCGTCCAACTTCGAAGAAAACTGCGCGGCCGGGGCGCAGGCTATGAACTCGCCGAGGTTCGGGTACTTTCCCGCGCCGGCGGTGCCCGGTTCTTACCCGGCGCCTAATCCGGAAATTGCGAATGCGGTTCCCATCAAGGGTTTGAAAAATCAAGGCCAGCAAGTCGCGCAGCCGCAGCAGCAGATTATCAAGGCAGGGAGCAACGACGCCAAGGAGCTTCACATGTTTGTGTGGAGCTCTAGCGCGTCGCCCGTGTCGGAAGGCGGTGGGCTGCACGTGTTCGGTAGCAACGAGTACGGCGCGTCGACGGAGCAGTCCGGACGGTCCGATCACGGCGCCAAGGAAATCAGGATGTTGGTCTCTGATCACCCGCAAAATGGGGAGAACAAAGGTAATACTATATTCCCGTCACGAGTACCCAGTCCTGGAGTACTGGTACTAAACAATTGACTATTCAGTCACTACCAGTTTAATTTAATGTTGAGTCTTAACTTCTTCTCACACAGGAGCTGAATTTGAATTTTAAGTGCAAGACGACGATTTTCCCAGTCTCCTTAAAAGAATTTCTATGTTTGTTTTCTGTCAATGAGGACTGAAAAAAGAGTAAAGAAATAACAAGGATTCGGCTTATATCTGTTGTCCAATTACAGAGAAGTCTCGTATCAACCGTTCATTTCAGTAATAAATAGTTCAAGCTTTTAAAGAACTCTTCCCGAAGTTACCCAAAAGGAAAAAAAAAAACTCTTCCCGGAAGAAACCTTCAACGAAATCTTGCCATTGAAACAGTTTTGAATGGATGAGATTACACAAACAAACTCCTTTCATGAACGGCAGAGAAGCCTAATTCAAATAACTGTTTTATTAATCTTGCTTGTAAAAAATTGTTATATAGACAATACTGCTGTATTCATGTACTTTGTGGGTTTTGATTTTCTCTATTTGCAATTTATGGAAGTAATGCCGGGAACAGAGGAGTTTGGTGGGGAGGACTTCAGCTTTGGTGGTGCCGGAGATAAAGGAGGAGAGGAGGAGAGAGAAAAGGAGGGACCCATTGGCCTCTCAAAGCTGGGGTCCAGCTCCACGGCTGAGCTACATCCTAAAGTTGCGGGCGGTAACCATTCTGGCGCCGGAAAACAGATGCCTCCGGCAAGTGTCATGACCCGTCTGATCTTGATCATGGTTTGGCGTAAGCTTATCCGAAACCCCAACACCTACTCGAGCATCATTGGCCTAGCTTGGTCTCTAATCTCGTACCGGTAAGCAAATCCGATAATTTTTTGATAACCCATGTGTTCGTGTAAGCTTACGCTCAATTAATCTTAGAGATCAACAAAAAAATTGCAGGTGGCATGTGGCTATGCCGGCAATAATAAAGCAGTCAATTTCGATACTCTCAGATGCTGGTCTTGGAATGGCTATGTTCAGCCTAGGTGAGTAGTCCTCGCGCGTTTCATGGCTGTTGTTTAGCTCTCAATGCACAGACCCATCCTCAACATTTACACCTGTTTTCCAAAATTCTTGATTTCTTTCCCATCATATTCATTTTCAGTGCTACATGAGCACATATGAAACAAAATAGATCCTCTGAAAATCAGTTAGTTATTTCCTCACAAGCCAAAAGAAGAAATGAATTAAACTATGCATTTCGGCGCATCTTAGGAGACAAATAAGAAAGCAGCTAGATATAATAATGGGTATATGTTTGGTTTTCGTGTCATATCATGTCATGTTTGTGTCAGAGTTTTCTCAACCTTAACTCAACTTGTTTAACTTTTCATGTTATCATGTCATGTCATATTTGTGTTCGGTGCCAAGAATAGCTAACCCTAGTCCATTAATTTGTTGTCGGGTCGAAAATTTCCACCCTAGTTGTATACAGAAACAAATCTTCTTTGGTCTGAAAAAATGAGCGGAACTGTCTGCTTTATTTATGTGTAGTTCTGTTTTGGGCTCACTTAAATTATCCAAAATCATTAATTTTTATATCTCGTTGAAAGCATCCACTACAATGAAAATCATGTTTATATGATACAAAAGATCTGCAATTATCTTCTTTCTTTCTTTTTTCCAAATCACTCTACATCAAATCATATATATCGAGAGCTAATTTCAGGAACTGCTCCATAAGCATATATAGGGGGGCATCGTGTCGTGTCAGAATTCTCTCAATCCTAACTTATAATCTGTTTAGTTTTTTATGTTATCGTGTTTCGTCATATTTGTATTCTATGTCCGAAATAACTGATTTTAATCCACTAATTTTGTGTCATGTTCTCGTATCTTGTCGAAATTCCCACGCTAAGCATATATGTGTGGTTGAGCACAATAATTTTCAACCATCCATTCTTGCGCACTTGGTAACCCAAGAAGGCAAGAAGCCATGAAATTATCACATGCAATGAATGGATAGGTGACCGCCCGACAAGGTGGGGCCGATACACGGTGTCAGTAAACGGTCCCCAACCGGCGGTCTCTCTTTAGGATAGATACCTTAATGGTTACTCACCACCGAAAGTAGTTGGGAAAATTCCGTTAAAAGGAAAATGATTAATCATCTCTGATTGGGATTTTGCCTGATTTTTCCTTTTCTTTTTGTGTTTCTGTTTTTGTGGTGTGACCAAAAGGCCTGTTTATGGCTCTTCAACCCAAGATAATCGCATGTGGGAATTCGGTCGCCACGTTCGCCATGGCCGTGAGGTTCCTCACCGGCCCGGCTGTGATGGCCGTGGCTTCCATTGTCGTTGGCCTCCGCGGGACCCTCCTTCACGTCGCCATTGTGCAGGTAGGTACCTTCTCAATTAGTTTTTTCATTGTCTTTGAGGTAATCATTTTCCAAAAAAAAAAAAAAAAGATAATCACAACGCTGTTTATTTACTAGTACTCCCTCCGTCCCTTTTTTTGTGTCCAGTATTCCATTTTGGGCTGTCCCTTAATAAGTGTTCATTTTGTAAAGTTAGGGGGGTAAAAGTTGGTGTATTATCTATTTTGTCTCTAAAAGTAGATTTTATTTTGAAAAGTTAGTGAGTAAAAGTGTAATGATGATGGATAAGTAAGAAAAGTGGAAGAAAAAGTTTATGTGAAAGATGGAATGATGATGTCTTTTTAATAAGTTGGAGTTACAAAGCAGGACACTTAAAAAGGGACGGAGGAAGTATCATTTAACAGGATACGTAAGTATATAATCGTCGAGCAAAGTAAATATATTTTCGTATTCATTGTATGTAGCTCTTATCATGCTAAATTTGATTAATTTGGATCTATTTATTTTCTTTCCTGGGATTGTTCACTTGAAAAACAATCAAGGTGCACATAAGCTCGCTCACACAGACACAAAATATCAAAAACATGTACCGATTTATTCATTTCCTCCCACTTTATGGGTATTTTCTATTTGTGTGAAGGTTTTTTAAACTGTGATATCCATCTGTATTGCACTTTGTTGTCACATTGTTTCTGAAGTACCTCGATGTAAAGTTATTTGACATTATGCTATCCAAACAGGCCGCACTTCCACAAGGGATTGTTCCATTTGTTTTCGCGAAAGAATATAACGTTCATCCCGCAATTCTTAGCACTGCGTAAGTTTTAAATTCTCATACGTTCAGTTCGAAATTCTTTCTTTTTCTCTTTAATTTGTGAAACTAACGGTTCGATCTCTTTGTTCTGGAAAATATTTCAGGGTTATCTTTGGAATGTTGATTGCATTGCCAATCACTCTAGTGTACTACATACTTCTCGGATTATGAAATCTCCCAAAACATGAAAGAAAGGGGAAATTCGGAGAGAAGATTTTATACATTGCTCGATAAAACTCTCACTTGGGAGAATCGATGGGTGCACGTGCCATGGTATTTTTACTAGTTATCCATGGAAGAACTCATTGGAGGTCGTTTTCTAAAGAACTAGCTTAAGCTCCAGGACACTTTGTGTCGATAGTTTTTGACTTAAGCGAATCCCCTATGGAAGGATCTTCTGCCGATTGAACTACATGTGTTATCGGTTTGGTCACCGGGAGGGGGAAAAATTGGAGGGCTTGGTGAGGAGAAGGGAGACAAGAGGGAGGAAATCTCGGAAAGTCGTAAAATGGAGATTTGACTTGTAATTTCTCATCATAATCTTCGCGCTTGTAAAGTTTGATTTTATGATTAACCTTTTGTCGTTTTTATTAGGAGGAGGATATTCATTTGCATTTTCATGTTTAGATATTTCTCCAGCTAATTAATCAGAAAAGAGTCTTGTTTGTTGTTTTTTGCTTGGCTTGTATGTAATTACTTGGAACTTTTACGAGCAAAAAGTGGGGATTGTACATTTTAACTTTCATAGAGAGAGAGAGAGAGAGAGAGAGAGAGACATGCACTCTACAACTTTCACGCCAAGAAAAAATGAACAGAGAAAAGGAGAAAATTGGAGTCTGAGGGACCTTAGAAAGCATGGTATCTTTCTGTTTGGTGGGGTTTTTTTTGGTAACTTTAGGTTTAGGTGATTTATTTAATGAGAAATATTACTCCACTACAAACAAATTTGATGTCGAGGATCAAAAAAAAAAAAAAAAATCAAATTTGATGTCAAGTTGACTACAACTTGCTTGGTGATTGACCCTTTTTTTTTTTTCCTCGACTTGGTGATTTACCCTAGGCATATGAAACAAAGAATAAAAAGGTGAAATTCTTTAAATGAATGATTTAAAGAAGTTCAAGAGACTATCCATAATCTTTAGCTCTAACGTCAATACCGAAGCTCAAATTCTGGCTTGACACATACGAGGACTAGGAGATATCAACTATATATATATACTAAAGGTCATTGGCAAATCATTAATTTGTTAACGTATGTCGTGATAGATTTTGATTTTTATCAACCCAGATTTTTGCATTTGTTATTTTCTTTACCAAGTTTTGAGATCAATTTTTTTTTCAAAATTGAATAAAAAAAAGAAAAAGATATACGTTTGTGAATCATTAACAGTGACAATATCGACTTTTGCAAAAAAAAAAAAAAAAGAAATGGAAACGTAAGGAATATTATTATGATTAGAGAGAAATGTGAGGTGAGATATGATGAGGAAAGCGGAAAGCTGGGGTCAAAAAAGTGCTTACCTTTGTTTAAGCTTTTGATGCCCGGGCCATACCCTACACCTAAGAGCCGTCTAGCTTTTTTAAAAGCAATAGAGTGGTGGGTCGTTGGTTCAATCAATCAAAACTTTCTTTTTGGAAGCCCAAAATTAGGCTAAGTTCCGCTGAGGGGATTTTTTAGATTTTGGGGGTTTTTTTAAAGATTTTGGGGGGTTTTTATGTAATTATTTAAATTTTTTCCGCGTTCATGCCTAATTCTTCTAAATTATTGGTTTGTTTCGTCAAAACGAATCGAAAAAGTAAACAATTATGACTTTTATCCAAATATTTTTAAAAAATCCAAGATTAAAAAGTCGGCACTGGCTTTGAGATCATTAGAATTAGGGTTTGATTTTTGAGATCAATCCGTCAAAAGAAATTTCTTGTGAATTCTTTAAATCCGAGGATGGCTTGTCTTTGACCGAATCAAGAAAATGATTAGTCGAAGTGCGTGTGAGCTAGGCCGAGTATCCCTCACTATAAAAAAGAAAAGAAAAGAAAAGAAAAACTTACTTTATTGGAAGATGCTGCTAGCACGTGAGTGAGACCAACAGACCACTCTCTCTTTCAGTTCAATTCACTTCGCACTAGATGTCATCACCTCCAAAAGTTGTTTCTTATCATCCCAATCCAATATTAGTAGTTAACACAACACTGCCATTTTTTTTATATAGAGCAATCAACTGTTCCACTTGCATAGTTTACATTTACCACAATTAAGTAATTTAAGAGTCATAAAGTTAACCATCCGACAAATTTCGAATAACATGCACTAGGAGTAACTAACTACAAACTTAAAAGATGTAACCATGTTAGTATTTTCTATTAGTCTATATCATGTTCCCACCCGAGCAATTCCTCAAACTAATGAAGCTACAACCCTATCTAAGGTAGTGGAGCTGCCAAGAATGTTTTAGGCTATCTACAAATATATTTCTCGAACTGTATAGTACCTCTTGACCCAAGTAATTGAATTTGTAATCTGTTTAGGATAAGCCTAGCCATATAAATATATGCAAATTATATAAATACATACATTAATACACACACACACCACGGATCAAGTGAGGGATCCCTTATTTTGTTAAAATGTGGGACTCTCATTTTCAGATCAAATTTTGAAAATCCGAACCGTTCAATGTATGCAGAATGTGATTTTAAGGGTCCTCACGAGAAATCAGCAAAAAAAATGATCGATAAGGGCTTCATCCGAGTAGTTTTTTTTTTGAACCATTCAATGAAAACTGCTCGGATGAAGCCTTTTCTGGTCATTTTTTTTTGCTAATTTCTCGTGGGAACTCTTAAAATCATATTCTGATCACTTTGAGCAGTTCGAATTATCGAAATTCAATCGGGAAGGAGAGTCCGGCATTTTAATATGCGGAATCCCTCACCGAAACCTGACTCTGTGTGTGTGTGTGTGTGTGTGTGTGTATATATATATATATATATGAAGATGTCTACACCAGTTTTTTTTTTTTATCATTTGTTAAACCTAATCTACTCTTTCCTAGGAGACTTGGGAAGAGGGATGAGTGTTTACGTGAATTGAACCAGTTTACTCAACGACTTATTCCTAAAGCACCAGTTCTACTGCCCTAACTATATAGGTAATTGCTTAGGATCCGACTTCTCTACAGTTGACTGCAGAGAAACATGTGTGGTTCAATTTGAACCATTCATCTTGATAATCAATGGTTTAGATTTTCTGAAACTGTTACCGGTAAAATATATATTCTTACCGGTAAAAATATGAAAATAAATCTAGACCATTAAAACTATCATCCGACGGTTGTGATCACTTGAAGCGCACCTCTACAAGTCAAATTCATTTCTTAAGTAGAACCGCCACCAAAAAGAGGAGCGATTTAAGACGGTGGGAGTATTGTCATTTTATTTTTGTTTGAGGTGGGTAAAAATATTGGGCGCCGCACTAGATAATCGAAATGAGCGTAACGTTTATAGGAAAAAAAATGTTTGATGAGATCCATAAATTGCCCAAATCCTGCCCAACCACGAACTGCCACGTAGGGCCAATATTTTGCGCAGTCAAATAGTACATGATCTTCTAGATGGGCAGTTACCAAAGGCCTTCGATATGCTGCTGTGCCGTATTCGTGGGGGACATGCATGCGCACACGCACCGCACCGCCATGTTAGGTTCAATTACCCGAGTCGGACGCTTTCATCTAGATGATCCGGTTATCGAACCCCATAAGCAATACGCATATATGGCTGCAAATGGATGGATCGGTTCGTGAATCGTTCGACACTCGCATCGGTAAAATTTTGTTCGAATTTGATTCGTCTACCATTGAATCGAACTCGAGTTTTAATTTAAGATTCGTTTGGTAAATGAGGTGGACTTGAACCTAATAATATTTGTCTCGATTAGACTTGCAAATTTAAAGTATATCACATAATTATTACAATAAAAAAATTCCAGTGTAACCTTGAATATGTATGAACATACATATGTATATAATGAAAGTTTTATAATTTGTACGTGTAATAACATATAAAAGTACTACTCCATAGGCATAATTTTGAATACGTTGTAATTTTATACTGTATCTATATTTAGGAAGATAATAGTAAAAGTTTTATTTGCATTTTTATACTTGTATGAGAACAAAAATATCTGAGTTTTCACATGCTAAGACCTATGAATAAGCTTGTGTTTGACTCGAACATAGACAAGCTCCGCTCAAGCCCGAGCTCATCAAATTGTTATTGACTTCGAGCACAAGCTTGAGTTCATTAAAAACTTAACGAACGAGCATACACATTCTAAAGGAATTGGGAGATAGTGTTGTGCACAGTGATGGAACCAGGGGGGCTAGTAGGGGCAGTCGCCCCTGCAAGAAAAAATAAAGGCACTACTATTATATGTTAAAAAAAAAACTATGGCTCTGATCTCATCTCGGCAATGAACAACTCTCGATATTGGTTGCTGAGATGAGATCCTAGCCATAGGATACATGATCTGATGACTCGAAGGTGTGCAACACGGTGCTATGTATGTCACTGTATAACACCAACCCGAAGTCTCTACTCCATTCGTTCACAACCCTATACATGTGTAAATAGAAAGGCTCTTCTACCACAATATTGTCCTTCAAGTTTCCAAGAATTTGAAAGTAGATTGAGTTCAACTATTTGTACAGAAACAAGAGGTACCGAAATGTACATCACCATGTGGTGGCCCATTTTTGGATCTCACATGAATAATCCGAACTGTTGTTTAATTGCAAATAGTTTTTTAAGTGCTTTCGAAAAAATTCAGCTCAATTGAATATCTACAGATGCTTATATTCAATCATCTAAGTTTCATTTAGAGTTTAGGGAAGTGCTACAATACACGCCTTTTTATTTGGGTGTGTATCATATGCACCCTTATTAAAATACACCAAAATGTTATGAATCCTAAAATATTACAAATCTATTACTAAAAAGTTACGAATCATATTGTTGAAAAGTTATGAATTTTTAGTATAAAAGTTATGATATGAAATAAAATGTTATGAATGATCGGTCCTATAAATAATTTTTTATGAGGTGGCACAATATGAACCACACAATAGATGCATATAGTACACATCTTAAAAGGGTATGTATTGAAGATTTTCCCCAGAGTTTATGAACAATTCAAATTATTCAACGTGGAATTTAAAATTGGGCCCCGGGTATAGCGATGTACATTTTCATTTTCAGTACCCTCTTGTTTCGGTATTTACTACAAGCATTATTGTTTTCGAAGTAGAATAGGGTTAGTTTTGGCAGTTGACGTAGGTAGTGAGTGAGCCAGTGAAATCAGGGAAAGCAAACATCCGTTAATATGCGAGTAAAGTTTAATGGTGGAGAGAGCACACCTATAGACCCGAGTCGCGGGTGCGAGTACGGGACTGCAGTGCCATGGTTCTTTTTCAGTGGAGATTTTTAAATTTTTTAGTCGTAAGACAAAAACATATTTAGCTATTTTCATAAAGTTTTAGAATGTGCTTTTTTATTATAAGATTTTAGTGGTTAACATTTTCATAAAATATATTAGGATTTTATGCGTTTTCATATATAGGATACCTTATAATTTTAAGCACTTTTATATACACATATTATCTTATATTTTGATTGTAAAAAATATTTGTCCTTTAGCTCAAAAAATATAGATTTGAGTGATATCCTCCCATATTTTTTTAAGGAGAAGATGGTGACAAAATAGTAGTATTTTGTCGTTTTGCTCGAGGAGATTATCCAAAGGCTGGGACCCACGCCCACGAGTCACTCCTTGAGCGCCGTCCGATGAGGAGGGGGTGGCCTGCCTTTTCATGGCGTTGACGGCACGCACTTCCGTGCGACATCAGGGATATTCCCTGATGAACCTCATCGAAGTAGACTACACTACTATCCTACTCCTATATGGTCAATAATCATTAATCAATAGAACTAGTCAATACAATTGGAATAGGAGTCATTAACACAGAAAAAAACTTAGGTCCCGTTTTAAAAATTTTTTTAAAAAATAAGTAATTTATTTTAAATTTTTAAATTTAAAAGTAAAGTAAATAAAAAATATTTTTTTCAATTTTTTGTATTGCATAAAAGATCTTATCAATATCTTTCAAACAAAATTCATATTGCATATTTTTTAAATTTCAATAAAATTATAATTTTTAAATTTGAAATTGTCTTTCTAAAAAATAAGGATCTTTTTTTTTTCCGGGAACGTATCCTTATTACAACAAACTTACCCAACTAACAAAAAAAAATAAAAATCAAGGCAGTTGAATATTTACTATTTTTAATGATAGTGATTGATTTATCTTACAAATTTGACCGTTCAATTTTTTGAAAACTGGAACGATAAGGATCGATGATAATAGTACTCCATATGATTTATGTCGTTTGTTTTGTCCGGAGAACTCAACTTTTTCGATTTTCAACATTACCCCTTGTTTTCATCATATTAATTGTTCAGGACGGTTTCAGAGACACCTAAAAAAACATCTTAAATTTCAATCTCATAACTTTTGATCAAATTTTAATAATTCAAGCCGTTCAATGTGTTTAAAACATATTTTTAAGTAAACCCGCTAGAAATCAGCTCAAATAGACTGAAAGTGTTTGATCCAAACTATTTTTTTTATAAATATCTATATATATAGTTTTATGAAAAACTGTTTGAATCGAGCACTTCTTGGTCATATTTTGAGCTAATTTTTCGCAGTACCCTTAAAACATGATTTAAACACATTGAACGACTCGGATCATCAAAATTTGATTGGAAACTTTGGGGTATTTTTTTAAGTGTCCCCGAATTGCCCACAGTTTGTTATTTATTGAGAGCTAGTGCCTGTGCCGAAGGCACTACTCATCCTGATTGGAATTGATATTACCTTTTGAAAATTAACTTGATACAAAGAACGTTGTTATCAAAACTGTATTTTTCAATGGAAAAAGATTAACAAAGTACAAAACCACCAAATACAACCAAAGAACTCAGCTTAAATATTCCATATTCATGACTTCTCCTTCATACTACTGTACAATTTGCTACAAAGCTAACTCGACGTTAAACACGATCACACTATTACTTTAGCACCCTTTAAAATGACCAAAGAAATAATAATCTCTAGGTGAAAACAGAAAATGGAGACCAAAACAAACAACAATAAAGAAAGCCTAAAAAGAAGATCGAAATAGATACCGATAATACCGCAGCTCGACCTCTTATTTGATCAGGTATTCCTCCAAGAGATAAACACGATTGGAATAGCTCGACCCATTTAGGATTTTGATTTGCAAACACGAAAATAAGCCAAGCCTAACATTGGGTTTCTCTAATGCTTTCTCTATTTTCCCATTTAATTGTATTTCCTGAACTCGACCCATTTAGGATTTTGATTTCCCCATGGTCAGCTTACATCACACCTCATAATAGAAACAAAGCGTGTATTGCTTCTATATAAAAAAATAACAGAATCAATACAAAAACCAATTGAAAATTAACAGGGTGATTATTAGGGTTTTGGAGAGAGAGAGAGAGAGAGAGAGAGAGATCAACCACTGAGATCGATGGAGAGAGAGTGTGTGAACTGTGTGAGATTGACCGAGAGAGGGAGAGAACATGTCAAAGTTGTGTTTCGTTGGTGAATTGAACGACGGAGAAAGAGAGAGAGAGAAGCGTAGAGGAGACGGAGTTGGGAAAGTTATGAGACATGGCAATTATGTAATTTAGTTGAAAAGTATGGACACTTCAATAGAATGGAAGAATGCTCTCAACCCTTGGATCAAATTAATCTCAATCATTCTAACAACTTGTCCCTATGCCATTGTGTTTTATTATATAGATTTAACTCAAATTTTTTTTCATTTATGAGCGTTAGTTTGTGCAAATTTAAAATTTTCCTATTACTTTTTAATGAGAGTAAATAATTTGAAACTTTTCAAAATAGAATACTACATAAACAAAATAGAACACATGATAATCCGGTGGTGCGTTAATGCACCGAGGAGTTTTTGGGTGTAGTAATTGAAGAAAGATAGATAAAAAGATGTGTGACTAATATTTGAAGAAAAAAATTTATTACGGATCGTGCTACGAGAAATGAAGTGGTTGAGATCCTAAAGGAAACAAGGTCTGAATTTGTTCCTGAATCATGTTTGTTTCTTCTGGATGCCTCGAATTTTTTTTTTTTTTTTTTTAAATCCGCAATAAGGCTCGTTTGAACACACTTAAATGTCAACTCGAGTGTGAATCGAAAATGCCAACCGACGACAATTGTACATACTCAGAACGTACCGATAGTGTGTGGGGTCCAAATAATTTATTAATTTTAAAATAAACTTTCGAGTAGCTATGCAAAAAATCGACTCAAATTGGATATATGTAAGTACGTAGTTGATCCAATTTCTAAGTGTCGATTCATAATTCAGGATCAAAAACTCTGAATGAAAAGTTGGAAGATTGGATCAACCCCTTACACATATCCAATTAAGTTAATTTTATGCATGCCAACTCATTTATTTTTTTAAATTAATAAACGAGTAGTGCTATACGTATCGACCACCACCATCCCAAAATCATACCGACGGCCTCGCCGGCCCACTCCAGCCACCGGACGACCAAGCCGAGCCGTCCAAAAATTCTAAAAAAAAACCAAGGGGGCTCCTGCAGGAATCAACGACATCCGATGCATGTAGGATACTCGATCCACACACCCCACTTTCGGTACATTATTGGTACAATTCCCATCGGCACCCATAGTGGGACTTAAGTGTGAATTGGTTCTCAGGAACTAATCTTTTCTCAGTAACTACTCTGCCATCCAGAGCCGGCTTATAGCCAAGGCGAAGGAAGTGGGGGCTTCTAGCCCCCGAAAAAAATAAAAAATGAGGGCCCCCAAATTTTTAGGATTCATATATATATATATATATATATGGTCCAAAAAAAAAATACACTAGTCTCATTTACACAAAATAGACCCAATTGAAATTTAAGAACCACAAAATAGGCCCAAATTATGGACTATACCAATTACAGTTACATCGGGAGAAAGAAGCTTTTCAAAATTGAAATTGATCAAAAATTATCTTCGGTCAACCATGTCTCAAGAAAGATTAAATGGATTGGCTATGTTGTCTATCGAGAAGGAATTGGAGAAGAAGCTTGACTATGGAGACTTAATCAATGCGTTTGCAGTAAAAGTGCAAGAAAAATAATTTTCAAATAATAGATTTTGAGGTATGGTAAATTTTTTTTTTATGACTCTTTGTAGACCACTTTTATATGAAAAATATAGGGTGGCCTCATTCAAAAACTTCGCTTTCGGCCTCCAAAACTTATGAGCCGGCCCTGCTGCCTTCCAAAGTGCTTTTCCTTAAATAGCATGTTCGAACTATGTGTGCGTGCGGATCAAAAAACACAACTATGTGTACGCGAACCATTCATCATACCCTCGGGGCCACTTGAAATTCGCTCGGTCGTTAACTTCAATTTCAGAATTAGTCAACATACGTACGTATGTATAACCTAACCTGGACACTCATTTCTCTCTCAAAAAAATATTTGCTAGCCAACCAATCGAAAAATTATTTGGTGGTTTTAAAGTAGCGTCACGTCGTACCCCAACACTGTTGTTTACCACACATTTCTGCGAGGTCCGGTATTATGTGTATGGATCTTATAGAAATATGTGATGAATAAAAATGTTGGGGCCGGTACCACATAACAGTGTCCAAGACTACTAAATAATCACTCTAATTTATCCACGTGACGTAGGAAAACATGTGAATAGATAGATGTACAGTAGTTTTTAGATCTACAAATTGTACTATCGGTCGGGTAATAGTACAGTAGTATAACATACTGTATATAGGAGTACCATCATGTAAGGAGTAGAAAATTCCATTCTCTCAAGAAGGGAGGGGAGGGGAGTACCATTTTCCCTGTTTAACGTCAACATCACCTTACCTTCATTCCCCTGAATTCGCTTCTCGGTCTGCATCCTGTGAACTTGAAGAAGGAAAAAATATGGTTGGTAAATTTTACTGACCTCCCCCGAGGTTACTGATACAAGTAGATACCTCTCTTAAGATTTTTGAAATAACACTGACCTCTCATATTTTAACAGACATTATCAACAGACTCCCTTGCTGTTAATTTGTCATGGATGGATGGCGTTATGATTTGCGAGAAAAGTACCAAAATACCCTTGTAACAAAGTAAATCGATTGCACAAACTTGATTCTAGGAATCACACCTCATCTCTTTCATTTTGTGAAATGAATCCACTTGAAAAGCATTAGGCGTATTATTATTATTACTACTACTACTGTTATTGTTATTATCATTATTTTTTCCCAAATGTTTTTGTTTTTTCTATTTTTCTCAAACAAAATGATCAATGAAATTTAAAAAAAGAAGAAGTTATATTAAAGCCGCAATTATGCATCAAAAAATATTGCATTACTTGGTTTGTTTGGGCATTAGAGGATTTTACTTTTGATGATTATAATAAATTTGTTTTCTTTATTTTTTTCCAATTTCATTTTTAAACAAAAAAAAATGCAAAGATAGCTTGTGCTCGGGGATTTATTTTATCATTGTTTACAAAAGGCATGAAGGCACTCCATCTGTTGTGATTTAATTTTTTTTTCAATCTTTTTGTTGCTCTTATGCCGCCACCCACCTAATACCACAATGATTTTTTCGCCTCTTAATCTCCACCACAACTAGCCCATTCACTTAGGCATGGTTTGACTTAATAATCTTTTTTCAATTATTTTTATATCTCCATTGAAAAAAATGCCCTTGTAAATTCTGTGCAATTTTTTTTTTTTTTTTTTGCGAATGATTGGTTCACTAATGGAGAAATATTCCAAAAAGGCAAATATTGTGAATTTTTTTCGTCTTTTCTAACTTTTTCTAATTTTGGTTCATGTGTGTTTTTTTTTAAAAAGTTTTTTTTATCAAAATGAAACTCTGTGTTCTTTCAACGTGTTTTTTCTATCAAAATAATTAACAGATACAATGAAACTCATAATATCCTGGACTACGTAATTTTATTTTTTAAAATTGATTGCATTTTTTACTTTTTATAACTGTATGGAGTTTTTTTTGATTTAAGAACATGTCAATCACGGACCTGGGGATTCTGTAAGGCGGAGCGCCCTATGGGGATTATAGTACACCAAATCTTGCATTGAACTTTTAACTAAATTTGGTTCAATTTTAATGTTACTCTCTCCGTCCCATAATGTTTGTTCAGTCTGCAAATCAGAACTCAAAAAATTGCATTTCTTTCAAGAAAAAATATCAAACTTTTTTCATAAGTTAAAAAAAACTCATCTATATCTAGTAAGTTGTTGAATTTTTTAAAATTTTCTTGCAAAAATTGGATTATTTACATTTTCGTTTTGCGGACCGGACAAATGTTATGGGATGGAGCGAGTATTTACTTTTGACGTGCAAAAACACTACAAATATTAGAGAAAAGAGTTACTTTTGATGTGCTCTACCCAAGTGGTTAGAAAATACATAAATTACTGTTGCAAGTAATTTTTTTTTTAAAGGCACTGTTGCAAGTATTTTTGCTTATAGTCTATAGGAATGAAGACTACTTAAGGATTGAGGGCATTGTTGGTATATTCTATGTAAGGACACCATGACATCAGCATGTCTTGGAACTTTTCGTCAATTTTCTAACGTTACTTGGATGGAGGGGGGAATATGTACAATGTCAATTAAAACAGGGGAAGGCTTGTTATTTCAGAAACCACAAGGGTGCATGGTATCTGTTTGTATTAGAAACCTCAGGGGAGGTCAGTGAAATTTACCCTAAAAGTATTCCTATTCCAAAAAATTTGACATGAAGAAGATGAACAATCTGTCACGACTATGTTTTTGTTTTTCGTTCTTCATCTGCACTTATGAACAAATTTGGAAAAATTGATGCAAACACTCTAAAAAAATAAAAGAAATGTGACTTTGAAATTTCACCGATTTTAAAATGTCTGCATCAATTTTTGTAGTATTAATATTATTTTCCTTATACATTATAGCCACCCAAACACAGCCCCGCCGGGACCCGGCCTCACCGAAATTTAAATTATTTTATCAGTTGCATTCTTGACAACCCACTAGATCGTCAAAAGGCAATAAAATATAAAAAATACAATTTCCGATGTTTTTTTAAAACATTTTTCAAGGCATTTCTAATGCATAGAAAATTGTATTTTTTGGTAATTTTTTTTCCTACATTATTGACGGCCCATTTGGCTATTATTGTTGTTAGCATTTTCCGAATTTTATTTAGTACTATAGTATTTAATTTTGAACACTTTGGGTATAAATTGTATATTATTGCCTTGCACCTACATAATTTGGATTTGATCAACTCAAGAAATGTAATTTCATTTTATATTATCATTTACAAATTAATTTCTTGCATAGACAAAATAGAATTACACGGGCCTTTTAATTGTCTAAGAAAAACAGAACTATATACTCATCTTGTATTTACCCAAAATAGTTTCAATATATGTTATAGTAATAGAATACAAAATCTCTATGACTTAATGAGGGTGCGTTCTTGTAAATTTATAGTCTGGAACTTATTTCGGTATTTTTTATTTTTCGTAACTTTTTGTTTAGCTTTTCGTCATGAATTTTAGAATTAATCATTCCCCTCAACAAGAGGAGTTCTAGAAAGTACAAAATTATGACCAAAAACAAAAAAAAATCACTAAAAACAAAAAAAGTATCAAACAACTATCTTATTTGTCTAAAATATCGTCTTATTTGAATTTTTTCAATATCGGTCCATATTTCTATACTTTTTGATTTGTGTCAAAGAGACGAACAATTAAACTCAAAAATTACGACGAAAAGCAAAACAAAAACTTACAAAAAGTAAAAATACCGAAATAAGTTTTCAAATTATAAGTTTACAAGAGTGCACACTGGGTGCATTTTCGGGTAAAAAAAAATTTAATGTGTTCAATTAGGTCGGCCCTTCTCGGGTCAAAATTCTTACCCCGTCACTGTTCCCACACAAATTTTTTTAAATCAACAATAATTAAGGCTCCGTTTGTTTGGGCGTAAAATGTTTAACCTATATATTTTTTAGTGTTTGGTTGTGTAAAAAAATGAAGAAAATGTAAAATATTTTCCATTAATTGGATAAAAATGACTTACCCTTAAATCTTCCGTAAGTTATTTTCCGAAATGAATCTGCTGCCGTCCACTACAATTCTCATTGCTCAATTTTCTCGATCATCAGTTCTAACTCATGTTCAATTCCAATATTCTCATATCTCTCCACTGTTTAAGCCCCCCCCCCACTCTACACTTTTTTTTCGATTTCTGAAAATATTTTTCAAGTGCCAACGAAATACCGAAAAATAAAAGTTTGAAATTTATTTTTTGAAAAAATATTTCACATAAAAAACAATTTACATTGAAACACATTTTACATTGAAATAAACGGAGCCTAAATCTCTATCAACTTAGAAAACACAAAACAATGAGTTAAACTGGTATTAAAGGAAAATATCACGGTTAAAGAGGCATTATTTCAAAACCTATGCGAAAAAGACAAAAAGCATCGATCCCCGACGCCAGGCATCAGACAGGGGAAAGGGATGGGCCTGGTGAAATTTAAACCCTCCGTC
Organism: Rhododendron ovatum; assembly: GCA_019656835.1. Classification (NCBI taxonomy): domain Eukaryota; kingdom Viridiplantae; phylum Streptophyta; class Magnoliopsida; order Ericales; family Ericaceae; genus Rhododendron; species Rhododendron ovatum. Next base: position 14,801,204 of record CM033799.1, on the reverse strand, counting down.
CTCACCTGGTATAAGAAGAGTTAGTGCCCTACCACCTGACTACCACACTATTTGCGATCTGATTGTATAAATCATCTTCAAAACTTACAGGACAAAAAGTCTCTGCATGACCCAATTTGTATTGAATTTTAAGGTGGGTCACTTTCTCGATCTAACCTAGAGCACATCTCCCTAAAAAGAAACCCTAGCCGCCTGATCTCTTCCTTCCACTCCCTCGCCCTTAGGGTTTTCACCACCCTTATGCTGCGGCGGGAGGTATGGCTTTATCCTTGATGGGTGTTTTCCTTTCTCCTTAGTTATGACTTCTATCGGTTTCAATAATTTCTCATTTTCAATAAGGATTTTCTCTCTCGATCTCATATCTGAGAGTTTCTTAGCGATTTTTCTTTTTCTCTTTTCTCTCGGCTTCACTTTCATCATTGAGGTGCTATTTTAGATATTGATCATGGTGGAGGTTATGGTTCTCTAACAAGGGAAGGTGACGGTGGTGGCGGTCTAATGTTGAATTAGATTGATTGGCTTGGCGGCCTCGGTGCATGCTTCAAGTGTTAGATTTTTCTATCAGTGTGAGTCTTCTATTATGCGTAGGAGTAGGACTACAACTGTAGTAGTCCATTCTTTGGCAATAAGAGGTAGTGGTAGTCTGGGTATCTATGCCAATTCAAAGAACAAAATATAAACATTTGTATATTTTCAATTAACAATTATGAATTTTTTTAAAGAACTACTCCATTTAAGGAATATGGAGAAGTTCGAAAGTACGTAATACGCTTAACCATTCACTTGCGTCCAATGCTAATACGAACAAACAATGCAAAATCAAGCTAACCTGAACGACTGGGAAGGCTACCCTCCTTTATGGCTTTCTAGCCGATCCCAAGTGATTGGGATATTGTGGGGGCTCCGTTTAGGGTGGTTCACGCTCAATGGATGTGGGTCTTGGGATTTAGCTCCTGACTTCCCAGCTCTGTCCTGCAAAACGAAGCACGACTAAGGACCACACCGGAGGTCCTCCGGAATGGCCCTCCGGTGCAAGGATCAGTTTCCTTGATGGGAAGAACTTAGAAATTAGGAGCTAGGGTTTCTGTTGTGCATACCTTCTCCTCCAGGCATAATGGGATATTTATAGTGAACCCTTAGCTTGATCTCCAAGGTCACACCTCTGCTCGACACGCGTCGGCTGACGTCACTTTTACATCACGTTTAGGGTTTTGCAACCGCTTCTCAAGATGAGCTGGCATCCTCACGTGCCCCCATCATTATCCTTATAACCGTTCGGATGACATCACAATCATCGTCATTGTCATTGCCACTGTTTGAACACGGACGAGCCGATTCGTCGGAAACAACATGCTCGGGACCGAGCGTGCCGTTCAACCTCGGCAGCCGTATGAATGATCATGTTCCCCATCCATGGAGATGCTCGGAAGGGAGCGTTCATAAAAGTTTACGTCTGTGGGACCCTCGGCTGCAGGACCCTCGGATACGGTTGTTATTTCGAACGTTGGAAGAAAGACAGCATATAGCCGAGCGGGATGTTTGATTATGTTCGGAAATGGCCCGAGCCATTTTGCTCGGCCTGCTACAATAGCCCCTCAATCCGTGCCGAAGCTCTTTATTTGGTATGGGTTGATTTAAGATTTGGCCGAGCTTGGGCCCGTGACAGTTCGGTTCGTACTTCATATTTGGTGACAGCTGTCGAGGACCTCAACAGGTATGTCAGTCGAAGGGACGTCTCAGCAGGTGAAGAGACGGCTGTCATGGGCGATGCTTGCTTCCGCCACGTGTCATACAGCGGTTGGCGAAGGGTTCGGCGATGAAATGATGGGCGGGAAATTCGAAAAGCCCCGCTCCGTTTATAAATAGCAGCGAAGAAGGAGAGAGAAAGCTCTTATGCACTCTCTCTCTAGCGTCTTGAGCTTCTCTCTCTACAACTCCGTTTCAGAATTCATCTTGAATCCAGATCTTCAGCTTCCAGCCCCATTCTAGCAGAAATCTTCAGGTATGTCATCGACTATCATCGTTTTACCCTTTCCCTTGCTTCTAATGCACATGTTTTGGGTTTTTGGGGCAATTTTTGTATTATGTGAGCAGTAGAGTTCTGGGGAGGACGATGGTGTTCATCCCTGAACTCAATCTGTTCTTCCGAGCCCCCACAGAACGTTTGGTGTTCGCCGAACGATTTCTTCTGATGGAAAAAATGACCGAATGGTCCCCAATCCCTTAGGTTTACCGAACGTAGGGAATCGTAATAAAAGTACCGAACCCGTTTATGGAATAGCTTATGACTCGTGAGCCGATAAGATGAACCGAACGTTCAAAACAATTTCGTGTGCCGACGCAGATTTCAACTGCTTAATACCCCTTTGTTCTTTTCCTAGGTCTGGCTCACGAGGTCATCGACGTGTCTTCAGACTCGGATTGCTCGGAAACCGAATCCGATCGTCAATTCATCAGCGAGCTTCTTGAGCTCCGTAGGTTGAGGAATAGCCGAGCAATTACCTCAGCTTCAACAAGGATGTCGGCGACTTCTCCTGTAACTGACGATTCCAACGCCGAGCGAGACTATGAATACGCCGCCGACGACTTCTTAACGGATCCTGAGATAAGCTTCTCCCCAGAGACCCAGTCCGAAACTGAGCCACAGGTGGGACAAGAAGCCAAGTCGAGGCTCAGGTCTGGAGCCGAGGCTTCGACGTCGGCTGCGAGCGACGCTGACCTCTTTGACAAGGGCTTGTTATGCCCTTACGCTCATTACTTCAGTGGTAATCCGGGAGAATATGCTGCGTTCCGAACAAAATACAACATACCAGACGACGTCCTGATCCATAGAGTTAGGAGTACTGATATTAAAGACCACAGGGATCATCGTCCCGAACACATTACCGTGCCATTAATGGCCATTTGCGAGGCCGGGCTTCGGTTCCCCCTCCATCCCTTCCTTAGGGAGATACTTTGGAAGTTTAGCCTGGCCCCCCATCAACTCGCAATCAACAGCTACCGGATCATCATGTCGGTAATTGCTTTGATTGAGAGCCAAGATTTGGACTTCAGGCCGACGGACCTATTCTTCACGTACACCATGTCTCGGCATGGCAAATCCGGCCGTAGGTACCTCACAACCAAACCCAAAAAGACTCCTCTGATAGAAGGACTCTCGGACACTGACAAGTGGGCTGATTTTTATCTCGAAGTGCACGGAAACTTTGAGTTCGGCGACGATCTCCGTCGGTATACCGTTCCAAAAGTGGCGGATACGAGAGGTGATAAGACCGAACGAGCTCCTTTTATGTTTTACTTTTTGTGTTTTTGCTGCTGAGGGTACTAATTTCTTCTCTTCCTTCCTTTTTCAGAGCTCGGCCCAATTTCCAAAGTGCTTAATACAAACTCTCGGGAAAAGGCTTGTGATACGCTCCTAGCCCAAGCTTGCCGACACGCCCCAACACTGCTTGATTATACACCCTCATACAAGGGTGTGCTGAGGAGGAAGGAGAAAGGTCAAGAGGCCGCTCCGAGCAAGAAGAAGACAACCGGTGCTCTGCCTGCCGAAGCTGCTAAGAAGAAAAAGGGAACTTCCACCGTCGAGGGAGTCCGAAAGAAAAGACAACAAGGAGGAGTTAAGCTGCCGAAGATCGGGTTCACAACTGAGGAGTGGCTTACTCCGCTCGGATCTACCGAACTTCTGCAACCTTTTTCTAAAGACATGTCAAGGAGAAACATTCCAAGGCCTGTGATCCCAACAAAAACGGCCAATCCTGGCCGAAGCCGAAGCTCTTCGGAGCAACCACATCAAAAAGAGAAGAGACAGAAGACGTCAGAGAACGTTGTTCTGCCAGATGCCTCTCAGCCCGTTCCTTAGGACACAATCCAGGCCCCTCCACCAAAGGACCAGGGGAATCTTGCTGAACCCCACATTGATCTGACTGACCCAGCCACCGAGGCTGCCGTCCGTCGGCAATTCAGCCCTTCATACACAATGCCAGATGGCAGGGTTCTGCTGCAGAACGACTCTGTCAAAGAAGAGCCGAACCTTGCCATCACGCTTTTGAGAGGGCTGGCCTTGCCGAGGGATTATGATCAAGTTCCTACCGAACTTCTTCCGGGACTGGGTGAGATGTGTTCTCATCTTGTTCAGGTTTGTTCCTAATCTTTTCTTTCTTCTTTTTCCTTCTTCTTTCTTTTTACTTCTCACTTTGTTCTCCTGCTTTTTTTTTTTTTTTTTGTTAGGCTGGCCAAGCTGCGCTGAAGGCGTATGATAAAGCTTCAAAGGTTTCAGCCGAACGAGAGAGATACAGGTCTGACCGAGATTCTTGGAGGACCAAGTTTAGGATCTCGGAGCAGCAGGTAAAGGAAGCGGAGGCGGAAGCAGTGAGGCTTAAGAAGGAGCTTGCCGAAGCGAAAATTGCCGCCGAGACTGCCGAAGCCGAAGCAAAAAGACTCAAGTTGGAGGAGAAGGAGAAGCTCAAGGCCGCCGACGCCCGGGGCTACGAAGCTGGGATTCAACGGGCCGCCCTTGAGTATACACAAGTGGCTCATAAGATGGTAAACGATGAGCTTGAAGCCCGGCTGCCTGACTTTTACAAGCTAGGGTATGCTGCTGGTGCCGACGCGATGGCTGGAGTAATGGCCATTCAGCCCGAGTCTGGTTTTCTCAAGCAACTTCCTGAGCCGATCGTGCCTGATTTGGAGCTTCCTTACACGGAAGAGGAGTGCCAGCCATTGCCTCCTGAAGATGATGATGAAGAGATGGGAGAAGCCGATCGTCAGGAAAAAATTGTTGATGAGTCATCCGAGCTTGGGAAGACAAATACCCAAAGTGCGGACGTTCAGATTGATTAAAATAGATTCCCTCCATTTGAGAGTTGTTTGGTGGATGTTTTTGAATATTTTGAACTTTTTCTTTCTGAGTGTTTTCATCTTTGCTTCTTTTGACTGGATGGCACCGAACATTTGGTATATGCCATGCCAGGTGTAATAGTTTTAAAAGGGTCGGTTTCGAACAATTCATTAAGCCGAGCCCTGTTGGGATTAGTTTTTGAATTTCAAGTTTATGTTTCAATGACTTAGAAGAAATTCTCAACTTTGTTATCGTACTGAATATTTCTTTATGCCTTGGAAATATTTTCTGAGTTTTTTGGCCGAGTGTTAAACAACATTGGCTCGTTTTCAAGGTTTTGATAATTACTCATGATAGCCCCTACTTTGGTGTAAGGCTCGGCTCAATATGCCAGTCTTATGCCAATGTAATAGGTGGAGTAATTGATGAATGAGGCCGTTTAGTTCAAGTCAAATTGTGAACTTAGCCGTGCTGAGAGCAAATTTTGAGTTCTATTGTTTTGAACGTCAAGTGGTCCAAGATGTTATGATTTACTTGTAACAGAACCTACGCTGGTGTAAGGCTCGGCGTTATGCCAACCTTTTGCCAACGTAATATGTTAAGTAAATGTTTTAAGTGGCCACTAGTTCAAGTCAAAGTATGAACGTAGCCGAACCATTATGGATGATTAGTTGTGGCTGGAAATCAAATTGTCCGAGCCATAATTGTATTTAAGAGATCCGAACGTAGCTAATTGTTGGAATACCGAGATATATGACAAAGTTTGAACATTTGTAATCAAATGTAGAGAACATTGATGCTTCAGAAGTAGGAGAGTCTTTCCATTAAACAAAAGATGGCCAAGACAAGTACATATGTTGGAAAAGGAAAGTAATAGACTTGAGAGCTAGTAGATTGAGACCGAGGAGAGACTTCAAAGATAAGCCTTCCTGAGGTTCAGAGCATTCCAGGGGTTCTCAATTTCCCTTCCTTCTTTGTCTTCTAACTTGTACGAGCCATTGCCGACCTCTTTAATCACCCTGTAGGGTCCCTCCCAATTCGGTTTGAATTTAGTCTTCTGATTGGCTCGGACAACCTTCCTCCAGACCCAGTCGTCGGTTCGGAATTTTTAAGTCACGCTCCGATTGTAGCCCCGAGCGACTTCCTGCTGATAGTTAGCTAATTTGAGCTGGGCATCGTCCCGTTTTTCTTCGGCTAAAATAAGCTCGGTTGCCACTGCATCATTGTTGGTTTCAGGATCAAAGGTTTCAGTGCGCAGGGTTGGGAACCTTGATTCTAGTGGAATGACAGCCTCCATGCCGAAGGCCATTGCAAAGGGAGTTTGGCCAGTGGAACGTCTTGGAGTGGAGCGATAGGCCCAAAGGACCCGAGGCAGCTCTTCGGCCCATTTACCTCGTTTAGATTCCAGCCGACGCTTGATGCCGGCGCAGACAGTCTTGTTTGTGGCTTCGGCCTGGCCGTTGCCCTGGGGGTAGGATGGTGTTGAATTGAAGAATCTAATTCCGAACTCAGCACAGAGTCCAGTTAACTCTTTGCCGACGAATTGGGAGCCGTTATCCGAAACAATGGCAAGGAACGCCGAACCTGTCACGATGTTCTCCAAACGAATCGCCGAACGTCTGCTTCGGGTTGTGACTAATGGCTCAGCTTCCACCCATTTTGAAAAGTAATCCGTTGCAGTGATCAAGAACTTAAAGCCCCCAGGGGCAGTTGGGAGTTTGCCAACTATGTCCAATCCCCACTGGGCAAAGGGCCAAGGACTAGTGATAGGTTTGAGGGATTGAGCTGGCTGCCTTGGTATAGGAGAAAAAAGCTGACAAGGTTTGCACTTCTTGACCACTTCTTCACAATCCTTCTTCATTCCTTTCCAGAAGTATCCTTGACTGAGAGCTCTTTGACAGAGGGACGCCCGCCAGAGTGACAACCGCAACTCCAGAGTGAAGTTCGGTCAAAATAATTGGGACCTCGGTTGGATGAACCACTCTTAGATACGGCCCAGTGAAGCTTTTTCTGTAGAGTTGGCCGTGCTCAGAGACCCAATAGTAGGCTGCTTTACTGCGTACACGGTGGGCCTCCTTTTGTCCGAGGGTAGCATGTCATCTTTGAGGAACGAAACAATTTCATCCATCCAACTTGGGCCGAGGGGGAAATTGAAAACTTCATCCGAGATTTCGAAGCTCGGTTGGTCTATCTCGCCGAGGCTGATATGTCTATATTCTGACGCCTTACTTGCCGAGGCCAAACTTGCAAGAGCGTCGGCATGAGCGTTGTTCTCTCTGTTGATCTGTTCAATTTGGAATCCCTTGAACCCTTTGATTAGTTCAAGAGCCGTAGCCTGATACTTTATCATCCTAGGGTCCCGAGCTTCGTAGTCCCCTGTTATTTGGTTGACGATCAATTGAGAGTCACAGAAAACTTGTAAGTCTTCAACTTGTAAACTTGTCGCGGCTCGGAGTCCTGCTAACAGTGCTTCATATTCAGCCTCATTGTTAGTAGCTTGGAAGTTGATTGTGATAGCACTTTCATGAAGAACACCACAAGGGTTTATAAGGACAACCCCTGCCCCTGCGCCGTTGCTGTTTGATGCCCCATCAACGTGTAACTTCCAAACGTCTCCGCTGAAGAGGTTCCAAGTTTTCCGAGCCTCTTGTTGCTCTAGCATCCCGTAATTAGGCTTGTCAATGCTTCTTCATCTGGGCTTCCTGGGGTGAATTCAGCAATGAAGTCTGCTAATACTTGGGCCTTGATTGCAGTTCGAGGCTCAAAGTGGATATCAAAATTTGCTAATTCGACCGCCCACTGAGAAACTCTGCTTGATAGGTCGGCCTTTCTCAAAAGATTCTTGAGTGGAAATTCCGTGAGGACTATGATGGGGTGTTCTTGGAAATAGGGGAGCAATTTCCGAGCTGCCGTAACCAATGCCAGAAGAAGCTTCTCCAGAGGCAGATATCTAGTCTGTGCTGGGAGTAAGGTTCGGCTGGTAAAGTAAATTGGTTGGTCCTCAAGGCCTTCCCGTCGGACGAGTGCCGAACTCACAGCATGAGGGGAGACAGCTAAGTAGAGATGCAGATTTTCAAAGGCTTTTGGTTTGACGAGAAGGGGAGCCGAACAAAGATAAGTCTTGAGCTCGGCTAGCGCTGCTTCACAATCTTCCGTCCACTTGAAGCTTCGTCGGCTCTGCTTTTTGAGAGTTTGGAAAAAGACGTGGCACTTATCGATGAGCGGCTAATAAACCTATTGAGGGCCGCTGCCATCCCTGTTAACTTCTGAATTTCCCGAGGAGTTGATGGTGGTTTTAACTGCTGAATAGCTGAGATCTGGTTCGGATCTGCTTCGATACCTCGCCGAGTGACCAAATAGCCGAGGAACTTTCCGGAGCTAACCCGAAGGCGCATTTGTCAGCGTTAAGCCGTAGCTTGTGCTTCTTCAATATTGCAAAGACCTCGGCAAGATGAGAAAGGTGGTTCTCGGCTTTGAGGCTTTTCACGACCATATCGTCAATATAAGCTTCCATGATCTCGCCGATTAGAATTCCGAACAATAGGTAGACCATTCTTTGGAATGTGGCCCCAGCATTCTTCAGGCCGAACGGCATGACGAGGTAGCAGAAAAGACCCCTGGGGGTGATGAAAGCCGTCTTTTCCATATCGTCGGGGTCCATGGCTATCTGGTGGTAACCTCTATAAGCATCCAAGAAACTTAGCCGAGCGTGGCCGGCTGTTGCATCTACCAATTGATCAATCTTTGGAAGGGGGAGGCAGTCCTTAGGGCAAGCTTCATTCAAGTTGGTGTAGTCCACGCAGACTCTCCATTTTCCGCTCTTCTTCTTAACCACCACAGGGTTTGCCAGCCAAGTGGGGTACTGCACTTCTTTGATTGCACCAGCCTCGAGGAGTTTGTCCACTTCTTCGTTTACTGCTTCGGCATGAATAGTGGCAGACCGTCGAGGCTTTTGAATCACAGGCTTTGCTGATTTTGAAACGTTGAGTGAGTGCTGGATGAGCTTTGGGTCAATGCCTGGCATATCGTACGGCGACCAAGCAAAGACTTCAATGTTGCTCTTGAGGAACCTCAAGGTTTCTTCACTCTCGGCTTGAGGCAGTTCGGCGCCGAGCATGAAATACCGTGATGCACCCTCATTGAGTGGGAATTTGACAAGATCTTCAATGGATTTCTCTTGAGGAAGAGATCCGACGTCTTCAAGGACTGGTTTATCGGGTACTTCAACCCAATGAACTCGTTTGGAGCTTGATGACTTTCCAATGGCCGAGACGTAACATTGTCTTGCCTAATTGATCCCGAACAGATTTCTTGTTTGCCGTTAGCGCCTATGTACTTGACCACCTGGTGGTAGGTTGAGGCGACGGCTTTTATAGAATGGAGCCAATTTCTGCCAAGGATTGCGTTGTATGGGCTGGGTGCATCTACAACGACGAACTCAAGATTGGAAGCAACCGAGCCCGTAACAACAGGGAGGGCAATCCTTCCGAGGGGCCAAACTGGAGTGCCACTGAATCCAATTAAAGGAACCTCCGCCGGGAGAAGGCACGATTCTGGGATTTTGAGCTCTTTAAAAAGTGACAGGTACATAACCTCAGCCGAGCTTCCTTGATCAATAAGCACCTTTTGACGGAGTGAGTGGAGATTTGGATTGTGACCACCAGGGCGTCATTATGGGGTGTTTGGACACGCTGAAGATCTTGCTCGGTGAAAGTGATCGACCAGGACGCTCAAGAATTTGGCTCTCTTAGGAGCGCGTTGATGGAAAAAATTTGGGAAACTTTTCAGCCTTGACAAGCTCCTGACGGAGTTGTTTTGCGCCTCCTTTGTTGTTGACCCATGAATAACGTTGATTACTCCGACTGGCGTGGTATGGGGTTCGGTCCACCAGCGTTCGGCGCTCTCCTCGGCGTTTTTGTCCAGTCGATGTGATCATCAAGAAGTCCTTGTGCCGCCAGATTTTCCAAAAGTGCTTTATAGGGAGCGCAGCCGTGGTGTAATGGCCGAGCTCGTTGTGGTACGAACATCTCTTCCGACTGTTATTATTGCCTTCTTCGGTGTTCATCTTTGGAGGGTTCGGCCAGACGAAGAAGGGTTCCCTCTCTATCGTACGGAGGAGGAAATAGATCGGCTCTTTAAAAACGGTGGTTTCGGCTACAATCATGGGCTTTGGGACCCTTTTTGTCCGCCATTTTGACTGTGTTGACTTGCTTCTTTGGTTGGATGGGGACCACTGGCTTTGGGGGTGCAATTTGGGGTGTGGGGACATGAAGGCTCTGAGGACAGGAGTTTTGTCCGCCTTGGAGTTCTCGCTCGGCGAGGAACTCTTCGTAGGAACAAATTGTTCAACTGTCCTCATTAGCTCGTTCATTCCATGAGGTGCCCGGATTGCCAGCTCATCTAGGATCTTGCTTCCTGTTTCCAGCCCATTTTTGAAGTTTCTTGCAGCCCAGTATTGATCAACACCAGGTATTTCATTAAACAACTGCCAATAACGCTCGGCATACTTCCGAAGCGTTTCGCCAGGCCTTTTCTTCATCTGGGCCAAGGCATCTTCTTCCTTGGCTTGCTTGTTGCTAGTGATGAACCGATAGTTAAAAGCCCTTTCAAGTTCTTTGAAACTATGGATAGATCCAGCCTCCAATTGGTTGAACCAAAGCAAGCCGAGGCGCCCTAGACTCGAGGGGAATGCTTTGCACATAATGGCGTCGTCGTCGGTGACGCATGAGATGGTGCTTCTGTAACTGATGAGGTGGGTGTATGCCTCGGTTGTGCTAGGGTCAAACTTTGGAATTTAGGGAGGTGGGACCTGGCTTCGGCAATGTGGCTTGGATCCTTGCCGAGAAGGGTGATTCCGTCAGTTTTTTCAATTGATACTCGTGGGTTGGCCGAGGGGGAAGGCCTTCCCGAGCGTTCCGGATTTCTTGATGCTCGGTAGTTTGTTGGTAGTTTTCCTTCATTTTCTTCCTGCCGACGTTGAGATCCCCTCTCTCTCTTCTCTGTGGGGACCCTCCTGTTGTCCTCTTCTGGAAGATTTTTAGTGTGGTAGACCCTTCGTTGGCTAGGATGATCGTCTTGCCGAACGACTACACTTACGCTTCTTTCTCGGTTCAGCTTCCGAGTGCTTACTGATTTGTTGCTCGTCCTTCGTAGGCCTTTTCCGAGGGACTTCATTATGCCTTTGATGGCTTTGTGGACTTTTCCGTTTCTTCTCGGCGTTCGGCTTCTTTGCCGTTCGGATTTGTAGGGAATGAGGGCCTGATCGTTGTCCTGAAATTCCACGGTATCGTAGCTTTGGGAGCCCTTGGAGTATTCGTCCCAGCCGATGAACTAGAGAAAACCGTATGTGGGCTCCCTTCTCGCCGCCCTTTCATCCCGCACCATTGCCGAGACGAGTATGAACTGGGGAGAGTTGCTGCCTAAGCGAGCGCTATCCCCAGCACGGTGGTCCGTCAATGGTGGGTCCAGCGGTCGTGGACGGATATTCTATGTGGCCTTGCATCACCACTGATTGGAGGAGGGGGGGGCAGTTTCCTCTCCGGCGCCGTCCGTGAGATTCAGAGCGGGAGGCTGTCGGATATTCTTTGGCCTTAATCTTTTCGATCTCCATTCTCAGAATGGCTACATCAGCGTTTGTTTGCTCTTGTTGCTGTTCTAGCATCTGTACGTATGCTAGAGCGTCTTCACTTAAGCCTACCGGTCGTTGGATGGAGGAGCTCACGCCTGGTGGAGTAAATCCAGGAGGGTGAGATGGAGAGGCGGCGTTGATACCGGTTTCAGAAGTGATGTGCAAAGAGGAACTGATGGGTTGAAAAAGAGGAGGAGGAGGAGGTGCTCCGCCCATTTTGTTTGGAAGAGAAGGGGGGGTCTGGAGGGGTAAGAATTTTAGGGTGAGAAGAGGTGGTCGAGGTGGAGGAGCCGCCGTGGATCTGAGAAAAGTAAGTTTCACGTCGGGTTCACCAAATTGTGGGGGCTCCGTTTATGGTTCACGCTCAATGGATGTGGGTCTTGGGATTTGGCTCCTGACTTCCCAGCTCTGTCCTGCAAAACGAAGCACGACTAAGGACCACACCGGAGGTTCCCCGGAATGGCCCTCCGGTGCAAGAATCAATTTCTTTGCTAGGAAGAACTTAGAAATTAGGAGCTAGGGTTTCTGTTGTGCATACCTTCTCCAAGAGGCATAATGGGATATTTATAGAGAACCCTTAGCTTGATCTCCAAGGTCACACCTCGCTCGACACGCGTCGGCTGACGTCACTTTTACATCACGATTAGGGTTTTGCAACCGTTTTCTAGATGAGCTGGCCCTCACGTGCCCCCATCGTTATCCTTATAACCGTTCGGATGACATCACAATCATCGTCATTGTCATTGCCACTGTTTGAACACGGACGAGCTGATTCGTCAGGAACAACATGCTCGGACCGAGCGTGCCGTTCAACCTCGGCAGCCGTATGAATGATCATGTTCCCCATCCATGGGATGCTCGGAAGGGAGCGTTCATAAAAGTTTACGTCGTGGGACCCTCGGCTGCAGGACCCTCGGAACGGTTGTTATTTCGAACGTTGAAAGAAAGACAGCATATAGCCGAGCGGGATGTTTGATTATGTTCGGAAATGGCCCGAGCCATTTTGCTCGGCCTGCTACAGATATAAGGCTCGATCTGATTTGGTATGGTTAGTACTTTGCCTAAGGACCGATCCTGTCTTTTTCGGGATTATCTTATGTATTCGTGTTTCCTATAGAAGCTTTTATTATTTTGACCCAAAAATAGAAAAAGTCTTTGCATGGACCAAATCACACGTGGCGCACGTTTGAAGTGGACTGTTGGGCCCGGATGTCTACCTTTCGTACATACGTGGACAAAAAACCGTGGTGGGTACATGGCACATGCACTTGTAGATGCCCATTCCGTGCTCATGTGGTGTTAGGGGTTTGAAAACAGTGACTGAAGCCAAACACGGTGTGTATTATTGCTAGAGAGAGAGAGAGAGAGAGAGGTTGAACTGTGACGAGGATGGGATATCCAACTTGAAGAAGGGACTATCTCTAACTCACATGTGTAAATCGGAGCTACAGAGCTGGTTCGATCGTGAAAGCACCTTTAAAAGTATCTCAAATTGCTAAATTTTTCGAGAGTGTGAATCAATCAAACGGGAACGGGAACATGACAAAACAAGGAACAAGTTTTAAAACTAAAGCTAGCGGAGGATTTTACTGTAAGATTAATTACGTGACCTACGACAGTATGTCTACGTACCGCGAGGCTTTTGGACGTGGAAGTTCCTTGTCTGGGCTTTTCATCCGGCCCCTTTCATGGATTCAAAGTCGCAGACCCCATTTGGAAAATTTTACTCTTCTTAGGGCCCTCCATCATGAACAAAGTTTTCTGCAGAGCAAGCAAGTGCATGTGTGCAGTCGCTTCGGAAATTTTCAGAGTAGTCCCCACAGTTGTTGAAGTTGGAGAGTCCACTTTTATTCACTTACGCAATTCGCAGTGCTGAATAAAACCATCTTCTTTTTTGTTTTTTTTTTTTGTTTTTTGCTTCAACATCTTAGGAAATTTTCATTGATAAAAAGAGCATATATTGTAATTTGACCCCTTCTCGGGTAATTAGTTTGAGTTATCCGGCCGCTTTTCAACCAAATAGAACCGAATCGAACTGATCTAGTCGGGTCGGTCAATCTTCGACCCAGAACCAATATTCGATGTACTGTAAATTAGAACCAAACCAAACCCTACTCCCAGGGTGATCCTCTTACGGGGTTGTTTGTTGTAACGTTAACGCTCATGCCATGTATCAAAAAATCTTGTAGAAGTTGGAACTGAAAAAAACGCAAGTGTGTTTCATTTAATTTCCATGATTAAAACTGTCCCTGATTAATTTCCATGATTAAAATTGTCCCTGAAAGAAGGGACAACAAATTTGACATTGTTTTTCCACAAAGTTTATCATTAAAAGTTACCCGATTCTGTAGGAATTTGATTTTTTCACTCATGATTACACTATCTTTTTTGCTTTAATTTGGTTCACGACAATTGTATCGAGTATAATGTTTCTGTACTAATTTATTGACAAGTGAACGGAGCCTAAGAAAAGCTAGGAAAGCCCTTTTTTTTTCCTCTCCTTATATAATACTAATCAATTGCAAAAAAACGGTTTGTTTAATTAAAACAGCCAATTCCTAAAAAGCTTTTAATAAATGAGAATGACATGTGATAAAAAAAAGAAAGAAAAGAGAATGACATGGATAAACGCAAAATCTCATTAATTTTCTAGGTCCGGCATTTTCCCTCTAGGTCTAGGATAACGCTGCAGACATACACGTGAACAGAAGTGGAAATTGACGAGGATAGAGATCGTGATTGGTGGAATATTAATTACAATCATGGTTAAGCATAAAATAGTCGCGGATCAATTTTTTTGGGTTTTTTTTTTAGTCGGAATTTATGTGGCGTGACATTTGACAATGATCATTTTTATATATATATATATATTATATATATATAATAATAATAATAAGATGTACGGGTCAGTTTGCGTGCTACTCAATTAATTTCGGGACTTTGAAACTAATGGCTAGGCAAACCCTCCGGTGGTGATCTTAACGTTTGAAATACTTAGCCCCCTAAAATTTGAACATGTGACATTATGGAGTAAAAAAACTTTCTGATGCTCACCTAACCAAAATTTGACATTGACAATGATAATTTATTGGATGAAGAACATATGGTGATATCCCCGTGTGCGTGGCTCCATTCTCCATTTTGCATGGGAGTATAATGCATGGGACCGGCCTACTAGTTTAAAAATTTACGGTTCTAAGCTAGTTTTTCAAAAGTGCTAAAAGTACTAAAAATACTACTAAAACACTTGGAAAAAGCCTAGGGGTTTTCTAAAAGTGCTAAATGAGCTAAAAGTACTAAAGGTTTTTTTTAGAAAAATGAATCGTGTAAAAGTTCTAAAAAGTCAAGTTGTTTCTCAAAAGTAGCCCGAAGTTTTTTCAAAAAAAGGGTTAGGCTTTTTGCATATAAAAGCAGCCCGGGCTACTTTTGGGAAATTAACCAGCCCTCTCTAGCTATCAAACAGTTGTGTGGTTTAATTAGTAAAGTTATTAATTACGACTATATTTGTATACATGATTTTCAGATTGTTGCATACAATTAAAGGTGCTACAAAACGCGAAATACGAATGGAAAAAAGTGATCTTTTTGAAGGATTCACCAAGTTGTCATCATCAACCTAAAAGGAGCTATATATGTAGAACATATAAAAATTGATCAACTTCCAACGTTATTCCACTCTTTTTTTTTTCTCAATTGTTAAAGAGAAATTTAGAATTGGTTAACACATCATCAATATATATAATTCATACTTAGCGTATTACACATAAAAGGAAAATTCTGAACAAATTTGTCTCATGCTTTTGTCGAGTACCGGGGCTTGGACCAAGAACAAATGAAACAACCAAGCTGTGGTTCAGATGAGAATAAATACATGCAAACAAGAAGATATCAATACATGAGAGAGAGAGAGAGAGAGAGAGAGAGAGAGAGAGAGAGATATCATGTTCACTGTTGGGAAAACCACAGACAAGACCTGGTGATGGGGGCCCAACAATGGGTTGGGGACCATTACGGTGGGCAGTGGGCCGAGAGCGACGGTGCTAAATAAAAGGTTCCCTTTTGGTAAAGGGCTTGCATATAAACCAAACCGTATTATTATGCACTTGTTTTTTTTTTTTTTAATAATCGAATGTTCGAGCAAGTTTCAAAACTTTAAAGTTAGCGACGACAAATCTCTATGGGCCCCAAGTTCCCTTTTTTTTCCTTTCTTATCCAGCTTTCGGATTGTTCATCTTGTCAAAATCCTTTAACTATGACTCCTCTTTTTTCTTTTTTGATTTTTTTCCTTCCTCACCTTACCTTCCCAAAATCTATAAAACTGGATCTAAGATTACGGAAATGTCCAATAGACAACAAAAAGTATAAGGGTGGTTTTGTCTTTATTCAAAAAAATTCTTATTTGTTAGTTATGCGTCAAACTTTTGTAACTTATTGATTAGTGTTGACGAGAGGAATCGAAAAAGTAAAAGTTATAATCGAAACTCATAATTTTTTCAAAAATAAAAAAGAAGTCTGTCTTTTTGACTTTTTTTTTGTCTTTAATTAACATATTATGATCGAAAAAATTGAGTTTCGATCATAATTTCTTATCTTTTCGATTCTTCTCGTCGAGACGAATCAATAAGTTATAAAAACTTGACACAAAATTAACAAATGCAAAACAAATTAAATAAAGACAAAGAAAAAGTCATCTTTACTTTTTAATCCAAAACCCTCCCGAGAATAGAAAATGATCCGAAGGCATAATTCAGTCATGATTTGGATCTTTCTTGGCCTCTGCCAAATTGGTTGGCCCAAGAAGGGGTCGGCCTCGTTCACCTTTTCTTTTTGACATTAATGGGCTGCCCTTCGATATTAACAAAAACTGACCACGAAGTCAGAGAAGAGAGAGTTTGCATGGTCCAATTGGGACCCATAACCTTTTGCCGCTTGGAAAAGGTGTGAAATTATTGCTCAAGGTCTCTCTCTCTCTCTCTCTCTCTCTCTCTCTCTCTCTCTCTCTCTCTCTCTCATGTGTATGTGCTGGTTTATCTTATCCAGCTTGAAAGATAAGAGCACAGAACTACCTATACATGTGAGTTACATATATCACCAGAGCAGGGCCAGCGGCTACTGACTCAATCACTGTTCTCTTTTTGGTCCCTCCTTCTATCATTACGGCCCCAATTGTTTCTTGCATTTTTTTTCTCCGGTTAGTGATCATAGGCTGGTAGTGTTTTTTTGCACAAGTTTATGGGCACGCATCGGCTATCTCTCTCCCGGGTTTGATGAAAGACAGGTCATGCATGGTACTGAAAATAGAAAATTCATGAGAGATTCTCGCGGCCCAAACTCAAAATGTTTCTTTATTTCCTTGATAAGAATCAAACTAGAAACTTGTGCTTATAATAACTTTTTTAACAGATGTCCATGTATTACCACTTTAGTGGATGCTGGGAACGTGCTGCACAGCTATGTGCTGTGCAACGTGCTGCGCGGCTGTCGATGACGCTTTACTGGCATCTACCTGACGATCGAAGACGTCCACTGCGTAGAGCTCGTCGAGTACTATGAGTGTATCAAAAATCAACCCGATCAAATATCGTTAAATACTTTATCGGAATACATATAACTTGGAAAAAAATGAATCCTAATAGATACGAAACACTAGATCAAAACCACTGAATCCATTCTTTTCAAATTATATTTGTTCCGATGAGGCAGTTAACGATATTTGATTGGATTAATTTTTGGTACACTTGTAGTACTCGACGAGCTCTACGTAGTGGACGTCTCCGATTGTTAGGCCGATGCCAGCAAAGCGGCATCGACAACCGCGCAGCACGCTGCACAGCACGTAGCTGTGCAACACGCTCCCAGCATCCCACTTTAGTTGACCCTTCAGTGCCCGAATATTAGTCCATATTCTTAGTGGCTTTTACACCATTGCGATTTCCATGGATCAATGATCTTTCTCAAGATCTTATATATGTTTTATTTTGATTCAGTCCCAAAAAATTCTGCGGTTTAATTGGTATCGCAAAATCTTAGGTATTTTTTGACCATGTTATCACTATTAACATCTCCATTTTTGGATCGAAAAAGAAACATTGGGCCTAGATAAGCCCTAGTATTACATTAGTGTGCCAAACTGGATAAGAGGAGGCAGGCTCCAGTCGCCATCCCAGAAGAGGATGAAGGAGGTCCCGGCCCAATCGAGTTTGTGCGGCCGGCAAAGTTGGACTGACCATGGGCTTCTTGATTTAACAATTTTGGAAAAATGACGGCCAATAATGTGTTTTGATTATTAATACTCGCCAAGTATATGCTGAGAATATTTGTTAAAACTAAAAATGTCTTTGGCCGGTATTAATTATCAAAACACGTCTTGAACCGTCATTTTCCAGACAATTTTTGCTTCCACAGTAGCTATTTTATAACGAATTTCAACTTATCTCCGAAATCAGGGTAACAAGTCCGTTTAGCTAAGATTTTATCTTTTAAGTACTTATTTTTCACTTTAGGAGACATGTCATTCTCTCTCAATACATCACCTTTAATTCAAAAAATAAGTACTTAATTTAATTAGTGTAACACAATCATATCATATGTAGAGCAATCAACTAATTAAGCTTCTAATTAAGTTCTCTTACCAAGCACACATACACAATTTTCGTGTTACTAAGCTTTCCTCGTTCCCTATTCTCTTCTCTCTATCTTACAAAGGAGTATCACATATATATTGTCTCAGTCAGTTTCCTGTAAGGACTCCTTTATATAGCTTAAGTAAGGACCTCATAGATCTCAATTGAATTTTAATGATTCGAATCGTTCAATATAATCAAAACGTGATTTTAAGGGTCCCTGCACAAAAATCAGCAAAAAATATGATCGGTAAATGCTTGATTTGAGCAGTTTGCATTAATGGTTCAATACTGCTCAAAACAAACACTTTTCGGTCATATTTTTTGCTGATTTTTGACGAAACCCCTTAAAATCACAATTTGCAAACATTAATGCTTTGTTTGCTTTACAATTCAAAAAGAATTTTTTAAAAAATTCCTCTTAAATTCTTCTACTTCTAACATTTCTCTTTCTACCTCTCTCCACTTATTATCCCTACTATTTTTTTAAAAAAAATACAAAAACCACTCCAAACAAGGCATAAACGGTTCAGATTATCAAAATTTAATTGGGATCTATGAGTCCTTACTTATGGTCCTTACAAGAAGCTTCCTGTATATTGTTCGATAAAATTAATTTCTCAAATCAAGCATTTCTGGGTCATATTTTTTATTGATTTCTCGCTGGGCCCCTTAAAATCACATTCTACAAACATTGAACGGTCAAATTATTGAAATTTAATCGGGATTTATGAGTCCTTACCTAAGTTCCTTACAAGAAGCTTCATGTATATTGTCTATATCAACTTCTTTAGGGTTAGTCCAAACAAAACTCTGTTCTGGTTTTAATTGAGACTCCTAAAAGTGGATGATGAGATTGGCTATCTTAAATTAGTCAAGATGTGCATATGCTTGTCCGAACGCCTGAGTTATACCACAAAAAACATATACATTGTCTATAATTCTATATGCATAGTGAGTTTCCATTAAAGGATCCCTAAACTTGCTAAGTTAAGGACCTCATGAGTTTGACAGTGTTCCAGATCAAATTTTGATGATTCAAACCGTTCAATGTATTTAAAACGCGACTTTAAGGGTATTTGTGAGAAATCGGCCTAAAATATGGTAGGAAAGGGTTTAATCCGAGCAGTTTTTTGTAAAAACGCTATAAATGCATTTTTATGAAAAACTGTTCGGATCAAGCCCTTTTCAGTCATATTTCTGTCAATTTCTAGCAGGGGTCCTTAAAATCACGTTTTGATCACATTGAATAGTTCGGATCATCGAAATTCGATCGGAAAATGAGAGGTCCTTAACTTAACTCAGCAAGGGATTCCTTATTGGAAGGGGACTGTCTATATGCATATGCTAGTATATGCATACGTTGAGAATATATATATATATATATATATATATATCGGAACGGTTCAATGGACACCCTAAAAAAACACCCATAATCTCAATCTCATAATTCTCGATCAAATTTTTATGATCCGAACCGTTCAATGTGTGCAGAATGTGATTTTAAGGGTGCCCGCGAGAAATTAGCAAAAAAATGACTGGAAAATGTTTGATTTGAGCAGTTTTTATTTGAACTATTCAATAAAAAACTGTTCGAAACTGTTCGGATCAAGCCCTTCTCGGTCATTTTTTTTGCTGATTTTGATGGAAACCCTTAAAATCACGTTCTGATCACATTGAGCGGCTCAGATCATCAAAATTTGATCGGGAACTATGAGGTGTTTTATTAGATATTTTTTTGGATGTCCCCGGAACTGTCTCGTATACATATGTGTGTGTGTGGGTGTGTGTGTGTGTGTGTGTGTGTGTGGGTGGTGGGGGGGGGGGGGGGGGGGGGGGGCTAACATCCATCATCATCCACCTAAGTTATAGCCAGAAAGATAGTAAAAGAAAACCATATCGATATGGGCTAATCATATGGGCAGATACCGAACGGGGGTACTTATCACATGGATGCAAATGTGACACCGTCATCTTAAGATGGCAACTTCATGTCTGAGGTGCTACTTCGAACTTACATATAATTAATACACACACATATCTCCTTATCTTTATGAGAAAGACTTTTTACGGAGTAATCCGTAAACAAAGTTTATGACGCTCAATCGCATACTTTTGGATGCTCCGAATTTTTAAAAAACTATTCGCAAAAATAGTTTAACTATTCTAACGACACCATTGATTGCCGAAATGAACGACTGAGATTGCGCGGAGCCGTGATTAACTTATATACCATACGTTATAAGTTTCTCCCTATCTTTATATACTATACTATATATAATGAATGAGTGGTCTTCTGAAAATTCATAGAGCCCCACCTCTACCTTGCCATTCATTTTTCAATTGCCTGAACCCCACCCTATACTATATGATATCTCAGCTTTAATCATTGACTCTATATGTTGAAATGTGTTTTCATTTGACATGGCTCCCTCACCAATCCCTTGGACTAGATCTTGGACTCTAGTGGTACCACAAATTTTTTTTATTCGCGACACGTAATTGTATTTCAAGAAGGCCTAGCCTTCCGGCACTTACAACGGTTTCCATCCAAATACAATGAAAGGAAAAAATTCAGCCAAAACTTGTCGGCTACAACATTACAGAAAAACAAAAAACACGACAAGATCAGATTAATGCCGGAATCCAAACACGAGTCTACTAAAACAAGATTCGGGGCACGTGGAGCTTGCAATCACGACAAACAATCCTCCAAGGCTGGCAGATCATCCCAATCAAGGTTCGGTACTACATTGTTAGGCTACGGAAGTAACGGAATGTACTCGTATTAGTTAATTTCTTATAACTATAGTCTTGTTTTAAAGCCCATTAATTTGTTAGACTATTACTATGTGTGTCAGAGTCATATAGCCCGGTTAGAGAGAAAAAATCAGCGGGTGCAGCATATAATATGTTGAAATAGTCCAGTTAGATAAATGTAACAATAGTGCGGAAACGGGTGGTTGGGTTTTACCTCTTATGAACTTTAACCGAACCGGACTTTGGTGGGTGAATTACAAACTTTCGATCATGTACTGAATTAGCTACAAAATCCTGTGATGGAGTGATACTACGAGGATTGAATATCACCCTCTATTCTACGGTGCAAAAGCTCGGATTGCTCTTTAATGGTAGAGAGAGATTCCCATAACTCTCTTCTTTTGCATATCTCTTGTGTGTGTTGTCTATATCTCTATGAACATCCTGCAGGAATAAGTAAAGAGAGCGAGTGCTTTAAAAGTCCTAAGAACTTAGAATTACTTCAACTTCTTTTATCTTATCTCCAAGACAAAATACCGGGTCATGCCTAGATGGGTGATTCAATTTGATCCAGAAACCGGCCCAAATTCCAACAAGTCCCAATTTTCTTTATCTTTTAGTATGTCCAATACCTAGCTAGGAAGGTGTGGGATGATTTTTATGTATCATCAATTCCATTAATTTTAGCAGACCCCGTTCGACTATGGGACAGAAGGCTTGGTTACTTTGGTTGGTTTGGTATTAATTTCATTGATTTGAATTAGGTGGTTCGACATTGATTTTTATGTCCATTAACTAAAATTTGCTTGATCTTTCGACGCCGATCTAGGTTTTTTTTTCTTTTTAACTTCATATTATACTTTCGAATTTACTAAACAAGTTGTTTTGGTATAGATAGATACATTTTGAGATATTCGATGTCCACCAAAAGATGAGATTAATGATCTGTCTAATTAATGTTCTCATTAATGGAGATGGACTCAAAACAGATGTAAAAATCACTTCTTTTTTTTGTTTGTGAGCTTCTACAAATATTACCCATCTATTGTTTGAATGAAAATCCGAGTCCGTCCATTGCCGAGTTGGCTACAGCGTCCATTGCCGAGTTGGCTACAGCACCCCAGCTCCATCTCAGCCAACCGTTGTCCCTGGTCCCACCAAAGAGCAAGAAATGAACTTAAACCAGAACCCTCAAAATTATTCTTTATGTCTCGACAATCGGCTGCTTGATAGCAATGGACGGTTAAGATTTTTGTGTGTTCGAATTAGATCTGAACTGTCCGTAGTGTAAGGCCTTGCAAGGCACCCTGCAGGGTGCACACGGGCCATCGATCTTGACAATAAATGGTTGGCTATAATCCGAGCTACTACAAATTTTACACATCTATTGTTTGGATGAAAATCTGAGCCGTCCATTGTCGAGATGGCTACGGCACCCCGGGTCCATCTCAGCCACCCGTTGTCCCTGGTTCGGTACTACTATACATTGTTGGGCTACGGAATGTACTCGCATTAGTTAATTTCTGATAACTATTGTCTTGTTTTAAAGCCCATTAATTTGTTAGATTATTACTATGTGTGTCAGAGTCATATAGCCAGGTTAGAGGGAAGAAAATCAGCTGGTGCAGCACATAATTTGTTGAAATAGTCTTGTTAGATAAATATAATAATAGTGCGGAAGCGGGTGGTTGAGTTACCTCTTACGAACTTTAATCGAACCGGATCTTGGTGGATGGATTACGAATTACTCTTGATCATGTACTGAATCAGCTACAAAATCCTGCGATGGAGTGATACTACGAGGATTGAGAATCACCATCTATTTCACGGTGTAAAAGCCCAGATTGCTCTTTAATGGTAGAGAGGGAATTATTGAAGAGAGAGATTCCCATAACTCTCTTCTTTTGTATATCTCTTGTGTATGTTACGTGTCTATATCTCTATGAACATTCTGCAGGAATAAGTAGAGAGATTGAGTGCTTTAGAAGTCCTTTAATCCTAATAGCTTAGAATTACTTCAACTTCTTCTATCTTATCTCCAAGATAAGATAGAACTCTCCAACTAGTGGGTCACCGGATCATGTCCAAATGGGCAACCCAATTTGATCCCTGACCGGCCCAAATTCCAACAAGTCCCAATTTTCTTTTATCTTTTGGTATGTCCAATACCTAGCTAGGACAGGTGTGGGATTTTTTATTTTTTTTTATCATTAATTCCATTAATTTTAGTAGACCCCCAATCGACTGGAACAGAAGGCATGGTTACTTTGGTTGGTTTGGTATTAATTAATTTCATTGATTTGAATTAGGTGGTTCGACATTGATTTTTATGTCCATTGACTAAAATTTTCTTGATCTTTCGACACCGGTCTAGGTTTTTTTTTTTTAACTTCATATTATACTTCCGAATTTACTAAACAAGTTGTTTTGGTATAGATAGATACATTTGGAGATATTCGATGTCCACCAAAAGATGAGATTAATTATCTGTCTAATTAATGTTTTCAATATATGAAGATGGACTCAAAACCGATGTAAGGACTCAAAACAGATGTAAAAATCACCTTTTTTTTTTTTAATAACTGGATATTCGGGTCAGCTTACGCTTACTTCGACTAATTCCGAGACTCTGAAATTAATGGCCGAGCAAACTCTTTAATGGCCCCAAGATTGGAAATGTTTGACCTACGTGAGATTCGAACATGCGACTTTATGAAAGACGAACACCTATCAATAAAACTATGGGTACACCAAATACACGCCGTATTGTGTGTGTGGTACCCATCTCGGAAAATTAAGCAAAGAACAGATCAAGCCTTTACTAATAGCCGACTGAGATGATTTATTTTACAGAAATCCTTGAAAATTCATTTCAAACAAATTAAACGGCTCCGATCATATTTGTATGCAACCTTGCGATGGATCCCCCACAACACGGTGTATATTTGGTTTACCCCAAATGGTGTATCCATAGAAGGACTGAACTCACTTATTTATTTTTTCATGCCTAGCTACTTAACTAAACCTCTTCAAATTAGTATAAACACCCAATTAGGGATCGAAGTGAAAGGGAGTCCCAAAAATCTACTGCCCCACTTCTTGTCATCCCTTTATTAGCTAGAACATCCATTACGAAGACTGCGTACGATATACGGAGTAGTAAATTACTCCAAATTGGTTGAGGCGGTGGGATGATTGATGAGCCCCATACTGACAGGAAGACTGATCGAGTAGGTGAGATCACAAACTATTCAACCGAAACAAGTGCATTTGTGCTCGATCTGAGATGCGGCCGTGAGGCTCGTGCACTGCCGTACAAGGACGGTGGATTCACAGCACAGCACACACAGGCTGTGGGTGGTTGGAATTTGAAGCCCCCAACAATCGTGTCGGGGATACTGTGAGACGTGATATCAAAGAAAAAATTGAGCAATAACAATGCCAAAATTTTTCTTTGCCTTGTGGTGTTCGAGCTCGCTCGTTTGCAAACAGGCCGAGTCTTAGGAAATAATACAATACAATCATTAAGTTCGAGAGAACAATTCCATTGAATAATAAATTGAAACTGCAAAGTACAACGATTGAACTGAAACCAAACAATAGGATGAGAACTAAGTCGTGTATTAACGATATCCTTAAAACAGATTCGTTGTTTTAGCGAAGGTGTTAGAGATTGTACCAACGTCTTTTTTGTAAAATGAAACTGATAGACCATGATCCGACGAACACTTCTAGTGACCACCTTAATCTGAATATGCATGACACATCTGACTCTCTCTCACAAAAAAAACGAATAATAGAATTTTGGAGTATATATCGAATCCGATTTTGTGTGGAACTAAGAAACGAAAATGCCTAGCTCAATCTATACACCAAAAGACATTTGATATGCTGCACTGATTGAATTCGGGCCATGAATGAGATACATTAATACATGGAAACCAAAAGAGCTGGAAAGCCTGAAATCTTTCCCAGATTATGAACCGACACCTTCTAGTTGCCTGACGAGACCCTCCGAATTCTCTTTATCATTCACCAATTAATCTAAAAATTCCGACGTATACCGAGTTTGATTAGTAAATGAGTTGAGTTGAACCAAGCCATTAACAAACTAAGCCTCGAGCTGCTCCCGAACAGTTCGGTTCGTTTGCAACCGTATTTGACAATGACACCTAGCACCAATAGGTCGGCTTACTCTTAGTATCGTGTTATTTAGAAGGAAAAATTATAATGCATCGATGAGGGGTCAGGGGAAATTAACGGGTGAACAACTAAAATGAATTCATAGTTATAACCCCCTTCCCTTCGCTATCAGAAAAGGGAATCAATCTTTGTCACCAGTTTCAAGCTTTCTGAAGAGAGATGGCGCTGCTAGCAAAGTACTCCCTCCGTCATGGTTTGTTTGTACCCTTTTTGACTTTCTGAGAACGTTTGATCTCTCAAAGAATTGGCTATAATTTTCAATTCGTAATATTTTTAACATGCAATATGGATCTTGTTTGATAGATCTCAATTAGTTTTATTATACAAAATCTTCAAAAAAAAAATTATAAAATGTAAGATATAAGTATAATTTGAAAGACAATTATTTTGACAATTTGACAAACAAATTGGGACGGAGGGAGTAGTTCATTTGATGTTAAATCGTTAGCTTCAGAATCCTACTGCAGGAATGAATAAGCTTTGATCAGACCCTAGTGTCATAGTCAGTGTCATAGTCAAGAAGGTTGGTTGAAACTTCAAGGAAAATTATTTTTGAATGGAGTAGCCCATTTCGAATAACTTGCGATGAATCTTTGATAATAATTCACGAGCCCTAATGAATTTGACGTCTCTTCATAAACTCAAATATCAGACCTTCCTTCCTCTTGAAAACAAGGAGCACCACTAGATGGAAAGAGCCACATCTACTATAGCTACAATTCACGAAGGATTTGGTAAAGAAGAAATGAACTTAAAACAGATCCCTCAAAATTACTCCGTATGTCTCGGCAATCGACTGCTTGGAAATAATGTATGGTTAAGATTTTCGAGCGTTCGAATTAAATCCGAACCGTCAGTATCGAGATGATCGGCCGCTCGTCATCGTTGTCAAACACCTCTGTTTGACAGCATCTCCCAATCCCTATCATCTCAATTGGATTGAGAAATTCTGTAGTGCAATACCATCAATCTTGATAATGAATGGATGAATATAATCCGAACTTCTACAAATCCTACTAATTTATTGTTTGGATGAAAATTCGAGCCGTCCATTGCCGAGGTGGCTACCGCACCCCGAGTCCATCTCAGCCAGCCGTTGTCCCCGGTCCCACCAAAGAGTAAGATCTTGTGCCAAACGTAAGAGTTTGGGCCTACTTTTTCAGTTGGGTCGAAAAACATGATTCACAAATCAGACAACTTGGATTCATCAATAATTCTATTCATCAATAATTCTAGTGCCACATCCATTTTTACATTTAAACACACATTTATACTCACATGAGTGATGAGCCCCATACAAACACTAGAGTGTGTAGTGTGTGTGAAACCCACAACTCATGTGAGTGGTGGGTGTGTATTTGTGTGTGAAAATAGGTATGGTACTAGCACCACTCTAGATTTATTTTCTCTTTTAAGTGCTTTTTAATGATGATATAAGTAGTCCGCTCCGCACAGTGACACGTTCCTCCAATCAAGACCAATACTGCGAGCAAACATGTGGATCAAAAAAAAAAAGGCAACCGTTCCAAATCTGCCGTCCTCTCTCACCCAAATCCCGATCGAGCCGTCGAACCTGCAGATGGCTGAGAAATCCAACGGCTGGTCAACGTAGTTTTCGACGGAGGACAAGATCCAACTGCACGTGGTTGGATCATCATAACAAGACAAAAATCGTAACAGTCTGACGATTCGTACAATACTGGTTTGGCCTAGTATGCTAAATTATATATTTTTTGTTTTTATTAAATTTCTATATTTTGTATTTTGTATTTTTTAATTTTTCATTAATTTTTTTTATAGATTATTCATTTGTTATGAAGAAAGAAATTTAAAAAGTAAAAAATTACAATCAAAACTTAAATTTTTTTAATAATGACAAAAATAAGCCAATAACCTATTTTTTTATCTTTATTCAATACAATTTATATTTCGATCATAATTTTTACTTTTTAAATTTATCTTATTATAACGGAATAATAATTCAAAAAAAATAACAAAAAACTAAAAATGTAAATTTTTTTAAATAAGAAAAAAAAAAGCCATCCGACTAATATTAAACTTCCATCACAAAAACATTTCACTGATAATCTCTCTCATCCAAAGCAAAGACAAGAACACATTCTCTCTCTCTCTCTCTCTCTCTCTCTCTCTCTCAATTTTTGGTTTTGGAGTCACCACTACTTCACGCTTGCTTCAGATACCTTTCTATTCTCGTTCAACTTCGCATTAGATCGAAACTTCCTATATCTTCTACGAAACAGTGTCCCACTCCCTCTTCTCTCTCTCCCTCTCTCTATATATATCGTTAATTGATTTACATAACGGAGTTGTCCAATGTGCTGACTGGCTTAGGAGGTTTTCTCCTTGATTTGTTTTCGTAAGTCATTTTGGTGTCTGTTTCGTTTTTGAATTATGGACCGGAATTACAATTTGCAAAATAATTGGAGTAAAATGTTGGGTTTGATTTTGTTGCAGATAATTGAAGAATGTGGAATTAGTGCTTGAGTTGGATGGCTATGTCTGGCGAGATCCAAGAACCTTTTGCCCTTAAATTTCGGGTATATCATCTGGTTTTTTTCACGAAATTTTACTCATCTTTACGAGTGATTTTTCAACCCAACGGGTATATCCTACGTGGTACCCGCTCGGCATATTCAAGCCGTCCGATACACTTTTGGATGGCACAGATTGAAACTCTCATTTTTCTCTCACCCCAACACTTTCTCCCTCCTTTTTCTCTTTCCAAATCTCAGCTATTCAAACACTTAATGGACGGCTTGAATGCACAACGGGCACCACGTGGTACCCGCTCCGCATTGAAAATTTTTCCGTCACTCACTAATTTTTCAGTGCTGAGTGGATACCATGTGATGCTTGCTCGGTGCATCTGAGCCATCTATTGCATTTTTTGACGGTTTAGATTTGGAGAGAGAAAAATAAGAGAGAAAGTGTTGAGGAGAGAGAAAAGAGAGGTTTCAATCCGAGCCTTCTAAAAATGTATTGGACGGCTAGAATGTGCCGAGCGGGTAATACGTGGAATATACCCACCCGGCACCGAAATATTCCTGGTTTGGTTTGTCTCTCGTGGAAAAAGTAATTGCTGAAACCAAACTATGCTCTTTCCAATTAGGATCGAAATGATACCTTATTTTTTAAATCTTGACCGGTAAGAATTTTTTTGTCTACTCTCGTAGATGCTTCAAATTTTGCTCTTATTTGTAGTGTTTTGCTATCCTAATTGTGTACCCTTCGAATACCAAATCACATTTTATAGGATGGTTTGACATTTAAAGGATTCTACTTTTATGCTAAATTTGAGGGGAGAGAAAACAAGTTTGAAGGGTGCTTTCATACTTGCAGAGTCTACTGGAGCACCTAAAACCTTGCAAAATTTTGCATTCGAAGGTTTGGCTCAAGATGCTCTTAAACAAACTTTACTGACCCTGCTTGTGGGATTTAAGCTCCGCTCCATGCCATTATCCTCCATACTCCACCAAACTCCACTTTTTTCGTCTCATCCCAAGCCACAAAAAGTGATATGAGTCATCCATCTCGTAGGTCCTGGATCCAAGAATTTATGTACCACAAATCAACTGCATCGATATTTATAGCTATATGAACAAATCGTCTAAAGTGGAAGAATTTAGTTCAATTTATATTCACCACGTATTTTGTAAAGCAAAATACGATTGTTCGTATAGCCTTCACTGTCCAATAAAGTTGAGTTTTTTTTGCAAGGGTAGGGTGATCATTAGCCTAAATCCATATCTTGAAGGCCATTTCAAATCAATGTGTGATCGTTGCAGTCTTTAAAAGAGAAAAATATTACTTAACTTTCTCCTGCATCAAGAGTGTCCTGCTGATTCTCAATCTACATTACTTGATAGAATTTACATCCGGGGATTCCTTGCCTTAACCCTCCTGTACTTCCAAAATATCCTCTTGTTAATTTTGTAACAATACTGGATAAACGTTGGGGGAACATATAAAAAGCTCTGCGAAAAGCAATTATCTTCCAAGTTGAACTTCAGCTGTTGCAAAATACACAAAATATCACCCTGATTTACTCTCTTCTTGAAGTCTGCCTTAATAATCATTCTGGGAGGTACAGATTTCTGATCATAGAATTGGATTATCTTTTGAGGTGTAAGGATATTTTCTACTCCTAGTGCCAAACTTTAGAGTGAATTGTATATCTGTACTCATTTACTTTGATTAATAAATTTCTTTTGCCTATCAAAAAACAAAAAAGCAAAAAAGTGTTAGATTGAATTGTAGTTGATTGTTAGTCGGATCGAGTAGTGAGTTCGCCTTTAATCGTGATGCCTTGTACTGTACTTCTATTCCATACTACAGTTATGGATCTGGGGTCTGTTAAGCAGAACAAGGCTTTGGAGATGGTTACGAGTGAGTTCAGAGAAAGAGTTAGTTAACTGATTGTGAATTGAGTAGTTTTTTGTTCAGGAGCTTCTTATGCTAATACTTCTTAAAAGAATTTCTTATAAGTGATGTGGATATTCAAGTTAGTTCACTTATTTGTATGGATGTGCAATAGTATTAATTTGCAAAAGAGGAAATCAGACGGATTCCTTTCTCCATTTTCACTAGTTTGGTATTTTAGCAATCATATTTCCATATAGCTTACATCTATCTATAATTTTGTAGTAGTCTTTGGAATATTGAAGTGCAACATAGTTTGCTTACCTTGTGGAAAGGTAATGTAGCCAACGGGAAAAGAGCTACTTGTGTAATATTTTAGACAGCCTATTCAGGATAGATATGTCCTGTAATTGTTTTATCTCGTCTTTTGATATCCCACAACTGAATTGGGCTGGCAAATGTACAACCAGCGAACTTGGAAATATGTCAGGGGTGTTAGGAAAATAAATGATCATTACATTTCTGGATTTTGTTTGTGGCAATTGCTTGTCATTTAGATACCATTATCCATGTGCAATTTCTTTTGTTTCAACAGGCATGGCGTGAGAAATTGTTTGTTTAAATTGTGGGAGTTTTGAAACTTTTTTCCCTTGTTAGTAAACTACAATGACAATTATGAGTTGTGGCTCTGACTCAAGCAGTAAAATGAATAGTGGACTGTTTTTGCTAACTTTCTCCATGCATTTGCATCAGTGCACTTATGGACGACTAATAAATTAAGTATTAAACTTGTCTGCTCTTAAAATTATAGTAATGTCTTGGGCATGATCTGATTGCCTTCTTAACTAACAATGCACAGGCAGATTCTCTACACTCTGGATCAATCTCATTTGGAAAGTTTGAAGCGGAGTCCTTATCTTGGGAAAGGAGGTCATCCTTCTCACACAACCGGTACCTTGAAGAGGTGGAGAAATATTCGAAACCAGGTTCAGTTACTGAGAAGAAGGCTTATTTTGAAGCTCACTTCAGAAGGAAGGCCCTTCTAAGCCAAAGTTCATCTGAATGCCAAAATGGTATAGATTACCAAACAAGTGAGAATGACGAATCAGAGAACATGGTTTTCAGAGAGGAACTTGAGCACAATGATGAGGGTAATCATCATATACAATTTGACAAGAGTTCGGTTGGTTCAGACTGTGGTGGAGAAAGGGAAGTGATGGAATATGGTAGAGAATACTTGGGAACTTCACATATTGAACCTGCGGTTGAATCTAATGTCAATGAAGGCAGTGGTTCTGTGCAAAGTGGCTGTGAACATGTCAACCCTGAGGAAGTACATCAAAATGAAACTGAGAGGTTCCCTCTTATTGGCGCTGAACCAGGAAGAGAAGTAAGAGAGGAGTTTCATGATGAAGCGGTGAATGTAGATTTGTCATTGTCATGTAAAGCTACAAATCTGTTGACTGATAATCACACTGCCACGATGCATGATAGCGCTAGTTTAGAACACCAACGAGAGTCTTCCCTCAAGGTTGGTGTTTTTAGCATGCATGTGCACATTTTTCTCTGTACTTATTTGATTGTGAAAGCAGCTGTGCTGATGCATAAATTTCCAAGAATAAAATTCGGTATACCAGAAATTGAAAAAATGCTTTTATGGTTTTGGTTGTTTGTATTGGAAATAGTTATGTTATCCACTGTTTGTTTATCCTGAAGCATAATTGATCTTACCCCTTGCATTTTTCTTATGGCTTACACTGCTTAATGTCCCGGCTGTAGGCGGGGTCACAATTGGGAAGCAAAACTGTGAAGGCCAAATCAAAGTCGTCTCTTGGCAATGTAACTCGGGTTCATAGAAATGTTTCAAGTGAACTTTGTAAAGGCGATGCAAAGAAACCTACTAGAATAGAAAGAGAAAGTTCTCAGACTACAAAATCAGAAAAGCAATCGCCACAAACGGCTGCCTCGACCATACGTTCTGTGCACAAGACTTCAAAACGAGAGGCAAGTACTGCTTTAATATCTTAAAAAATGGACCTTTGGAAATATCGAAATGGTGGTTAGAGTCGGTTGACATTGGCTGAAAGCCCTACTTGATGGTCTTGAGGTATTTCTATCCATTATTCTATTTATGAATTTTCTCTGCACGTGGTTACTAGCGGCCATTTTTTATAGGTTTCCAAAAGTTCAAACCTAAAAGTGGTTCATTCTAACAAAAGGTAGTTATTGCTTTCCAAATTCATGACTCCTTGCTTAATACCCTCTCAATGAAGATATCATCGGTTTAATGCTAAGGCAGTGTTTGGATCTTGGATTCACAGAGGGATTTGTGGAGGGAAAACAAAAGCAACCGGAAACAAGAGCGCAAATTAGGTTCACAAATTCCTTGCAGAGTGCCTCCACAAATCGTTACCAAAACCCAAGATCCAGATACAGCCTAATGCAATTTTGTATCTTCTTTGTATGGAACTGAAAGATGCTTCCCTACTAGCAGTGAAAGGAAGTGAATAGCAAAAAGATTGTTGAGCCTAAGCCTTCTGTGTCCGACAAGGTTGTTCCTAAAGCACGGCAAACAACAAACAGGTTCTTGAGCAACGTCATATCAAATGCTTTAATAAGTAGATGATTTGGCTGACTACATTTCGAGGTCTAACATGCAGTTACTTTTATGCAGGCCCAAGCAGACTGAGATTTCAGCTAAACCGGGCATGAAACAGAGCTCTGCAGTGTACAATCTGGAAAGAGATCAACTAGCGGAAAGGCGGAAAGAGGCAAGGAAGCACGTTAATATATTTCATTTATTGAAAGAAAAACAGAAGAGATACCTATGTAGCTTCTTTTTTCACTCTTCTTCCTCAGTTATCACCATATCTTGTGAAGTTAGGACCAAAAATGCATGCACGAAGGCTGAGAAATCAAATCCAATGCAAATAAATTAGTTTGTAAACACGTTTCATAAGTGTGACCGGATAACATTCATTGAAATTCCTCTGAATAAACTCATTCTGAATCAATTACAAATTCTTAGATGCCTCAGCTAGGAAATTTTTCTTTTTATACTTTAAGACTAGCTTCTATACCAGCAACTGAACTGTGTTGAGTTGTTATCCATATTGGGACAAATTACAGCAATACGAACAGTTTCCTGTTCATATGATAGGTAATAGATAAGATTACCTGTTTGCTGTAATAACAATATGAAGATGCTTTGGTGAAGAAATCTGTATCTGCAGGAAAAGGAAGCTGAGCTTAAAGAGCTACGGAAAAGCCTAAATTTCAGAGCAACGCCCATGCCTTCTTTCTATCATGCAGCTGTACAGCGTGATTCACATAAACAGAAGGTACAGAAACAAGCCTGTAATGCATACTTTTTGAAGGCTCAATTATCATATCTGGAGAGACATAAAAATTCCTGTAGATATTAGTTATCATTTGCATTATGAGGTTTGTAGCCATATGAGTATCTATCAGAACTTAGAGATAGAATGATGTGCCTTCTTCTCTGTGCTTGTGCCTGTAACCGAGAGTCAACCTTGCTGTCCAATATTTTCCTTCCGGAACTGAAGAAGCGATATCTGATGTTCTTAGCTTCGTCTATTTCTTTCTCAGGCTGTATCAAGTAACACGAAATCAAATAGACTCGGTATTAAGTCACCTCAAGTGTGTCTGGCTGCTGGAAAATTTCCATCTTTTGGGAAAGCAGGAAATCAGCAATCCCCTTCCAACATTGGAAATGCCAACACAAGAGATTTACCTCAAGTTTCAGCGGCAACCAACTACAGTCTAGCATCAGTGTCCTCTGAAACCAGTGAAACTTCCCGCACTCATAGACAAGAGGAAAAAACTAGTGAGGTAACTAGCAGAAAAATGCTCTTGGACGAAATTGATGTGAGTTCGCCGAATCATCGAGTACCAGGGAGTGGTAACAAGGTTTTGACAGGACAGAGATTTGAGGGGAAGCATAAAGATGAAGCTAATAGAAGCAATGCTGGGATGGTGAGGAAGGACACGAAAAGTGTAGGCATTGGCAGTGCTACAGGAACTAGTCGTTTAGTTGTCGGTGTTCCCTCCTAATCATGTGTTGCCAATTCGAATCCATCCATTCTGCTCCTCAAACAGGGGTTAGAAATGCACATGTCTCTTGTATATCAGTTGTTATTTACTCTCACTTCCACCGTTTAAGTGTTAGCAGTTTGTTAAGCGCGCCATAGTGAAAGCAGTGAATAATGTTTGCTTTTGGAGCATTGTAATTGATAGCCCTTCAAAGGATGTTTTAGAAAATTTCAGCTCATAATCAATGATCGAGAGGTAGGAAATCCGATATACTAGCATGCACTGTGGGTCAAACTGTGTAGGGGGGATTTACTTTCTAGTACATTATTCACATTAGAGGTAAGGGCATACACAACGCGTGTGCAAATGAAATGTTTGACAAAATATGCACAATATTTCCGACTAATTTTGTCAACGTTTGATTTGCAGACGCATTGCGCGTGACGGGCCTCTAGTTGGTTAAAAATGTGTCCCAAAATTCACAATAGACTGAAACCTTTAAACATGCTCGATTGATACTACTATAATCCAGCAACAAATGAAACAATGGCTAGAGACTTTCTCTGTAAGATAAGGTCACAAGCGAGGCAGATACAATACAGAAAATTAAATTAAAGTTTACTGTTGTTGTAGAAAGCTTATAGGATTAGGATGGATCGACCGCTCGGCACCGCTCTACCGGGAGATGCTCGCATCCCTGTCCGGACTAGGGACCCTCTAACAAAAACATCCAACAAGAACAATAAGAAATTACAGAAAAAGCCTTTCTACCCCCAAAAAAAAAAGGGCCAAAAACTGGTTAAACAAAAAAAGAAAAAGGGTAATCAAGCAGTCTTTTTGTTCATGTTGGTGGCAAGCTGGCGCATCTGAAATCTCCAAAAGCAAAAATAAGCAAAACCCAAACCAACCATCACATATATCCAAACAGCGTCTTCCTTCTTCTCCTTCTCCGACTCCACCTCCACGATCCGAAACTCCTCCCTCCCCCCATCATTCCCCATCATGCCCTCGTCCACGTGCCCGTACAACACGTACACCCTGTCCCCGCCACCCACCGCCACCCCGCTCGCGAACCCCTCCGCGTCGAGGGCTGTTTCGTCAAACACCGCCCCGTCCGCCCAACTGCTGTCGCTCTTGATGAAGTACGCCGTCGTGTGGGACACCACGATGACGACTCCGTCGCTCCTGACGGCCATCCCGTCCGCCGCCGTTAGGTTCTTGTTTAGCAATACGGTTCGTGCGGTTCCGTCTTCTTCGTTGACTTTGAACATCTTCCCCGTGTTTGACTGGACCACGAGGAGGTATCCCTTGCCGTTGTAAACGATGCCGTTTAAGCCGCAGGAGGTGTAGATTTTGTTGGGCTCGACGGGGTGGGAGGTGAAGGCGGGGGATGTGGAGAAGACGGAGGCGGCGCCGGATGGGGTGATTTTCCAGATGCGGTTGTTGGCGGAGTCGGTGACGTAGGCGTTGCCGGAGAAGTCGGCGGCGACGTCGTTGGGAGGAGGAGGGGAGGGGGGTTAGGAAGAGGAGGGGGAGGAGAGGGGGGGAGCGGAGGTCGAAGGCGGCGAGGGCGTTGAGGGAGGGGGAGCGGAGGACGGCGAGTAGGCGGCGGGTGTGGTGGTCGACGAGGACGCCGAGGAAGGAGGAGTTGTGGGGGAGGGACGGGTGGTCGCCGGGAGGGAGGAGGGTGGCGGTGACGGAGGCGTCGGAGATGGAGAGGAGGGTGGGGCGGCGGAGGGAGCCGAGGACGAAGTGCTGGGCGGAGGGGTCGTAGGAGAGGGATTCGGGGTAGAGGTTGGGGTAGCCGCGGATGGCGATGAGGTGGGGTGGTTTGGAGGAGGAAGTTGGGGGAATTAGGGCGAAGCAGAAGAAGGTGATCGCGATGAAGATGATTGTTGTCTTGAGAGACATGATCGTTGATTTCGATTTGTGCGTCCGGTTGGAGAACTGGATCTGGGTAGAAGATGTTTGTTGTGGTTAACTATTTTATGCTCTCTTTTTTTAATTATTGTAGTGGTCTAATCCTTGGGGGAAAAGATTACAATTTCCTGAGTAGATGAGAAAAGTCAGACCTTTGTTGTTTTTTTTTTTAATAATTAGTTTCTCAAGAGGAAATAATTTTGATGGATAAAATATTCAAAAATGATACTCACACAATAATCTAAATATAACATCTCACATAAATATAGGCTCTACACACACTATTATATGTAGATTAAATGTAAGCCTCATATGTATATGAAATGTTGTGTAAGTTGTTGTGTTTAGATTATTGTGTGAATAGTATTATTATAAAATATTTTCTTATTTGACAAAACTTTGTACCTATCTTGTCCTCCAAGACCCAAGTGTTTTTTAGATATCAAACCGTATTGATGCAATCACTCTTTTTTCGTCTTTTAGTGAATGCATTTACGTAGCTTGCATACATTTTTTACAAATTTCAGGGACTGTTTCATAAATTCACCCGTTAAAAGACGAAAAAATGAGTGTTTGCATCAATCAAAGAATTGTCAAAATCAATTTCTTTTTTGTTTGATAATCAGATGTTTGAGCCAACTTACGCATACTTCGACTAATTCCATGATTCTCGGCCCTAAAGGTAACGACCGGACATAACCTCTAGTGGCCCCAATGTTTAGAATGCTTGGCTTTCGTAAAAATAAAATATGTGACCTTATAGAAGAGCACTTATTACTTTCTCATAACCTTAGCTGGCTATTGAGCGAGAAATATTTTTGGTAAGAACAACAACGTTAGATTGGTTGAGGTCTAGTTTAGGCTTTAGTGGGTTGGATGTTGCCTCCATTGGATAGTGGCGGACTCAAGAATTTCATATACTGAAGGCACTTATTATTTAAAATCTTGAAATATATTCTCCGTATGTATACCACTAAATTATCATTCTATCATTGAATATTAATCACTTATTCTATTTCGCAACCGATTTTTCACAATCTTCAGGACTAAAAATACAGTTTCGACTGTCGCAATGGCAACCATAAGATTAATGCTAAAGTCAAGAGCAAGTAAACTAAATGATATAATAATTTAGTATTCGTAATATTGTGCATTAGGAGGAAAACAAAAAGAGGTAGAACAAAAATGAAAAGGAAAAATAGGGGATGAGGGGGCCTGGGAGTTGAACCCAATCGCTTGAAACTTTTCACAGCTTGTAGTGATCACAACACCATGCATGTTGATGGTTTGCACTAGTGTATGAAATTTTTTGTATTTATATCTATTATATTATTATTATTATTATTATTATTTAAAAGGCTTGAGAGCATGTGCCCCAACGTAGGTCTGCCCGACGGCACTTTGAAATTAGAAGCCCAGACGGTGTGTGTGTGTGTGTGTGTGTTTGTTGTGGTGGCGGTGGTGTTTGACTCATGATGACAAAGGCCAATGGATCGTAGGCCTTCAAAGAAATCTTTCCACGGTAAATTATAGTACCTGTGGTTGAATGTTGAGCGCATCGTGACGGCCTGAAAATAGCTTTGGACAGAAACCTCAAAGGAATTATTGTGGAGACCGATTCTCTGGTTCTCACAAAGCTCCTCCAACATGATAACCTTGGTAACCATGTTCTTTGCGATGTTATCACTGATTGCAGGTCAACGCTCTAGAGCCTTGGGAGTGAAGTGATGCACATCTTCAGGGAAAGCGAACCGATATGCCGGTGCTTTAGCAAATTTATATTTTGCACAAGACCACACCTCTTTCTGTTTTCATTGTTCCTAATTGCCTTGAGCATCTTGTACTAGATGATGCTATGGGGAAGAAATTTCCTAGAACTATGTCGTTTGTTTAAGTTTTTATATGAAGTACCAAAAAAAAAGTGCTGCTATTCATTCTTGTCTGGAAGGTCTTACGGGTGAGATTTTTTGATAAAACCAGACTTCATCAAAATTTCTACGTCCTCTACCATATATATGAATCCGAGGATCTACAGAAGGGTGGCCTTAATGTGATTATCAGGACCGTCACGTTCTGACCAGCATCTTCAACCGAGGCCGTGGCCGAGGTCACTCGGAACAACCTCGAAGTGCAAGTAGAGGCCAATTTCTCGCTCCATTCCAATACTCACAGAAGAGGGTCCGTGATTTGTTCTATTTTGCGTTATAGTCACTTGAGAGAATTTTTGACTCAAACTGGCATGTCCTGACACGGTTTGGGAATTCAATTATTGTCCTTGCTGAGAATTATAACTCCAAATTAACCCATTTTATGCCGTATTTGGCGGTTATGATGGGTTTCGCATGGTCCTTCGATCGGGTCGAGGCAAGCCCGACCATGGGACTTCTATTTTGCGTTATATACGAGTCACGTGAGAGGATTTTGACTCAAACTGGTATGTTCTGACACAGTTTGGGAATTCAATTATTGTCATTGTTGAGAATTATAACTCCAAATTAAAGCGTTTGTTGCTGTATTTCGCGGTTATGATGGGTTTGCCATGGTCCTTAATTTGACTGGGTCGGGCCCGTCGGGGCAATGGTCGATGAGTTGTTAGTTCTTACTTCTTGTTAAGCAACAAGGAGAACATTATGGCACGTTCTAGTTTTATCATTCTGTAGCACTATAAACTTTCAGCAAACTTTATTTTCTCCGGTAGTCATGTTTCCCAATAGGTCTCCCCCTTTTGATCAGAATCTTTCTACCTCACTAGGAGGTCAAGACATTGAGTCTTGTCGTAAGTAAAGTTCTCTTCTCTAAGCTGTGGCTTTCTGACATACGAAATAAAAACATCTCTCTATTTCCCTAAAGGAGTCGAAGAAACGCCTTAGCCGTGGGATCGAGATGCGTGAACGTGCTAGGCTATGTTTGGTACCAGTGTGGAAAGACATTTTTTTTACAATCAGGTCAAAAAGGGAAAAAATTAAGCCCTAGCATGGAGCTCAAACGTAAAGGACGTAGTAGAGACAGAAAACGCTAAGGATTTCCAATGTAAATTTAAAGAATTGTAGCTATGAACTGGAATTGATCGAAGAAGGTATATGGAAAATTTGCAGA